>VRYO01002095.1:4777527-4791864 GCA_009812075.1 Sialia sialis | reverse complement strand
GCATTTATCCCAATGCTTGCAGACAGCCAACAACATGTCCTGCATTTATAACAATTCCTGAGAAAAACAACTGTCCTGGCATCCCACATGAGGCGAGGGTGTGAATAATCCTGAATTTACACTGGAGCATCCCAGGGTTAAAAGCTTGCTCTGAATAAGGGAAAAGCTTATGGAAAAAAAGAATTTGTGGGTTTCTAGGCACAGACCCAAAGGTGTGGTGGAGCAGGAGCCCTCCAGCCTCTCCCTTTTCCAAAAACTGGTGAGAGGAGCCAGTGAGCTGCATTTGGGAGAACACCTCTGACCTCACACGTTCCCCTAATAAAGACATCAGCTGAGGATGAGGGAGGAAGGCAGGGCTGGATCCAGGCCCTGGGGATGGTTAAGGAAACATTAGCAAGGGCTGGAAAAGGCCCAGGCGTGGCTCTGGATGGAAAATGTGAGGTTGACACAGGAGGTTTCCTGTCCCTGCCCCACACAATATTTTAAACACCCCTGGCACCCGGGTGCAATCACAGATGGAATTGAGGGTGGAGGAAACGCGCAGAAGTGATGATGCACAGAGTGGTCAGCAGAACCCAAAACATTTCAGTGAGTTCCAAGCTGTAGGAACAGGCTTTTTGTGGTGTAAGTTGTCCTCTGAAAGGTGCTCAGGGTCCTGGCAGGTCAGTACAAACTCCCTGGTCAGCCTGTTCCTGAACAGAAACATTTTTTCCTGAAGTTTTTATGGTCATTCCAGCAGCAAAAATGAAGATTTGCAGGTTTAGCTGTGTCTCTGCTGGGGCTTTGTGTCACTCCCCCATGTCCCCTCTGTGCCACAAGGGCTGTCACAGCTTCCTTCAGAGCCACCCCAGGGCTCTCTGCTCTCACAAATATCTGAAAAACTTGCAAACAGCCACAGGGCATTGTCCCCCCGGCTCAGCCCAGACTCAGAGCCCAGGAGAGTTAAGGGAATACCTGAAAAAGCAGATTTGGAAGGTGAAGTTCATTTTTTTCAACCTGCAGTGATCATAAGACCTTTAGCCAAGCCTGGTGCTCTGGATCCTGGGGATGGGGTGGACACATCTGCACCTCCAGCACACAACTCATATTTAAAATAATCCCTTTAAAGGCAGCCTCTAGTGAAACTAAGAGGTTCTTCACAAGAACCAGTTCTTGTTTCTTGGCTCTTGCACTAAGACTGAAGCCATCACCTGCTATATTAAGCATGATATGCAGCTTAATGGCCAAAACTCACATATCTGACCTTCAGCTGCTTCACCTACCCATGCTCCCAGCTCTTCAATCATTTGCTCCCTTTAAAGTTGTTCTGTGAGCAGGTTTTCAGGCATGGCAGAAATCCACCAGCAAAGAAAAGGAGACAGGGTGCACAGAGATGTTTTCTAAACCTTGTTTGCAGGTCTAGATAAACAGGCACCACACAAACAGGGAGCCAAGTGATGAATTCCTGATTTCTCACAGTTTTGGGATCTGCCCTGCTGCAAGGACACAATTGGGGCCAAGCCCCTGACACCCCAAATCCATTCCAGTGTTGGGGAGCATGTTAACCCTCAGATCTCTGCAGAAAAGCCAAAAATCAGGCATCCAAAATAAAGCACGGAAAGCTGTTTGATTCCCACGGAAAATTCAGCATCTGGATAAGCCCTGCAACCACCCTGTCCCAGGAGGGTGGGAAGCAGCCCCTGCCAGGGCTTACACCAATTAATGGGGAGTAGAAATACAAATTGTTTAAGCAGCAGCTGAGGGATTGCATTCCATCCCCCACAACACCAAGAGATAATTGCAGCTGGGGGGAGAGAGGAGCCCTGCCTGCTCAGCATCCCCCGAGGCATCTTCCCCGTGAACGAGCTGCTTATTGAATAATCTGAATAATCTGCCGGAGTCAGGCACCATCCCGAGCCCAGGAAACACCTCTTCATTAAGGGGAGGAAAGCAAGAGCTTTCCCAGCTCCCCAGCACATCCTCACCTGTGCCTTGCAGCTTTTTCCCAGGGTACCGGAGCATCTCTGCTTTCAGCACTTGCCTGCAGTGTTTTTGGCAGGCAGTGAGCCAAGAGCATCACTGCCATGTCCCACCAGGTGTTTGGGTACCTTGGGTCATCCCCAAGATCTCTGGCTGGGTTGGACAAGGTTTTGAGCATCCAGGTCTAGCGGGTGCCATCCCTGCCCAATTTTTAAGGTCCCTGCCAATCCAGCCCATTTGGATTCCACGATGCCCAGCCCTGTCCCATCACCACGGGCATCCCTCCCTCACAGCTGCCTGCACAGCCAAGGGAATTAAGCCATGCAGGATGCATTAGTGATTTAACAGGGGGGAAGGAAAGCACTGCAGATAAACCCTAATGATATAAATGTAACCTATAATTAACAGTTAACATGCAGGGAAGATAGCCCTCAGATGGAGCCAAAGAGAAACTCGGTCATTTATATTCCATGTGGGTCCAGGAGCTCCCACACACACTGCCAAGCACTTGCATGTGTAAATAACAGCTCCTTCAAATGAGGGAAAGAATTTACAGCAAACAACATTCTGTGTGCTTGCTCAAGTATCTTATGTTTAAATAATAGGAGCTAAGTGATGCATTTCTGCTCAGGCACTAATCACTTGCAGCTCCGTTAGGGAAATTGCCTTCTTCAATCATTTAGGGCCATCTACGGCTTCTCTGGACCCAGAGCTGTTCAATATTTGCCTCAGTGATGTTATTCCCTCGTGGATTTTGGGGGGAAAAAAAATCAGAATTGTGGATTTAAGAGCCCATGTGTGGGTTGCAGCTCTGGGCATTTTCTGCCGCGATGCTGGGAGGGAGGAGATGCAGGAGATCCCATTCCCATCCCTGCCTGAAATTCCCCTCCCTGCAAACACACTCAGGGCTTCCCTTGCCAACCTAAACATTATTTTAGCTGCAAAACCGAGGCCATAATCCCCGTCACAGCTGGAGACCCGCAGGTTTTTACAACCAAAGCTGGAAAACAAAAGGCCAGCACTCAGTTTCAATGCATCCCAGGCAGGTAAGAGGGGGAAATCCTTGCCCCAGGGCGCTGGGGATCACCTGGGGATGGCAGATCCTGGAGGACACGCAACCCACACGTCCTGTTAAAGCTGCTGTGCTTTCCCAACTGCTAAAATTTCAAGTAGGCATTAAATATCTTATTGAGACTATCAGCACATACAATTTGTGGTCATTAAATGCGTTTCCTTTATGTTCCCCCGAGGCTAGAACAAACCTTATTTTCAGCTCATTTGCAACAAAACTCTCTGAAGACTATAATTTACCTGCTACCAACACCATAAATCTTTAAAATTAGTTACTTAACTGTTTGCTAATGACCATGGATGTGTTCACTAATGCAGCTACTTTTCAATTAGCTCACAAGAAGGAATTTGAGCAGAGAGGAATGCTTGGATTTTTTAAAATGTGGGTTAATGCTGTCCCAAGATAACTAAGCACTACAGGATACATCCTCCCAGAATTTAGGGACAATAACCCATCCAGGCTCGGATAGCTGGATTCAGGATGCACACAGGTACACCAGAGCAGCAAATAATTCAGGAAAAAGGCAGGATATCCCCACAGCAGGGATGTGGAGAGAAAACGGGAGCAGCAGAGATTCCCTGAGCTGTGCTTTCCCTGCAGCATCCCCTTCCCCCATCCCCTCCAGAGCTGGCTGCACATTTTTCTGCTCCCCTCCTGCACAGGGCAACAGTTCTGCCTGAATTCCCACATTTATTCTTAATTACCTCATGAAGAAGTCAGATATATTGACTGCCACCTGTTCAATACATAATTCATGTGCCAGGAGAAGCAATTTCCAAAAGTTCACCTTGCTGGATCCTTCCAGGGGAGGGGAAGGCAAGTTGTTTTTTTTTCCTGGGTGTCAGCAATCACCTGCTGTTAGCAGAGATGGATCCCTGCATGTGCTGCAGGGGCAGTGGATTTCCAATTACCCCTGCAAAAACACGGGGGCTACAAATACGAGCACTCGGAGGCATTTTGCAAGGCAGACATTTTAATTTAAATCGATGAGTTATTGATTCATTTTTCATGTGGGAAGGAGAGCTCAGTGTGTATTTCTGTCTGTACTTCTGATGACCTCAGGCATACAGGATAAACCTGATGTAAAATATTTCCTTTCCTAACAGGGAAGCTTTTATGGCCTTGGACCTGAGCGAGCACAAAGTCATCTGGGGAAGGATGCCTGGCTAGGAAACCGTGGCAAGGAAGGTAATTAATGTTTAGCACATACTCTCAAATTAGCCTATCCCTGAATAGGAAGGAAATGAATCACCAGCTGAACTTTTATATAGCCTCAGGGTCTTCTCAGACACTTACAGAATTTCCTGGTGTACAGGAGTTGATGGAGGGCTCAGATCCCCTCTCCTTCAGGCTTGGGAAGGAGCAGAATGAAACCAGAAGGGAGGAACCCACCTGCTTTTTGGAAGCTGCCCTACACCCAGAGTCTGCTTTTGGAAATAGGGAAGCTGGACTGGGATTTTTTTAGGGGACAATCTTCATTAAGAAGCACAGGGACCACAAGGAAAACTGGCTTGTGAGCTGTGACACTCGAGAGCACAATCCCTCTGCAATTAACAGAATTACCAAGATGTCATTGATGCTGGACACTTCCTGATGGGAACCAAGCCCAAAGCCACCACCAGCACTGCCTGTGCTTCAGGCAGGGTCCCCTGCTGGGGAATCCCCTCAGAAAAGAGAAAAAGGGCTGGAAAAGGGATGGTTTTACCTGCAAAAATCAGTAAAAAGCTGCAGGTGCCAGCTCCCCACCCTGCCCTATACAGCTGACACTTTTTACTGATTTTTGCAGGTAAAACCATCCCTTTTCCAGCCCTTTTTCTCTTTTCTGAGGGGATTCCCCAGCAATACCTCTTTTATCTCCCCTAAATTCATTCTCTCCAACCCTAAACCATCACCCAGCTGCAATGTCATGAGAGGTGAGGACACCCAGCCAAGGAACAATTAATTAACCACAGCCACCAAAGGCCTTGCCTGGGTGCCATCTCTCCCAGAAATCTGCAAAAGCAATGAAAATAACCCGAGTGCAGCCTGGAATGAGCTCTGAAGGGAAGTGGTTTTCCACAGATTTCCATGAGATACCAGCAGGTCTTCGCCCTGCCTGGGTAATTGCATTCTTTGAAGTCTGGCTCATAAACCAGCAACAACAAAAAAATCGCTTTCATGTCTCTAATAAAGCAGAACTATAAAACCACGAGCCAGCTTCCAAGGAAAGCTGACCTGTGTGAGCCAGGACACCAGCCAGGGCTGGGAGGAGATGCCAAAACAAGTCTGAGTGGAGGGGCTGTGCTGGGGCAACGTGAACCCCAAGGGATGTGCAGAGAAATTTTTGCAATGCTCCTTTGGAGAAATACCGTGTTTTAGCCCCAAAAGTGGCTCCCACATACCACCTTTGGCTGTGAGGTGGGAAAAGCTGTGTGCATGTCAGCTGGTGAACAGCAGCAGGAGCTGGGCACCACCAGCATCAGCCCTTTGTGCTTCTGTGCCACCCTTTGGGGACAGATTTGCTGTCCCTGAGCATCACCTCAGCACCCCCTGCAAGAACAAGCTGCCACCACTGTGATGAGCAATGAGGAAAAATCTTTATTTTGGAGGCTCAGCATCACAGAACCCCCATCCAGTGCCTTTATTCACCCCAAAATCATTTTCCACAGAGAGGAATAAGCTCTGGGGACACATTTCCCCAGCTGCCTGATGAGTGTGCAGTGCTGAAAAAGTCCCTAAAGCAAAATATTCTGCAAGAGCACAGCACAGGGAGCTGCTGCACTCAGCCAGGTGTTAATCCAGATTTTATTTTTGGTGAAGGAAACATCACATCAAGGGCAGTTTTTCTCCCCAGCACCACAGAGAGCAGACGCCAGGAGGATTTTGCAGGTGAAGAGCTCCCAAACATCATCTGGGCAATCATTTCTGGGATGTTTGCAGAAGAAACCCTTGTGGTAATATGAAATGATGAATTAGATGCCAATAAGCGCCTGGGCAGCGATCGGGAGGCATTTCAGAGATGAGCAGGAGACGGGGCTGGGGCTGGCAGTGACAAATTGGAATTGCCAGCAGACACAGCGCCCTTGCCAGCGAGCCGGGAGGAAATGCCGGGTGTCAGCATTCACAAATGAAAAACCTGCAGCCACTGCACACACCCATTGCTCTGTCACCCTCCCAAATTAGGCTGACTACGGGCTCGTCTGCAGAGGGAAATGCAAAAAAAAGCCACATTTGTCATGCACCAGTGTCCCCAGCTGGCAGCAGGGCTTGGATTTTAACCCTCTGATTTTTACCCTCTGATTTTTACCCTCTGATTTTTACCCTCTGATTTCAACCTTCTGATTTCAACCTTCTGATTGTAACTCTGATTTTAACCCTCTGATTTTACCTCTCTGCTTGTAACCCTCGGATTTTAACTCTGATTTTTACTTTCTGATTTTAATCCTCTGATTTAACCTTCTGCTTTTAACTCTGATTTTAACCCTCTGATTTTCACCCTCTGCTTTTAACCTTCTGATTTTAACTCTCTGATTTTAACTTTCTGCTTTTAACTCTGATTTTAACCCTCTGCTTGTAACCCTCTGCTTTTAACTCTGATTTTAACTCTCTGATTTTAACCCTCTCATTTCAACTCTGATTTTAACCCTCTACTTGTAACTCTCTGATTTTAGCCCTCTGCTTTTAAGTCTGATTTTAACCCTCTGATTTTAACCCTCTGCTTTCCTCTCCACAGTTTCCCCTGGGACATGAGACCCTGACATTGAGGAGTTGATGCTTAAGGACGTTAAAAAATTTAATACTAAAAAAAAAAAGACATTTTGAGGCCAGTTCTCAGAACATTGCTGCCACCAAAAAACACTCAGGTCCCATCCCTGACTAAGAGCAGGGGCACATCTCACTGTGGGAAACTCCAGGGTTGTGATTAGACAAGGAAAAGCAAGAAAAAAACAACAAATCCAAGCTTTGTCAGGGACAAAAGCTGCTCCAAAGGCACCTGCACTTGCCAGCAGAGCAGAAGGAGCCTTGGCAGAGCCCACAGAGTGCTCCAGCAGCAGAGCTACCTCGCCAGAACACGGATTCCGGAGCTAACAATGGCTCTTTGTGGGGCTAAAGCACACCAGATGGCCTCTGCTGAGAGCATCCAAGTTTAGGGATGCACTGAGCCTTAGAGGAGGAGCAGGGGTGAGGAGCAGAGCACAGAGAAAGGGATGCAGGGAGAATGGGGTGTAAAAATCCTCCTGTCCTTGCAGGGAAGCTCCTGATCTGCCAGGACCTACAAATACACCCCAAACCCCTACAAACACACTCAGAGCACTTACAAACACATCCAAAACCCCTACAAACACACCCAAACCCCCTACAAACACACCCAAAACCCCTACAAACACACCCCAAACCCCTACAAACACACCCCAAACCCCTACAAACACATTCAGAGCACTTACGAACACACCCAAAACCCCTACAAACACACCCAAAACCCCTACAAACACACCCCAAACCCCTACAAACACACTCAGAGCACTTACGAACACACCCAAAACCCCTACAATCACACTCAACACCCCTACAAACACACTCAACACCAATACAGTCATACCCAAAACCCCTACAAACACACCCAAAGCTCCAAAAATCTCCCCAAAGAGACCCAGGGAAGAAGCAGAGCTGGTTTACCAGGCTCCACAGGGAAATACACCTCTTGTGTCTCACTATGTAGATGTAGGAGGAGTAAATAGGATTAAAAAAAACAGGAAAAAAAAGGTAAATTGCTGGCGTGCTGTGAAGAAAACCCTGTCCCAGAGAAGCTCCTACCCCCTGCAATGTGTACAGCAAGGGGAATTGTGCCAAAGTCAGCAGGCTGGAGGGAGGGAAGCACCAAGCAGTGAGTCAGAGGAAGAGATTTTGCCTATAGATGGTAGGAGAGCAGCAGAGAGTTGTGCAGGGGGGAGATGGGGAGTGGAAAAGGCAGCAGCAGCAGCAGATGAGGTGATGGAAGGAGCCAGGAAAGCTGAGCTGCAATGCAGGACGAGCTGGGCTGGAGATCTCTGCATTATGCAAGGCACTAAAACTGCACCAGGCCAGCCAAGCCCTGCATTCTGCAGAGCTGCTGTCATCGTCCCAGCGGGCACCAGAAACCACACAGCAGCTCAGGCAAGGATGATGTGAGCAGTGGAAAACCAGCAAGAAGTTAAACCCAACCAAATTCATGAATCAAACGAGCCCAAAGCCAAAGTGAGTGGTTCCTACAAGGGAAAAACTGAAATTAGTGCCCACAGCTGTTCAAACCCAGGGGGGATCTGCCCTCAGGTTGCCAGGGATGGAGCATCCTGGAGCACAAGTTTGTGCTGGAAAATGTGAAACTGCAGCATCAGCCCTGGAGATGTGTGGGTTGAGCCCTCTGGGGACACCTGGCACTGAAAGGAAGATGCACAGGAGGAGAAAGCAGCCTCTCCAAGCACAGCACCGGAGCAGAAATGTGCCGTTTTCACCCCAAAACCACGGGCAGAGCTGCTCAGGGGCAGTGTCCAGGTCAGGGTGGTGGCACTGGAGTGTCCCCAGCAGTGGAGTCTGCAGCAGGGCTGAGTTTCCACCCAGCTGAGCTCACCCAAAGCATCCCCCAAGGATTTTCACACTCCCCTCTGCTGCCAAAAACCACACAGAGTTTGTACCCTCAGCCCCAGCTGAGGCCTCCAAGGACACCCCAACTCCTTTCTAATAAACCCCAAGTTATTCTAAGCAAAATGTTGGTTTGCTGTGAATTTGCACAATTTTTCCTGGCAGCACATCCGTGCTCACTGCCCACAGCACAGAGCAGGAGCACCAAGGGTCCCAGATGCTGCTGGGATGGTCATGGGGCAACAAAATAAATCTCCAAAATAAAGCCCTGATTTCCTCCTGTGCCTCGCTTTGCATCCCCCAAATCACAAATGCTGTGGCTTTTGCCAAGCTGAACTGTTAGGACAGAGGGGGAAAAAAAATCAGGGAATTTATTTCTTGATACAAAGCTACCCCTTTTGGAGGAGACCTTCCATGCTGAGTCCTAACAAAAAAAAAATCAAAAAACCAACACCCCCCAAAAAAACCCAACCAAACAAAAAAACCCAACAAACAAACAAACAAAAAAAAGCCACAAAAAACAACCAAAAAACAACTGAAAAAGAAAATAATAAAATCACATTCATTAGTCAGCTCACTTGGCTGGATCTGTAATAAGAATGTAATAAACTTTCCATATGTCTCTGATAAACTAGACAGCTTAAGTTATGAGCAGAAAAAGGCATCAATTTTTAAAATGTCAGAATTTGCCATGAGACTTGGGCCAAGCACTTGTTCCTAACGAGATGGTGGAAAGAGTCAGATCCAAGTTTAGAGACAAAAGAGCTGGAGGAGGCCAGGCCAGCTCAGCTCCTGTGGCTCCTTTTAAAGCCCTTGCTTTCCCCAGCTCCTTCCCCTGCTCCACTCCTCTGGAAAAGTGGCTTGAGATGTTCTGATGCTCTGTGTACGACCCAAACTTACTCAGGATGGAAAACTGTCCCCTGCCACGTTCCTGATGCTGTGGCTGAGGGCAAATCTCCAGCTTGATGCCCCTGAAGGCAGCACAAGGGATGCAGGTTGGGATTTTATCCCCAGGAGCAGGTTAACAGCAGGCTGGCACTGATCTATAAATATTTTGCACCTGTCCTCCTCACAGGTGGGCACAGAGCTGGCCCTGAGCAGGGTGAGTCTCAGCAAACCTCAGAGAGTGATGGTCTTTCAGCACTTTAATTACACAGCAGTAGGCGAGAACAGCCCGCCTGATGTTCAGCAGGAAATTGAACTGCACCAGCACAGATATTCCTGCACAGCTCCCCTAGCAACTCTGGGAAAGTTTCCAAATTCCTGCACCATTAACATTTAAGGAATTGGAATCGTCTCTGAACTCTGCTGGTTAAACAGCAGAGGAGAAACAAACCCCTGTAATGGATTTGTTCTGTGTAGGTCAGGTTCTGAAGGGGCTGCTTAAATCAGGGCTCGCTGCTTCACACTGACAGCAAAGGTCTGGCTCAAAGCACTTCATCATTTTTAGTTTTCCACCTTTCTTTTGCTCCTTGAGCACCACCAGGCCAGGGCAATGTCTTGCACAGAGTGAAGGTGATGGGACACAACCTCGGCTGGGAGCAGCTGCTGCTGGTGCCCACCCTGAGGCCACAGTGCTGGCAGCCACCAGGGCGGGCTGGTGGCCACATCCAGATGCCTGGATCACAACCAGAGCACTCAGTGCCCGTGGGAAGGGGCTGCAAGCACCAGCTGCCTCCATTCCCAGCACAGCACAGATCCAAAATCACTGCCTGCCCTCCCCTGGCCCCCCTCACGCTGCACCAGGAGACTCCTTGGTTTCTGTGATTTATTTCCCCACACACAGCAGCTTGACATCTTTCTTGGTGCTTGCAGCAGGCACAGCACTGCACACACAGATCCTGAGAGCAGCTGTGCTCCTGCAGCCCCCAGCACAGGATGCTCAGGCTGCCCTGAGCATCCCTCCCTCAGCAGGAATCATTTACTGGATAAATCACCCCTGGCCATGCTGCAGGAGCTCCTTGTGCCTCAGGCTGGGTGGGCAAAGCTTCCCTCTGCTTCTGTGCTCCAGTGCCCACCTCCCATTTGAGTTCAGCCTGAGTAGATGGTGGTAGAAATTATTCTTGTTCTCCCTGGTCTCAGAGTTTAACACCGGCCCAGAGGACGCAGAGTTTCTTCCCTCCCCTCTTTCAGCTAACCTGCCCAGTGCCACACAAGTGCAATTATAATTATAAGTTTCTAATTCAGTGCCCTCAGTCCCAGTTCTGCCCCCACTGCCCTCTTGCAAAAACGTGGATTTGGGGTTCTCAATTGAATAATCTAATTAAAAAAAAAAAAACAAACAGAAACATTTAAAGCCTGGTGCAAGCTGCTGGCAGCACACTCCAAACCATTCCACCTCTGAGAGTGTTTTCCATGGCCCCTGCCCCTTCCTACAGGCAGCAAATGAAATAAAACAGTAAAAAACTGACCAAATGTGCCCCTGTCCCAGCTGAGCTGCCCCCAGCAGGATGCACTGGCCCTGGCCAGCCCATCTGAGATGGTCACACACATCTGGGAGTCATTGGGAGGGAGCAGCTCCCCCTCTCTGCAGGGACACCAGGACCACCCAGAGCTTCAAAAGGCAGAGTCTGCACCCAAAATCCACGTGCAGCCCAGTCCTTGTCCTGAGCTAAGCTGCTGATGGCAAAATGCTGCACTGGAGGATTCACAGCACCAATAAAGGGAGCAAATTGCTCCTCTGGACACAGCCTGCTGCCACGGGGCTTGGATCCCTTCAGGGTAGTACAAGGAGTCCATGATTTAAGAGTATATAATTTTTAAATTTACAGTAATTTTAAGAGCATGTAACGAGCCAAAATCAGCTCCAATTAGTTCTTGTGGGACCACCCTGTGTATGAAAGAGTTTTACTCCAGCCTAATGAGTCTGCCTCTCCTGTAAAAGGGATTTTTTTGGAATTATGGAGAGCATATTGGCAAAGGGGAGTGTCCCCTCTCAGGTCTCACAGACCTGGCTGTGCTCCTGCAGCTTCTGTGCAGGAGGTACCAGCACAGAAAAAAACAGATTTGGCATTTGGAGACAGAACAAAGCACTTGTGCTCCTCTGCAGCCCAAATGTTTGCTGGATGTGTAATTCTCTCCACTAACAAATCCAGGAGGAAGGAAAAAAAAAATCCTGAAAGAGTTTATGCTCACCCTCCTGGGACTCTGTTTCAAGTCTAATTGCCACTTACACATATTCAGTTTTAAGTGTGGACCTCACAATTTCTCCCAGTGCACACTGAGGACGGCAGGAGAGGCTGCAGCAGTTTCAGTGGGGGCTGTGGCACACAGCAGAGGTTTTTCCATCCCTTTGTGGGTGCCAGGGATGGGGCTGAGGCTCTGCTGAAGTCCTGGAGCCACAGACATGAGGAGATTGTGAGTATTTCTACTCAGTAGTAATTCAATATATGCATAAAGCCAGTGAGCTGCTCAGCCCCACTGCTCAGAAGGGGACCCCAAAACTCTCCAAGCAGTGTGAAACTGGGCTGGGAGCAGGCTCTGAGATCAGTAAATGAACGAGCAGCAAGGCAAGCACAGCCCCAAACACACACACACAGAGCCCTGCTCACCTTTGGAAGGAAAATTCCCACTTTGTGATGCACTCCTGGATTTACAGATATCTGTTTTAACCAGTCCAAACCCCCTGGTCAATAGAGCTGCCAGGAGAGCCCATCACTCAGCCAGCCTGGCTCTCAGGCACCATGATGCACTGGCATCAATCACCAGGCACAGCAGAAATAAAAGCACTGGAATATTGTTGTTCCAGGATTGATGCCTCTTGCTGTGAAAACAAACGTCCCAGGCTCGCCTCCACGTTCATTCCTGATAAATGATTTGTCTTCACCTTGACGCTCCTGTGGCAGCAGGAGACCATTATCCTGAGACAATGTTTTATTCTATTGACATTATCTCTTAATTATAATGTGAGGGATATCAAAGAGAGCAGGAGCCCACCCATCCCTCAGGCAGAGTTCCTGCAGTTTCTCCTGTCACGATATCTGGGAGAGGTTTATTTCAGCAGTTCAAGGATCTGCAAAGGGGACCCTGACCCAGCTCAGTTCAGCCAGGGAAGCTGTGCCCCTTCACACAACCTCAAGAATAAATGTTTTTATCCAGTAGCAAGAGATTGCTGGTCTGGTTTCTTTTTTTTTTTTTTTTTTTTTTTAATTTCCAGAAGCAGAGAGCTTTTCAGAAAGACAGAAAGGTCGCTTGCATATTTTAAACCGAGATTTTTTAGCGAGATTCAAAAGGGATTTGGCATTTACTGTACGTCACTTAACATTCAGATGCAATTTTTGGAAGGGATCACAAACCTTATGCTTCAGGCACTCTGCCAGTTGCTAACTACTGGCAGGAGGCTGACGAGGTGAGTTGTGTGCTCACCTGTGCTATTTTGGGGTTGTTTTTCCCTGCAGAGCCCCCCAGGAGCAGGCAAAGCAGGGACACTGCCAGAGCTCAGCCCATGGGCTGCCAGCAAGCCTGACTGGCATTAATTGTTTGAAAGACTTTGTTTTGCAAAGCCCTTTTCAAGGCAGTGAACAAACAAGAAGGAGGAGAAGCAAAGCTCTGCCTTGAATCCCTGAAGCACAGCGAGCATCCCTGCATTGCTGCTCTGGAGGGAGAAACAAAAACCAGCCCAGCAAACAGCATTTTTAATATTTAAACCGAGCCAAATTAATTAACTTGTAAGTAAAAACAGCAGGGTGTTTTGCAGCAGGATGAGGTTTCTCCCTGCCAGGATGCACCTAGGCAGGTGTGGTGCCAGCAGCAGGAGGTGACAGAGGGCTGGGCCAGCAAAATCAGCAGTGACACGTTCAGGATGAGATGTGGCTCACTGTGACATCTTCATTCCTACCCCACAGACAGCTCTGTGCCACCAGGGGCACAGAAATCCTAAACACTCAGGCAGGGGCTGCTGTGCCACACCTGGCAGGTCAGGACATCCTCAAACAACCTCTCAGGGACAGAGAGCTGGGGACAGAGCCCTGTCCCAGCCCCACTCTCTGCTCTCACAACCCAGTCATGCCCAGCTCTCCAGCAGCAGCTGGAAAGCAGAGCGTGCAGCCTCTCCACAGGGAGCATGTGTTGATTTGTTTCACGATTTCCATTAATTACCAGGTAAATGAGATCCCTGCACACTCCTTGGGCACCTTGCCTCATCTGTTTGGGCTCTGACAGCTGCTGGAGCAGTAAGTATGTTTTCATCACATGTTACCTGGCAGTGCAGCCTCTCCTCGCCCTGACCTCCACAATCATCCCATCTGCTTTATTTCAGCATCCTCCCCTAGAATTTGTTCTAAAAATCCATCCCAGTGCAGGCGGGGGGGAACTCTGAGCCCCTGAGGCTTCAATTAGCAGGGGAAAAGCACCTTGAAGCGTGGGTGCAGTTTTTGGACAAATGACACCCAGAGTGCTAAATTTGGGAGCTGAGCTACTGCACACAAGGAACTAAGCAGATCAATCCCTGGTGCCTTCAGCTCTCCCCATGAAACCTTTCCTGGAAAGCCAATTAACAGCACCTAGTGCCTGCTCGGCTGCTCTTAATTTGTAATTAAAGTCAGGCCACAGCTGAGCAATAACAACCTTTGAGGAGAGGCATGGGGAAGAGGGGAATAATCTTTGATTTATTACAAGGGAGAGAGGCACAGCCTGGCTGCAATTGTGCAATCACACAGGTTCCACGGATTAAAGCCCTCTTGACCAGCAGGGGCTGGGGGGAGGCAGAG
>VRYO01002095.1:4758498-4774255 GCA_009812075.1 Sialia sialis | reverse complement strand
ACAGGGGATCCCCTGCACCCTGCAGGGTGTTCAGCACATCTGGACCTGCAGCAGGGACTGAGTTACCAACACCAGAAATTGCTGTTTGCTAAAGCAGTGCTCAAAAAAAAAAAACAAAACCCCAAAACACCACCCTAACCACCGTTTATTTTTGTCATCACTCAAGGTGGATTTCCAGCTCCTGGTGGCATCCAGAGCTCTGAGAGAGAGGCTCAGTGTCACAACTGGGGACACTCCGTGCAGATGGAGAGCTGTGAACCTGGAAAACACCAACTCCCAGCCCCGGATGTTCCCATGGATCTGCTCTGCTCTGGTTACTGCAGAAATGGCCCCAAGCCAGAGGCTTACTTGGAAAAGCAGAGGAAGGAGAGGGGGAGTGGGTAATTCCTTGAAATGCTGTCTTTGGGGATGGATCTGCAGTTGCTGGAAATTCCTTCCCTGGAAGCTCAGCTCTCTCCCAGGCCTGAGCAGTGCCTGGAGCTCAGCACTGGGACGCTCTGACCCTCCAGAGGTGAAGCCTCCTGTCTGTGGGCTTGCTCAGGAGGCAATTTCCTACAGGAACTGGTCCAGGAACCAGTCCAGATGGAAAAGACAGCAAGCAGCTGGGGCACCTAGGGAGATGGGGGTTTTAACAGTGCTACAAACAGTGTTACTGAGCCCAGAAATGCAGCTGGATCCCCTCAGGAACAATCAGCAGCAACACCCACGCTCACAGCGGCAGACAGCCCTTGAGGTGCTGCCTGATGAGGATTGTCCCCACCTGAGGACAATTATGTGGGGTGGCAGAGCCCCTGGTCTGGAATCAGCTGCTGGGGATGGGTCCTGGTCCTGCAGAACCCAAAAAGCAGCTGGAGAAGGGCTGGGCACAGCTTTCACACCCTCCTCATCCTGCAGACACCACACACATCCAAAACAGCATCTTGTACCACCAGCATCAAATCTGAACACAGTGCATATCTGAAAAAATAGGAGGAAAATAATAAACTTTTAAAAAAGAAATTCCTCTAAAATAACATTGTGTGCCTCTGTTCTAACCCCCAGGAACCACAGGTTGAGGGCTCAAACCTTGTTCCTCAAGGGACTGATAGCACCATTTGGTATCAATTTTCCATCTGACTGCTCCTTTTTAGGAATTGTTTCTGTAAAACTCGAGCTCCCAGGGAGCGTGGATCTGAGCTGGCTTGGATTTCAGTGGGATCTCCCTGCTGCAGTGTGGACAGCACAGGGAAGGGAAACAGGTACTCCACATGGGGCTGGTTTATCCCAACAGAGCCAGGGTTTGGCACAAGAACATCCACAAGAGTGGTGCTAGGGTGCCCTGTGTCCAGAGCAGCAGGGATGGAGCGTCCCAAAGTGATGCTCTGTGGCCTGGGCTGAGGGGTGGCTCTCACTGCCAGGGGCACCTCAGTAAAATCTACAGCTCAAAGCCAGAAGCACAGAGGGGTTTTGTTCCCCTTTTTGAAGGGCAGGAGGATTTCAGGCAGCCCTGAGTGGAGGAGTTTGTGCACAGACAGGATTATTCCCAGAAATGGTCCGGCCCTGACTCTGGTGCTGGCAAGGCAATAAAATTATGCTCCTGTGTCCTCAGGAGCAGGAGGTGGAAGGATATTTAGCTACACTCTTTCAATGAGACATTAAGCACCATAAAGTTTAACACTGACATCCAACACACCCTCAAGAGCCGAGGTTTCACTGCCAGAGCCAGGATTTGCTCTCTGCCACAAAAACACAGCCAGAGTGGCACTCAGCACGTTTCCAGCAGGGGAAGGGGACACCCAGCACTGTCCCTGTCGCAGGGAAGGGACACAGGCAGAGCTCTCTGCATCCTTGGGCACCTCCTGGGTGGCAGCCAAGGCAGCAGAAGGGTGTGCAGAGCTGAGCTGGCCAAGCACACAGGGCAGCTCAGGGCCAGGCTGCCGGGCACTGCCCGTGCCAGCACTGCAGCACCTCAGCTCTGTGTCACCCTGAGACAGAGACTGAAGCAGCACAGAGCCCCACACGCGGCCTGGGGAGCAGGGCACACAGCAGGGGAATGGGTTTAAGCTCCAAACATCCATCCAGGGCCTAAATCCTGCAGCACAGAGCCCTGCCCAAGACAGAATTAAACCCAAGCAGCAAACCCTGCAGCGCCCAGGCAAAGCCCAGGCTCTCCTCCAAAACCACACGAGCTGCTTGTCTTCCCTCCAGCTATTTTCTCCCAGACACAGAGGTGCATTGTGGCCAAACACAAGAGAAAACAGGTACCACAAGTCACTTCACCTCCTCCAGGATTTTGGGCCTGGATTTCAGGTCCTGCGGTCCCACACTGCAGGGACAGAAGGTTTTCCAGGAAGAAAAACACTTCCCCAATCAAAGCCCACCAACTGCAACAGTTCCACATTGCTCTCTTTGGATTTTTTCAGCAACAAGAGCCAGAATTCTGCCCCAACAAACACATCTCCCCCAACCACCCAGCATCACCCTCACTCACCACCCTGCAGCACTGGAGCACTTGGTCACTGCTGGAGCGTTGCCTGCAGGAAACCAGAGCCAGAACTCAGGAAAGGACCTGGGTGTGATGAGGAGGAGCAGAGCAAACACAGTCCAGAACAGAGACTTGCTGAAGTTTAAACCAGAACCTTCTCTGGCCAACAGAGTTTAAGCAGTTTCAACTGGCAGTTTTCACCCAGCTCAGCTAACGAGCAATGAGGCACAAGTGAAGGGGATAACCCAGTGATTGCTCCTGGTGCAGAAGGGTCCAAACCATCTCCTCACCCCTGCAGAGGATGCCCAGGCTGGGGGGCTCCAGGAAAGATGAAACAGAGATGAATACAGGGAATGGGAAAAGTCTTTTTGCTGTATTTATAAACCCTGCCCCCAGTGTGGATGCAGAGGGCTGTGTTATCTCCTCTCTTCCAGAGGAGACAGTGGAGCCTCTGGAGGGGAAGTGGACACCAAGCCCTGACAGTTCCCCCTGGGTGATGAAGTGCCTCGTGGATGGAGATGACTCCTCCATTTCCCATGGCTGTGCCAGGCCGGGTGAGAGGCGCTCCCACGGCTCTGCACTGTAAATCCAGATTGCTGTGATGATAACTGAGCCTGTGGGGGCCAATTAAAATCCTCGGGAGAGCGTGAATGACTTCAACCTGGCCTGGCACGGGGGAGGAGGGAGGGAGGGTGCTGCACCAGGGCTGTGACAGCCCTGAACACGCTGTACAAAGGGAATTGGCAAGGGACAGTGAGTCAGGGCCAGGGAAGCACTCGGGGCTGTGAGAAGCATTTTAAAACGAGCCGGGAAATTCACAAGCAGCCAACAAGGTGACTGAGGAAAGAGGAAAACAACGGGAGAGCTGAGTGCTGATGGATGGACAGACACACAGTGGGGGTTTGGGGCATCAGTGCCCCTCTGACTGTGCCTGGGTCCCTCTGTCCCCCAGAATCAGAACCTGAGTCCCCCCTGTCCCCCAGGTCACACTCTCTGTCCCCCAGGATCAGACCGCCTTGTCCCCTAGGGTCACACTTTCTGTCTCCCTCATGCCACAATCCCTCGGTCCCCTTCTCCTCCCTGTCCCCTTCTATCCCCCAGAATCACAGCCCCTTCCCCCCGCTGTGTCTGGGTCCCTCTGTCCCCCAGGATCACATCCCTCTGTCCCCTGGGTCCCTCTGTCCCCATGGTCACCCCCTTGTCCCCCGGTCCCGCAGTGTCCGCAGCCCCACAGCGCCCTCGCGCGGCCGCACGGCAGCGCTGCAGCGCTGGAGAAAATGAAGAGCTCTGGCAAGGTGTTCAGCAAAACCACAAAAAAACCCCAAAACCAAACCACAAAAAAAGCCCAAAACCACCCGCCAAGGCTTGTGCTGAGAGCGGTATTCCCGTGTTTTATTGGAGTTTACTCGTCTGACTGCAGTTAGCACCTCATGTCGTTAAAGCTCTGCGAGGGAGCCCCGTGTTGTTTGTGGGGCTGCACCCTCTGGTGTCCCAGAGCTCTGCCCCGCTCCCGGCCCCATCGCCCCTGCGGCTCTGAGCTGCTCTTTGCCGATGTTCCCTCGGATTCAAGGCCAGAGCGAGTTCACAGCTGCAGTTTAACAATCCCTCTCAGTGGTGCCACAGAGATAACCCACAGCAGTGGCCACAAGAAGGGCCTTGGCCAGAGCTGTTGTACCTGCAAGACACTTCAGGCACGGAGGAGAGTTCAGCCCGATGACCAAAGGCTTTCCCTGCTGTCTGGGCTCTGTCACAGCTTTTTCCATGGCCCACTGCAGGATGGGACACGGCCAGCAAGGAATGCACTGGCCCAGGAGGAAGTGGCTTTAGGTCCTGTGCTCTTCGTGCCCATCAGAGGAATGGATGTGTAAGAGAAAAGTATTGCTTACCTCACTAGAAAGTCACATGGACAGAGGTTTCCAGACCCCATGAGAATTCAGGTCACACACAGTGCAACAAGTCCTCTGCCTCTGTCTCATCCTCCAGCACTGGCCCCTTTGGTTTTTGCCAAGCTCTGGGCTGGAAGTGGACAAGGCAGTGTGGTAGACAACTACAGAGCAGTAATTTCCTAAAAATATTCCTGGCTTTGGGGTTCCTTCCCACAGAAGTGTGACCCAAGACCACCCACCCCCAGGTCACCCAACACATCATTTCAGAAATCTGCAATTCTTTAATCAAACCCTACTTAAGGCCATTGTTACTTTCATGATTGCACATATTCCTCCTTGTCAAAAGCACAAATATCATCATCAGCACGCAAGGCCAGGGTCAGGCAGTGTGACCAGAGCTCCTGACAGCCTCCCAGTGCCCCTGGCCACGGCCAGAAGAGCTGATCCTGGCTGAGCAGGCAGCAGGGACAAGTGCCAGGAGCTGAGTGACAGCTCAGATGTGCCACCGAGCTTTTGCCAAGGCTCATCTCACACAGTCACCTACAGCCAGCAGAGATTAAATAACAGAGCTGGAATCGCTGTGGAGCACAAGGTCATGGCACAGAACTGGGGCTTTAAAAGTCACCACCACTTCCCAACACATGCAAAGACTGGAGCAACCCCAGGCAGGCTCCAGGTGCTGTGGGAAGAGACATCACTGAAGTGACAGCACCCAGAAATGATTTGCAGTGCAGCCCAGTTACATCAAGTGGCAATAAAACTGTGAGTGGCTCCAGGACAGCGTGCTCCATTTGGTGAGATGAACAGTGGCTTTTAAAGAGATCACTAAATCCCATCAGTGCTACCTATACAAACCTCATTTATTTTAAAGGCTCCCATTAAAGTGCCTTTTATCCCTAGCAATAGGCGGTTTTAAATTGCAAATAACTTCTCAGATCAGTCAGCAACCATCTTCATTCCACCGGAGAGAAGGGCCTGGCTCAGGCTGGCCCTTGGGGACGAGGGAACTCAGTGTTGAGGTCTCTGGATGAGCAGGAATGCTGAGCAGCAGGACAACCCCACAGCTGTGCAGGGGCTCCACTGAGCTGTGCAGGACTTCACCTTCCAGAGAGCTCTGGGGATGTGAAGCAGGTGTCACCTGCAGCGGGGCTGTGTCCCTGTGGGAATGGTGTCCCTGGGGAAGGGAGGTGTCAGGGCAGGCAGCTCAGGCCTCAGCAGCGTCCTGGCTCGGGGTGTCGGCGTCGTGCAGCAGCGGCGTGGTCTCGGAGGAGGAGGAGGAGGGAGCTTTGCTCTGCTTGCCAGGGGCACTGGGGCTCTTCTCAGCATCCATTCTCTGCAGAGGAGGGACAGAGGTCACAGCCTGGCCACACCCAGCCATCCCCACCCAGGGCATGCACACCCCAAACCCCTTCCAGTGCTCAAGGACCCTTTTGTTAAACTGAAGATTTTTGTATCTCCTTTTTGTACCCCTAGCAGAACGAGGTGATTTCGTTATTTCCACAGCCAAACACCCAGCCTGAGGAGCTGTGTGCAGGAGCTGGGGGACAGTCAGTGCTGCACACATCTGAGATGGAGGGGACAGGGACAGAAGGGCTCAGAGACCCCAGGCACCACCTCAGCACACACAGCTCTCATTCCTAGGTCAGTGATAGCTGCAGCCTCTGGGGAAGGGTGGAAGGGTGGGAGCTCCTCCTCACCTAAACACACCTACAGAACAGGTTCAGCACCCTCCAAGCTGAGCAGGAGCCAGATTCACCTTCAAGCACACCACGTGGGCCCCCAGTTAATGCAGGAACCTCAGGAGGAAGCAGCAGGTGACAGGAGGGGTTTCCTTCCTGCTGCTGGGGACAGAGACACTGATCTGCCCAACCCAGGGCCTTGTGCTTGCTGGGGATGTGGGTTGGGGTGCTGTGGAGGGATTGGGAGGCTTTTCTAACCCTCTGGCTATTGCCCATTGCTGCTCCAGAGTGGGCAGCAGTGACAGCACCAGGAACACCTGGAGACTCTTTGGGCATGGTGGCTTTTGGATCTTGGAGGAATTTTCAACTTTAATGTGTCTGTGAGTCTAGAAGTGTCTGCAGACCTCAGGGGATACAGACAGGGCAACAAAGAGGGTTAATGTTCAAAGATCACCTCCTCCAAGTTCAAGAACAGACCACCCTAACAAGCATCCCAAGCCAGGAAAAAAGTGCCAGCAGGACAATGTGGATGAACCAGGAGCTCCCAACACAAATGCAGAAAGGAGACAAATGGGAGGTGGGAGCAGGGACAGGTGAGCTGGCAGGAAGATAAGGAAACTGTCCCAGCATGCAGGGATGAAGACAGGAAACCAAAACCCAACTGGAACTGAATCTAAGGATGCCAAAGACAAGAAAGGCTTCTCTAAGTACCCAGGTGACAAAAGAAAGAGGAGGGAACCGTGAGGGGCTGAACGAGGCAGGAGACCCCAGAAACCAGGGGAAAGTCTGGAGCAAGGAAGATGCACCCTTGGTGGAAGAGGATGAGGTCAGAGAACACTTCAGGAACCAAGACATGCACAGATCCATGGAGCAAGACGGGAGGAGTGGGCTCATGGCACAGCAAGGCCCTTCCCTGCTGTCCCTGACCAGTCCTGGCCCAAAGACTGAAGGAAAGCAAATGTCACCTCTACCCTGAAAAAGCTCAAGAAGGAAGAGCTCAGGAGCTACAGACCAGTCACCTTTCACCCTCAAGAAAATGATGGAGCAACTAATTCTAGAAATCACTTCCAGGGACATGAAGGATAAGGAAATTATCAAGTGTATCACTGGGCTTCATCAAGGGGGAACTCCATGATCTGTGATGAAATGACTGATGTGGTAGGTCGGGGGACAACAGTGGGTATTGTCCACTTGGACTCCAGGCTTTGGACACCATCTCCACAAAAACCTCAGAGGGAAGCTAGTGAAGCCAGGGATGGGATGAGCAGGCAGTGAAAACTGGCTGGAGAACAGACCCAGAGAGCTGAGTTGGGGGCCAGCAACCATCAGTGTACACCAGGGGTCAATTCTGGGTCCAGGCCTATTTAACATCTTTATTAATGATCTGCAAAAACTGGGGGAGTGGCTGGAACACCAGAGGGACCTCAGCAGGCTGAGGAAGGGACTGGAAGGACCCTCATGAGGTTCAACAAGAGGATGTACAAGGTCCTTCACTCGGGATGAGCAGCCCCGCACACCAGTACATGCCAAAGGCCACCCAGCTCTGTGGCACTTTGGCACAAAAGGACCTGAGGGTGGTGGGGACAGCGAGCTGAAGGTGAGCCAGCAGCGTGGCAGGGCAGCAAAGGCAGCCAGCTGGTTCCTGGGCTGCACTGGGAGTGTTGCCAGCAGGTCCTGGAGTGATCCTTGCCCTCTGCTCAGCACTGCTGAGGCTGTGCATGGAGTGCTGGCTTCAGCTCTGGCCTTCCCAGGACAAGAGAGATGCAGCTACTGGCAGGAGTCCAGCCAAGCAGCACTGAAGTGAGTTTGGGGCTGGGCTGTCTCTTATGTGAGCAGAGGTGAAGAGCAGAGGTGTTCAGCCTTGAGAAGAGAAGGCTCAGGGGATCTTACCACTGAAAACAAGTTTCTGAAGGAAGGGTGTAAGTACAGAGCCAGGCTCCTCTTGGTGTGTCCAGGGACAGGACAAGAGCAAAGGGGCACTTAAACATAGGAGATTCCATCTGGACATTAAGAAATTTTTTTTCCTTTTTTTTTTTCCTGTGAAAACTGTTAAAACAAGACGGGGTTGCCCTGGGGAATCTCCATTCCTGAAGCCATTAAGAGACATCTGGACATGGTGCTGAGCTAGGTGACTCTGCCAGAGCAGAGGGATTGGGATAGATGACCTCCAGAGGCCCCTTCAACCTCAACGACTCAGTGATTTTGTGCTCCTGTAATACAAACCCAGATATTTTATACAGCAGAAATCCCCTCCTGAAAGCCTCTCTTGAGGCTCCCTGCATGCAGGGGAGGGGTGACCCCCACCAGTGGCCTGACCTCTGTTACCCCATCAATTTTTACCCATTCAAAAAACTTACCTGGAAGTAAAACTTAACTCTGGAACTCAAACACTCAGAAAGGGGGAAAAAAAACAGGCAAGAGAAGTATTTCCTCACACCAATCCTACTTTTCCCCTGGTCCCTGCTGACATTATTAGGGCTGCAGATCAGGTGCACCAGGAGAAACCATAAGAGCACCTGCTTGCAACCTGGTTAAGTGCCAGTATTAAAACATCTAAAATCGCCCCAAATAAAGCCATGAGACAACACCAGGAGGGCATGGCTGGGAGATGTGGACAGCAGAACATTTCATTTGATTGGTTTGGAGCGAGGTTTAATCACATGAGGGTGAGAGAGAAGTTTTTTACCTTGGGTACCCACCTACAGTCTGGCTTCCCGCAACACCGTCCCCGTAAGCGGAGGCAGCTTTTGGGCAGAGGTGGCCTGGTTTGCTTTATTACTGTCTGAGCTCTTTTTATTGCTACTCCAAAATAAAGAGCATTTTTCCTAGAAGACAATCAGTCTAGTTTATGGTGCACTCGGAGATGAATTTCATGAGGGTTCCAATTTTCGGAGGAGATTGGGAAAAATCAGTTTAACTAGAATCTAGTTATTAATGAAGATTTAGAAATTTAGATTAAACTAAGTCCTAGTTAAGATTTTTTTTTCACTGTCAAGCCAGTTTTAAAATGGTCTGTTTGCTTTTTTCAAAGTGTCACCACACAGGCTTTAGGCCTCAATGGCTACATCTGGGGGTATTTTACACCTGTATACAGATTATGGATTTTTTTAGAGCTGCGAGTCCAACAGATGCATTTCAAACTGGCTCCACTATAAACTAGACTAAGATTTAAGTGTTTCACTCATCTGCACTGCCTTCAGAGCACACTGCTCCCTCCAGAAGCCAGAGGCACACAAGAGAGATGAGGGAGGAGCTGGGTTCAGTGAGACCTGCACGCTGGCAGACACGTGAAGGTGTGGACAATGTCCCCTCTGCTCAGCGTCCCCTCTGGCATCCTGTGACTTCGGGAGGCAGAACCGTGCATGATTAAGCAATCAGGGCTAGATCAGCAACACTTCAATCAAATGAGGAACACACCTTGGCTGCAAATCGCTGTCTTCCAGTTTACAACCTCTTATCTACTCATTAGGTGGAGACATTCATGTGTTGTTGTACAGCTTTCTTAGAGATTTGTGAGGTCATTGAGGCTTTTTAATCACTTTCCAGGTAGTCAGGCACTTCCTGCCATTGATTTTTAGTTCTAACACTTCATGACTCTTTTGGCTGAGCACAGAAATACAGCTGGCTTAAGCCTGGGTTTAGGATATTTCACAAGCAGATTTTCAGTTGGCTTGAATGAGTTTCAAATCCAGCTTTTTTTTTTCCCCTGACCCTTTCTAGTGTAGTTAAATCTCTTTGATACCAGGAATTAAGACCTGCACAAAGCAGGCTGAGGAAATACCAGCTCAGGGCTGCATAAGGTGTTAGGAAGAGCTGCCCAGCCCTTTTTCAGAGCCCCTGGGCTCATGCAGCAGAGAGCAGCCTGTCTGCTAGCAACCACTCACATGTGCTCAAGGGGAGCAGCCCACCCCGGCACCATCCTGGGAGCACAGAAAGGGTTTGGTGGTGATCTCTGGCCTCCACCACTCCCACCCTGCAGGGGAGTACGTGGAGGAACAAGGGGATTTGGGATCATGTGTTTAAGTCACTTAAGTAATTGCAGCCTTGATTAAAATCCAATTACGTGATGCTCCGAGAAGGCTGGCACTATTTCAGGTGGCTTTGCATCGGTGTTTCAGGAAGGGCAGGAAGCAGCTGAGCAAAGGCAGCCCCTCACACAGGCTTCCCCTGAGTCTGCCTCATCCCAAGCACTGCCTTTTATCCCCACAAGCAGCCTCTTCACCTCTAGAGCCAGCCTAAGCCACCTGCAAAGCTCAGTCAGCTTTCTTAGGCTAGCAAGTTAGGTCTCTACTTCCAGAACTAAAGCTTGTAGGGAGCTTAGTGATACCAGATCACTGTGGAGCCAGAGCCACAGATCTCCAGTGTTTTGGCTGTTTTATATTCAGCCTTGCCAGCTCAGCTCAGCCTCACCCCACTGCCTGCCCCACAGCCCAGCTCCCAGCAGGCTTCAAAGGTCTTCACTTCTCAGTAAATTCAGATCCATAAAGGCTCTGATGGTTTCACTTTCAGAGCTCCTTGGAGCTGAAATCAACTGTGTTTCAAGGAAATACAGAATCTGTGCAGGGCTGAGAAGCAGCCACAGTGGCTGTGCCTCCTCTGCAAGAACACACCAACTGCATTTCACTGAACAGGCTGTGTTCAGATAGCTCCATCCTCTGGAGAAGGCTCTGCTCTGACTGCAAAAATGCTCAGACCCTGGAGAGATCTGTGCAATGGCACAGACTTGCTGCTGCTTTCTACAGAGGCTGGCCTGCTGAACTGGGACTGTTTCTTCATTAGCTGGGTGAGCTGAGAAACACCTCCTCCTCCAGGAAGCCACTTCTATCCCTGCTGTGCACCAAAAATGCCAGAAATGCTTATGTTATTAATTTGCAGCCCAATTTCTAGATGGCTAAGGAAGTCCTGCTGCTATCTGCTGGCACCATTAGGAGATTATTGGTAGCATCAGCCAGTGTTTCCTCAGACATGTTAGATTGTCAGCCCAAACTGCATGGTCTGATTGAGTGTGATTTGACTGGCAGCACGTCCCACCAGGCATCTGCAGATCCTTACCTTACTCATTGCCATGAGCACGGCTGCTGAGATAATGAGTGGGACACTCAGCCCAAGGAAGATGTACTGCAGGTACTCCAGCACCGACGGGAGCAGCACCAGGTTGGTGTAAAACTGCTTTAGGACTGAGCCTTCGATGGATCCACTCTGCTCAAAAAAGCAGAGCTGTCAGTGGCATTCCCTCCCACACCCAGGGCTGATTGCTGATTCCTTTTCCCACCACCTCCCAGCATAAATTGGGGAATTGATGCAAGATTCAGTCAGGCTAAAAGTTTTTAGTAAACAGTAGGACATGCAGCCACAGCTGGAGGCTGCACTCCCTGGCCCACACGAGGGATGCTGGCAGCTCTGCCCAGGGCCCTATTTAACCCCACATCTAGGGCAGAGCCAGAGATTTACCAAGTATAGTGCAGGGTTTGTTCAGCTCAGAGGGATTAATGGCATAGCCAAGTATTGAAAAGCCTTCTGTTGGTGCTTAATTAGTCTGGCTGGCTTAAAGCTTTATCCAGAGTGGAGTTTCCCCAGCAATGGGTAATGGGGAAGCAGGAGAAGCTCTGCAGAATGAGGCTGAGGAAGGCAGCTCACCTCTGCAAACCACAGCAGCGGCAGGACCACTGGCTTAATCTTCCCTGTTTGACTGGGGGGAAGAAAATTAAAAAAGAAACACACTCTTAGGTTTATGGTCACCATTAGCACCATAATTCTTCCTAAGGGGACACATCTGACAGACTAAGGAAACCAGCAAAAGGAGGTGGCAATCCCTGCTGCTCCCACCTTGGGGGACCAGGTGCTTTTCATGCAAGAGCAGAGCTTGTGCTTCCGTGGGGGCTTAACTGCCCAAGGACAGCAGTGAAATCCATCCAGCCTGCCTTCCCAAACCTGAGATGAAACTCAGTGAAGCAGAGTGCTCAAGTTCATGTCTCAGCCACCTGGATGGCACCAGTGGAAGTGTCTGCAGGTGTTTGCCCCTCAGCCCAAGCAGCAAGAACACACTGCCACCCTTGTTGGTATTTACACCTGGCACCACACAGTTTGGTTACAGACACCTCCTGTTGGTTTTCATGAGTTGGAAGTGTCTTTTGGAGACAGTCTTCACTCCCTACCCTGCAGGAATGAGTTTTGCCTCTCCATGGTGCAGGTAACTCCTGAGAGGCAGCTCAGTGCAGGTGAGCAGCTCCTGCCTCACCAAGAGGAACAGGGACAGGGACACTGAGCTGAGCAAACAGGCAGCCCTGTGTGCACTGCTACAGGATGGAACCTGTGGCCACGGGAATGGCTGATGTTACAGCAGGAGCCAGCTGGCTCCAGCAACAGGACAACTGCTTCACCTTTGGGATGGACATTTCTAGGAGGTGACCACTTACATTATACCAGACACTTGCTTTATGTACAGGTTCAGCTGGAGCTTGATGGAGCAATTCATGGGGATGCCCGTCATCTGCAGAAGAAGAGAACAGACAGTTCATCAATAACTTCCAAGTGACTTCTTGGGACCAACAGACTCTGTCCAGCAACATTCCCAGACCAGGAAAAGATCACACTTCAAAGCAGGTCTTGTTGACACCCATTAAGACATCCATTTCTCATGACTCTGCAGTTTTGCAACCCATTTTTACAAGCAGAGAATTTTTGTTGGACTGTCCCTGTTTGTAGTCAGCAGCCTGCAGCTAGATAAAAATATGGTTAACTGTATTCTTATCAGTAGATGTTTGATACTGTAATAAACTTAATTAGATTTTCATAACTGTGATAAGAAAAGCAGTCAGAACCCAGTGTCTAGATAAGACACACAGTTTACCTTACCTCATGAGATAAATAGGTTTTTTGCTTGAGCAAACATCACTGAACGTTTAGAAAAACTGACCATGCATCACGCAGGCTGTGAGTGGAAAATCCCAAAGTCCCTTTCCCATCAGCAGCAGGGACAATGACAGCTCAGGCCACCCCAAATCACCCCCTCTGGAGTGATGACTTCACCCTCATGCTGCAGGTAGGTGAGGGGTGTAACACAGCAGCAGCACAGTGCAAAAGCAGTCAGTTCCAGATGGGCAGCTTGAGAGAGTGGAAGAAGCCAGCCCAAAAAATGGAGGTGCCAGCTTGAGCCACAGCATGTTCAGGCTTTGCCAGGCAGCTCTCATGGCAATGTGCATTTGCAGATTTGGGGCATAGCTGGGCTGCTGCCAGATACACCTCCTGGTGTTATAGGCCTGAGTCAGTGGAAAGAACTGCACTGTGCTTATCAAAACAATTATGTTTATAATTAGTTCTGCAATTCTCTAGAAGCCAGGCTAATTATTCAATTAGTTTATGGCTTTTTTTATCTGCACATGCCCTCGCCAGTCTTTGCACTATGGAACCTGCTCGAATCAATGCCACGAGAGCAGAGTGCTGCCAGTGTCCCCCCATGCTGGGCTGCTCCCTGGGCTGAGGGGAGGTCCCTGCTGGGCTCACTCACGGGGTGCACATCGAGGAAAAGCCCGTGCTGCTCCTTGCTGGGGTGCAGGCCTTCCACTGCTTCCACCAGGGATGGGTCAGCGTTGTAGAAGTGAGGGTGGGAAATGAACATCGGTGCATCTGCAGGAGATTAAAGACATCTTAAACTCCTCCACACCCACCTAAGAGCTTTTTTTTTTTTTTTTTTTTGAGGTTTTTAAGCCCTTGCAGTACTTGTTCTCAGCAGGCTTTTATATTTTCTCCTCCCAACCAGCAATTTCCCTCCCTCCCTGCAGGTTGTTCCATGGATCTGGGAGGGTTAAGGATTCTCCTAGCAGCCTGCAGCCACAATGTGAGAACTCCCTGCTCCCAGACACGAGTTAGGACACCCAGTCTGGACTGTCAGACACACTCAGTGTCCAAAGTTAACACTTCACTGTGGGCTGCCTCTTCCTTGCTCTCCCCACCAGCCCAGGGGTGCTCCCACTCTATCCCTGGGCATTCCCACGATTGCCAGGCTCTCACGGGGCTGGGCACTGAAGGAACTTTAGGCACAAGGGTTTCCCTCTATCCCTCACTGTTGGAAGTGCAAACAGAACCCACCAATCCTTCTCAGCATCCCAGCAGGTACTAGAGCCACTTTTTCTGGACAAACCAAGAATCTCAAATTTAATATTGGCCCCTTAAGGAGAGCCAGGGGTAGAAAGGACTTACTGAGCCTACAGGTGCTGACGTTCTGGATGCCAGACTGCAGACAGGGGCAGAAGCCCTCGTTGGGAGGATAGTCTGTGCCGTTGGCAAAGAGGGTTTTTGGTGCCACAAAGCGATAGGTGGGCACACCCTTGAAGTTCCCAGACTCCTCGTACACCAGTGTCATGGATCTGCAAGGGTTTCAGTGGAGAAGGATCAGCATTAGCCAACAGAAGTGGGTTCTTATCTTGGCTGGATAAGATGCAGTTGCAATGTAACTTAGACTTTGAGATCAAGATAAAGCCTCAGAGCAGTGCTTTGGGGAATGGGGAATGAGTATTTAAGCCTTTTGCTTTCCATCTTTTAAGCACTTCTAAAGGGTTGGTCAGGACTAGTTAAGGGAGAGAAACCACAAGCTTATAAGTGTTTGCTCTAGCCAGGTGAGATTTGTTTAAAGGCATGTAGTAATCCCCAGGGCTGCTCTCCAAGAGATAATACCCACTTTATGCAAGCCTTGGCTCTGAGGTGCTCCGTTACAGGGCATGGACACTGGATAAATCTCTTTTCACAGGCCAACTCCAGCAAAACAAACTGCCAGGGGAGTGGAAAATTTCCCCACGTGACACAGCAAGGTTGTTTTTTTCCTTGCTATAGAGGCTATTGATGTGCTGCAGCATTGCTGGCCAGGTTTGATGCAAGTTTCCAGGGAAAACAAATTTGCTCCCTTCACACTTGAGTGAGGCTTGCAGGGATCAGAGAAGCACAGAAGGGGTAAGTGGGTCACAGGGGGCTGCCAGGACATGCTCATTCCCACACAGGCCTTCTGGGAGCAAGGCTGGGGGATTCAGGGCATGTTCAGCAGTTACACATGTCCCTCCTGGCTCTGCTCACCTCCCAGCAAGGAGGCAGAGGTTGCTGCAGCACATGAGCAGGATTAAACCTTGGTAGCTGCCTCTCAGCACCAGCTGCACCTCATGGGTACAGGAGATGATGGGCCCTGCCTGCTCTTACCAAATGTTTGTGACTCTGTGTGGACAGAGGCAGAGGTTTGGGGAGAAGGCAGCACTGTCTGAAAAGCTGAGCCACTTCCCCACAGC
The DNA here is from genome assembly GCA_009812075.1 of Sialia sialis. Classification (NCBI taxonomy): domain Eukaryota; kingdom Metazoa; phylum Chordata; class Aves; order Passeriformes; family Turdidae; genus Sialia; species Sialia sialis. The sequence continues at coordinate 4,758,954 of VRYO01002095.1, read as the reverse complement.
TCTGTGTGGCAGGAACCTCCTGTGCCAGCAGGAAACCAAGCTCGGTTTCCTCCACTTCACTGGAAGCATGCTCTGTTCCAGAGCTTTCTGTAGTTTTACAGGAGCAGGGATGTGTTTAAACTTTGGTTACAGGTCAACTTCCCTGTAAATTCCTGCCTCGGGGTCATTCTGGTGTTTGCTGATGTTCCTGGTGTAGAGGAATCCCTGTGCTATTGCTCAGCTCAGCTGTCTGTTTGTTCACTGAGGAGGTCATTGTTCTCTATTCAACATGAGCACTTGCTTGTTTTGCAGCACAATCTACAAAGCTGGAACGATCATTATCTTCCCCAAGCTAGGGACAGGGGTTTTGTGCTTGTTTCCCCTCCTTCCAGCCTCAGGCACACAGGCCAGATCTGTGGAGAACTTTAACCCCTGGGTGATCAGCTAAGGTCAGGGTGTCTTATACAAGCAAAAGGA
>VRYO01002095.1:4675826-4720982 GCA_009812075.1 Sialia sialis | reverse complement strand
CTTCCCTTCCCTTCCCTTCCCTTCCCTTCCCTTCCCTTCCCCCTCACCAGGCACTCGCAGCTCAGTGCAAAGTCCCAGTAAACATTTATTCGAAGCTTTGCCACAATACCTTAAGTTGATTTGTGAAACTGGTCTACAAATACTGAACTACGGAGTACATGGTTTGGATGGTCCGATAAAGGAATAAATAAAGGCATGTAAAGCTCTGTAAAAATTAAGTCTGGTACAGTTGTAACTACTGAACAGTATCACCACCAAGATCTGGTATGTGTCTAGGATCAGAAGTGAACACACAGCATCCCTTCAGACCAAATCATTTTTACATGAACAATTGTACAAACTTAAACACTGTCATCATAAAACCCGATGTACAAAACAGGATGTGGAATCACTACCATCAGTGCCAACAACGAGTGCTACCACAGCAAATATAAATTCTGAATAAAAGGAAAGGATTTTACATGTGCTGTCATCACAGGTCGATGGAATTCTCCAAAAAGTTTAAAATACATGCGGATACAATAAAACCTTTTTATTTTCCAACCCAGACAAAGAGAACTCATGGTCACTGAACGCCATTAGCTGCCAAATACAGATCAGTATGTGAGGCAAACCACACTGAAACACTTCCACACCAGCCACGAGCTAAGGTTGATACTGCTTCTATTTTCCACAGCGACAACGCAACGAGTCTCGAGAAGCAAATCACGGGGTGAAGGACAGCTACAGAAGCACAGCACTGAGCCACAGCAGCCTGGAACACTGCACTCTGACACCCACAACCACCGGGGAAGCGTCACATCCCACGGGAGCCGCTCTGGGAGAGCGGGGAACACTGCAGGAGTTTCAAAGGTGGCAGCTGAAAACCCTGGGAACCATCCTGGGCAGCCAGGTCCCATCCTCAGGGATGGCTTCTCCAGAGGCTGCAGCGAGGTCCAGCAGCAGGATCCACCCTGCAGGAGCAGCCAGCTGCGGCTGTCCCCGTGTCACCTGTGCCCCACGGGTGCAGCAGCTCCCGGGAGCTGTGACAGAGCTGCTCTCCTGCTCCACGAAGTCACAGCACAATGTGGCTTGTCCTGTGCCATCCCTGCTCCGGGTGAGTGTCACCCACTGAGGGTTGTCAGTGCCATCCCTGCCCCAGCTGGGTGTCACCCACTGAGGGTTGTCAGTGCCATCCCTGCCCCAGCTGGGTGTCACCCACTGAGGGTTGTCACTGCCACTCTGCTCCAGGTGAGTGTCACCCACTGAGGGTTGTCACTGCCATTCTGCTCCAGCAGGGTGTCACCCACTGACAGTTGTCAGTGCCACCCTCACCTGGGGCAGGTGTCACCCACTGAGGGTTGTCAGTACCATCCTGCCCCAGGTGAGTGTCACCTGCTGAGGTTTGTGACTGCCATCCCTGCTCCAGGTGAGTGTCACCCACTGAGGGTTGTCACTGCCATTCTGCTCCAGCGGGATGTCACCCACTGAGTGTTGGCAGTGCCACCCTCACCTGGAGCAGGTGTCACCCACTGAGGTTTGTGCCATCCCTGCCCCAGCTGGGTGTCACCCACTGAGGGTTGTCACTGCCATCCCTGCCCCAGGTGAGTGCCACCTGATAAGGGTTGTCAGTGCCACCCCCACCTGGGCCAAGTGTCACCTGCTTTGCCCACAGAGCCCTGCCTGTCTCTGGGATGTTCTGTGGGATACAAAAAGCAGTTGCAGCCACAGGTTTCCTAAAAAACAGCAATAAAACCTCCATGGATAAACTAGATGGCCCGGTATGGAAAATACTTGTAAAAGGTATTTACAAAAGTTGAAAGAGATTAAATACAATATCACATTCATGACCCCAAAAGCGCTTTCACTACAGTGCATGTTTAAAAATACAGAGCATTTTAAGGTATATATTTATATATATATATATTTATATATATATATATATTGAAGATTAGATTGTGCTTTAAAAAAATCATTACTTCTGAATTTGACTAACGTGAAAACTGAGTGCTGGGAAAAATACTGATTAAAAATACCCAATTTTATATATACTGCTTTTCACATAACATTTTGCTATACATGGGATGCAAGTAAATATAAAAATACCATTTTTCAAGCAGCAGGGTGATGGAAATGAAAAGCATTAATATAGGAGGGCTGGTTTTACAAAACTAAGAGAAATTATTAGAGCGAGACAGGGAGAAACTATAATCAACTTTTATATAATACTTCTAAAGAAATCTTTTTCATAGACAACTCTTAATATAGAAATGATTCAGTGTTTTTAAATATGGATTACACAAAATACAATCTATGCAAACTGACCCATGCACGTTGTCCTAAGAAGGTGATGGAGCCGCTGGCATGAGCAAAGTTTGCAAACTTTGGTCCTCAGGTCTCAAATCTGACAAAACATCAAGACCTGACAAGCTTTACTGGTCAATTCCTAATTTCCAGGTTGGTGTTTTAGCCCAGTCCTCTGTGCAAAACAGAAGGGAGAACTGAGTTTACAGGGAAGACTCTGTAATACTATGGAAAATGAGCTGGAAAAAGGAATTTACTGTAATTTACGTTTTCAGCTTGACAAAGTTGAAATGTTGCCACAGTCCCTATCTGTTCACAGGAAAGATTTGAAGTTGTGATAACCAATTATTTAACAACTCTAAACCATGTACTTGTTAATAAATGGGGTGCAGGGGGATTTACAGGTGACATAAAAAATTAAAATGCATTCCAACCGTGCCAAGTGCATATGAACTTCAACCGTGTTGAACCAAAGTGATCACCAGGAGTAAAGGCCATTAACATGGATTTAAAAATAAAAAATAACCCCCGTGGAAATGTCACACACAGACCCAAAGAGGTTAGGCAAGTAACACACACGCTTCAAGAAGAACATTTCAACTTCAGCATAAAGAGAAAAAATCAATTCTTTGCCCCACAGTTACATTCAGTTAAGCATCACATCCAACAAAAGCTTTGTCCAGTGGAGAACAAGCTGTGCTCAGCTGTCCCACTGGAGCTGGCACTGGCAGGCACACCTGGGGAACCTCCTCCTCCTTCCCTTGCTTTTAGCCAGGCCCATCACAGACCAATTTTGTTGCGCTTTTGGATGGAGTTGTTCGTTTGGACCCTATGGAATATGGAATGCTGCAGCTGTGCTCCATCCTACCCCTGGTGGTTTCTGAACTGTGCTCACCACTGCGGGGTAGATGCTTCCCCTCCCTCCACACATCTGTGTCCTTGGATGCTGCTGTTTCCAGGTGGAGCCACATTCCAGACTTCCTTCCCTGAGGTTTCAGTAAACCAGCACAGCCAGTGATGCCCTACCCAAGAGAAATCCTGCAAAATCAAATCGCAAAAAAGCTCCACTGCTTTCAGACAGAACCGTCTCCTGCAGCCTCCTGTTGCCCAAAACCTAATGAGGACACAGACTTCAAGCAAAAAGCTCCTATAAAACTATTGGAATTTTAGAAAAAAAATCCAGATCTTCCTGAAGAGAATTTATTGCCGCTTATTGGTCCTGAGAAAGCTTTAAGCAACAATACATTAGCACGTGTTTTAACTGCTGCCTTTTCTGAGAAAGTACGTGGGTCCTGAGGTTAAAAATCATGTTTTAGTCGATGCATTTAAGCTTGGAAAATGCTTCACTGTGCAGATCGAATATGAATTTCAATTTGTCACGCTACATCTTCCTTCTGTGCCTATTTACTAGAGCAGATTTCCTTCCAGACACTAACAAATTAAAGTTCTCGGGATGAAATGCAATGGTAAAATGCCACACGTGCGCTTCCTCACACTGGACTGGCATTTAAGGACTTCAGACCTTCCTTCTCCCTCATTCCCCCACCTCCTGTTAAAAGCTATGGTGTGAATTTTTTGGCCTGGATACCAGAAAATTCCTCATCTGATACTCTATGAAAGGCAACTTCAAGGCAATGAAATAAGCCAACAAAAACACAAAAACATTCACAACTCTGAAGAAAAAATATGGACCCACAGCAGTTACTTCTCAATGGAAGTGCTTGGTAGCTTGAGATTTTTTTTTTTTTCTTTTTAACTGTTAAAGTGTCAAATTTGCATACATTTAACTCAATTTCAATATCTGAAAGACTGCTCAATTTGCTTTTATAAAAACTTTACAAAAGATGTTTTTAAATGCTTGTAAAAGTAAGCGTTTATCTACTGAGAAAATTCTAGTACTGGATAAAACTCGGAATATACAGCTGAATTTTGTAAATTTTTTTTTTTTTTTTTTCCTTCTCCTAGAAGTCTAACGTGTTTAACCTAGATAAATTAGTCTCAGACATGATGAAAAGTTATAACTTTGCACACTTTTTACCATGTGGTGTTTTGTTGCTTTGTAACTTCGGGTGAGACAGTGCTTAGGAATTTCCCGGAGCTGGTGTACAGTGGCGAGCAGGGGGTGCAGCTCACTGCTCGCTGCCCCTGTCCAGATTCTCAATCACCCTGGAAAGACGGATGTTCAGCAGTCTGATCTGACTATCCAGGTGATCCATCTTCTCCTCCAGGCTGCTGTTGCTGTTTCTCCTCCAGTAAAATCCAACTGGCCCCGTCATGAAGTAGACGGCCACGACGAAGCAGAGCGGCAGCACGGCGTGCTCCGGGTCGCCCTCGTACTTCTGCAGGATGTACACGCACGACAGGGTGAACAGGGCCACCCTGGCGATCCAGAAGAAACGGCCAAACAGCATGTGCAGCAGATAGAAGAAGAATCCAAGGAAGAGAGATAAAAACCAGTAGGCCAGTAGAATGGCACCGATCAGCAGGAGGGCGCGGGTGGGGTTGTTGGCAATCGCTGCCGGGCTGAAATAATGAGTCAGGTTGGAGGCTGAAAAACAAAGGGAAATGCACAGGATGTTAACAAGCGTGGGCTGAAGGTGGCACGGGGCAAAAAACACCAGCACAGATCCAAAAGGTTAAAGGCCCACAGCAGTGGAGTCACAGCCATGCTTTCTAAAGCGAGGGGTAAAGCTGGTTCACCTATTTCTGGATGAACCTTCTTCAAATCACTGGCTCAGCTCCAATGATTCAACTGAATTCACTCCAGGAAAGGTGCTAAAGGTTCTTTAAAGACAAACCACTGTAGAGCCTGAGGTCAAAATTCATACTGGGGCTACAGATCCTGCTTTGTAAAAGCTACATTCTATAAGCTCTCAACTGCATCTTTCCTTCTTCTAGTCCTCATTGATTTCCCTGCACTGTTCCTGGCTGTGTGAATCCATTTAATGATGACACTGAGGAACCAAGCGTGACTTGTAATTCATTCTACACACATCCTGTAGATACACACACAGAAATGGAATGGTGGGGTCCAGTCTTCTTGATTGAAGATGCTAACAGGAAAATCAAAGCCATGTGAAGCAGAGAGAGACACCACTGATGCATGTTTAAGCATGATAAAATATAATCGTTTTCCCATTTGCTTCTAAACACTGATACAGGCTGAGACAGTTCAAGGGTGAGCAGGCATCACACTTACCATCAATTCCAAGAACATCTAACAAATCAGTCCATATTCTCCAGAATGTGTCCATTAATACATCCACCCCATTCACAAACCTCTCTGTCAACCTTGAGAAAAACTGAGAAATAAAATTGAAAATTAAAAAAATCCTCAATTCCCAAAGTAACACTTTGAGACTTATTTGTCACGAGAAGAATTATAATTCATTAAGCAAGAATTGCAGATTATGTCGTAGTCCCCACGGGAAAGATTGTAAATCTGAATTTTTTTAAAACTCTGTGAATCATGAATTTATGCGTTGCAATTATCGTTACTGTAGGTATTCTGGCATGTAAATCTAGAGTTGGCAGGATGTAAAAACGCACTTAGCTGGCTTTACTATCGTTTTGAAGTTCAGCGAAAACACTTCTACCAACAACCGGGTAAAGCACACCAAGGAATTCGTTTCATCAACGAGAGATGTCCCCAGCATCACCCGCCAATGTCTGAGGTGCACTGCGAGGTCAATTGGACAGAATTTATGATTTCTTCCTGCTGCCTGAGGAAAGCAGGAGCGGAGGAATGCCCAGCTCCCGCACGCCTTTCCTGCAAGTTGCGATCCCCACAAGGATGCTCTGCGGCTGCAGACACCCCGGATTTCAGCTGGACGGCTCCTCACCGCCCGGGCCGTCTCCCCCACCTCAAACCACCTCCATTTCAGCATTTAGCTGCTATTTTTCCCCCAGCTTGCTGCAAGCCTGGCCTCCCGTTTTTTCTCCCCAACGCAGCGCTCCGGCCGGGACGAGGCCACGGCCGCTCCAGCACCGAGCCCCGCACCGGGGGGCCAGAGGAGGAAGGAGAAGCGAAGGAAGCGCGGGGAGATGGAGGGGAAGATTGGGGGGGGGGTGAGGCAAGCAGCAACCGGCGCCTCACCTTCTGCAGGGCCCTCACGTTGTCCTCGCCGAAGAGGCCGCTAACGCCCTGGTAGAGCCCGCTGGCGGCGCGGCGGAGGCTGTTCTGGCGATCGGCCCCGCGGCTCCGCGCGGCCTCAGCGCCGGGCCCCGCCGCGCCGAGCAGCAGCAGCAGCAGCAGCAGCAGCAGCAGCGGCCCCCGGAGCTGCACCCGCCGCGCCGCCGCCATGGCCGCCCCGCCGCGCCCGCCGCCGCCGCAGCGCCGCCCGCAGGCCGCGCACCGCACCGCACCGCGCCGCACGGGCGGGGCTCCCGCCCGCCGCGGGATCCGGGAAATCGCGGGGAAAACGCCGGGATTGGGAAAGGTGTGGAGGTAACGGTGAGGAGAGTGGGTTATTCCCTCCGCTCCGCTCTGGACAGGCCGTGGGTTTGGGGAAATCACGGGAAAATCGCTCGGGAATGGCAGTGGAGGTAGCGCTGAGGAGAGCATCCCTCTCTGCTCCGCCCTAGGGAGGCCGTGGGTTTTTCGGGGAAATCACAGGAAAACCGATGGGATTTGGAAAGGTGTGCAGATAACGCTGAGGAGAGCGGGTTCTTTCCTCTGCTCCACCCTAGACAGGCCGTGGGTTTGGGGAAATCACGGGAAAATGGGACTCGAGAAAGGTGTGCAGGTAACGGTGAGGAGAGCGGGTTCTTCCCTCTGCTCCGCCCTTAGAGAGAGCTCGAGAGAAGAAGAATCCAAGTTTGGGGAAATCACGGGAGAATGGGACTCGATAAAGGTGTGCAGGTAACGGAGAGGAGAGCAGGTCGTCCCCTCTGCTCCGCCCTAGAGAGGCCTCGAGTTTGGGGAAATCACGGTAAAAGTGTGGAGGTAACCGTGAGGAGAGCGGGTCCTCCCCTCTGCTCCGTCCTAGAGAGACCTCGAGAGAAGAAGAATCCAAATTTGGGGAAATAACGGGAAAATTGCCAGACTGGGTAAAAGTGTGCAGGTAACCGTAAGGAGAGCCGGTTCTCCCCTCTGCTCCACCCTGGGGAGCCCAGCATCAGTGCCCAGCTCGGGGTTCCTGGCGACACAGAGATGATTTGGGGTTTGGAGCATCTCTTACGAGGAGACACTGATTTTATCCTCCGTTGGTGTTTAAACTGCGTGGCTCAGCCCAAACCTGGTAGCTGAGTGGACATTTAGAATATAGAATCTTTGCTATGGCCTTTTTCCCAGTTTTGGTCTGGCCAAAGCACTTACTTTCACATTTAGCAGAATGGCCTAGACTTTTCAGCACTGTTTTCAATTTGGCCCTGGAAGGCTTGGGCCCACATCCAGGAAGGTACTTAGGATTTCATTTCAGCAGGATATAGATGCTTTACACATTTATAAAGGGTGCTTTCACTTAAGATTTGCTGATCTGTTGATACCTGTGTATAGTTTAAAGCCTCATCCTCTTCCAGAACAGGTTGGTAAGTGATGACAGGTATTTTTGAGGCTCTTATGAGGTTTCTGGTTATCTGCCCTCAATTCACATTGTGCTTATATTCTGAACACACGCTAAATGTCAAATTCTGGGGCATTTTGTGCATGTAAAGAACCTCATGATACAAAAAAACTTGATGATGATAATTAACTGTCATGAGTGTTGATTTCTGTGCCTGGTATAATTCTTTAATTTGCTTCCAGTTGGCAGGGTGTTCTCTGTGTCCCCTTGTGCTGTTTGTTGTCCAAGGGGTCTTGTTTGTGCAAATTTTGTTCCTGTTTCTCTGTGTCAATTCCCATGCTGGAATCCCCTCACAATCCCTTCTCCAAAATTCCTGTTGTTTCTTCCCATCTGTTCTTCACAGAGTTCCTGTGGTCGTGGCTGCCTTCTCAGGGCTGTCATTTGCACGAGGGCAGGATAATTTGGGAAACCTTGCTGGTATTTAATTGATGACCTGACCTGTCTCAATGAGCCTATTTCAGGTACTTTTATCTCTGCTCTTAGGAAATTACTGGGTGTATTTCACCCTCCTCGTTTAAATAAATGAAATAGCATCTGTTCAAAGAATACATTGCATCATGGCATGGAGCTCAGATCTCAGCCACGCTGAATTTCTTAATGGGGAGAGTTGGGAGGTTTCTAGAAAGGTTCCCTGGTGAGGGTCTCACTGAGGAAGCATGAGTGATTTCTATTTCCTCATCTGCACTAAAAGCTCTGTAAGTTGTCTTGCTCAGAGATAGAGATTTAACAACTTGAACAGTGTTCAGAAGAAATTGAGGGCTTCTCGGTGTCTGAGTTCTAGCAGATTGCAGGGTTCTCTCTTTTAAAATCATCATTATGCTCAAAAGAGTGGCCTTAAAGAAAGCCAGCTGATGTTACCATGGACCAGTTCTTAACCTCACTGACCCTTACATTTCTGTCTTTGCTTCATCTCACAGCCTCAACCTGTCATAGCTGATCTCTTTATGACCATTTGCCATTTTAGGCCTTTTTTCTTATGTCCTCCCCATGAGATTTTTTCTTGCAACATGTCACTGTTTCTTTTCTTCTATTTTTTTTTTTTCTCCTTTTATTTCTTTTTCCCCTTCTGCAAACACCTTTGATTCTGGTTACTTGTACTCCTGACACCATATAGAGGTTGCAGAGATCATGGACATCAAATGAACCAAAAGTTTCTTATTCTTATCCAGACTCATTAACCAGCTGGCTGATGTTCTGAATATAGGATTTTTTAAAAAAACTTTCCAAAATCTTTAAATTTCCTAATCCAGTTGTTGGTTCAATGGATCATGGTCAGGCCTCAGCGTATTGCAGAGCTCGCCCTGAGGTATTATTACAAAACTTTTATCTCATAGATCCAGGCATTTCATCAGTCAATTTAGTCTTACAGGTGACTCCAGGTTACCTCAGAGCCCACAGTGGGGTAGTGCCATCAGCAGCATTATTGCTGCTGAAACGTCTTTTGAACGGCCCCTAATCTAATCTGAGGCAGAAAACATGATTTCATTTCTACCCTATTATTACTATTAGCAGGCATAAGGCAGGGCTTAAAAAGATTTGAAAATGGACAATTCCAGTTAATCTTATTCAGGCTATTTTCCTCTGGCCATCCTGATTTAGTCTCCAAACTAATTGCAATAGTCACTGCAGTCCTCTTAATGCCCATTTTCTCATTAAAGGTTTGTTTATAATTTTCTTTCTTTTACTTGCTGTTTTTTTGAAGTCACTTCTGAAAGAGGGAAAAACTGGTTTGGATGAGGGAAAACTGGAATGAAGGCAGGGAACATGGATGCATAACCCTCTCTTAAGTAAGGATACAATAGTAAAATTGCTAATAAGTGAGAAATGCTATCAGGCTATCCTAAACCCCCAGTTTTATCAGCAAATCCATCATACCCTTTCCTCCCTGAGTTCTAACTGGGTCAATCTTTCTAAATTACACATTTTTCAGTTCAGCGAGAGGATTTTTGGGTCCCTTCTCTGGTGATTTAGCTGCTCATTTTCTTTTTAGGAGTACAGGTTGCTTTGGGTGAGAGAAAGCAGCAGTTCTGCTGCTGCTTTTAGGAGGAAACACTTCGCAGAAAGGGTGTTTCAGTCTTAAACCCCATTAGAATGTGTTTTATTCTTTACCCGTTTAGAACGGGCTGCTCAGGAAGGGGGTGGAATGACCCTGGTGGTGTTTAAGGAAAGGTTGCATGAGGCGCTCAGTGCCATTACAGGGTGCTGTTGAGTCATAGGTTGGAATCGATGACCTCAGACGCCTTTTCCAGCCGAATTGGCTCAGCGATTTTGTGTTTTTTTATCCTAAAAGGGGAATTTCGGCATCGCCTCAGCGCTGAGGGGAGCCCCGCAGGGACCCCCGCCCCTCCCGCCGGGCGGCATGAGAGCGCTCCTCTGATTGGGCACACCTCCCCCTGATCCGGCCGCTCATTGGTCGGCAGGGAGAGGTGCTTGAGAAACCTCTGCGCCGATTGGTCTCTGCTGGCGTCGGCTCTTCCCCCGTCGGGCCAGCCGCGAGGAGAGCGGGCTCTGGGCTGATGTGGGGCCAGGCGCGCCGCAGCCAATCAGAAGCGGCGGCGTGCCGGCCGCCGTGCGCCGCGCGGGATCCGTCCGCAGCGCGGGCCCGCCCGGCCCTGAGGGGCGCGGCGGCGGCGGGCGGGGCTCGGAGTCACGGCATCGAGCATCGGCCTGCGAGCCGGCCCCGCCAACAGCCAGAGCAGAGCCCTCAGTGCCCCGTCAAACCTTCTTTTAAATACCGCCAGGGATGGGGATTCCTCTACTTCCCGGGGAAGTACATTCAAGTATCTAATTACTGTTTCTTGGAAGAAATTCTTCTTAATGTCCAACATCAACCTGTCCTGGCGCAGCTTAAGGCTCTGCCATCATGTCCTGAGCCTGTTCCCTGTTCTCAGAGCCCGACCTCCCGCCTGTCCCCTCCTGTCAGGGAGTTGTGCAGAGCCACAAGGGCCCCTCTGATTCCTCTTTTCCCCAGGCTGAGCCCCTTTCCAGCTCCCTCATCCTCTCCTGGGTCTCCATTCCCTTCTCTGGACTCTCCAGCACCTCAATGTCCTTCCTGAGCTGAGAGGCCCAGAACTGGGTGCAGGACTCGTGGTGTGGCCTCCCCACAGCACAGGGATCAGTGTGCGGCCTCACCCTCCCAAGCCGTGACCCCCTCAGTACATGGGGTGCCCTCAGTAAAAATGAGAAATTACCGCTTTGCTTCACTCCTGCAAGGAGAGCTGCAACCATAGAATGCACCCACCAGGTGTGTGCTCAGGTTTAATTCTCAACCTGTCCCAAAGCTCACCCCAGAGCAGAGCAGGCTGCTCATCCCCGGGGGTAAATGGTGTGGAGGGGCTGCCCAGAGCTCTGAAGGCAAACCCCTCCTGCCCCGTTTGGGTTCTGAAGGTGTTCATGGCACTAAGAGAGCATTAACCTGCGTGGGTACATCCACTGGCACACCAGTATAAATTCTGTCTGGCACAGATTGCAGCAGGATGGATTCTCCAGGCAGTTTCGTCACCACGGGCTGCGGATCCCAAGCCCATTGCACCCTCTGGGACCTGGACACTGGAGCTGCCGTGCTGCCTGCTCTGTTATCTCTGTGCTTGGCAGGTGTCTGCCCATGGATTTCACACTTCCACTGACCTCTGAGCGCTGCCAAAGCGAGCGAGGCACATCGGGCAGATAACGTGTCCCCAGTGTCCCTATTCCTCCTCCACCTCTCCGAGTCCCTTAGGCTCTGGGCAGAATTATTTAAAAATATGCCAGATTTAAGGTCTGTCTTGAGGCAAATAAAAATTGTGAATTGTTTAAATCACATTTCCATGGCCTTCGTGTTTAATAAAGGAGTTGTATTCTTGCAGCACAAAAATCTAAATGACACAAACAGCAAGTATACAATCTACTACATGTATTTTACTTTCATATACAGGACGCCTGCATAATTTCCCATCAAATTCCCATTTTGGAGATTTCCATGAATGAAAAGCAAAGCCATGACCTTGAAAATAAGTTACATAAGCAGCATGGACACACGGTGAATCGTGGAGTCGTTTAGGTTCTAAAGGATCCTTAGAGATCACAGACTAGCAATGAATTGCGCGTTGTTAAGTGCTTTATTAACAATCAATTCCCTGCAAAATCTTGGTGGTCACTAGCAGAGCCCACATTTAGAAAGCAAGGCAAGTTTTAATCCAAGGTGCAAGCCTTGTTGGCTGGGAGCATTACACAAACGCGTTTCTTGCCTCATTTTTGGGTAAAAACCACTTGTTGGTACTTCTGCAGGCCTCCTTGGGGAAAAAACAAATGAGCAGAGCGGCGGTGATTTTGCGGAGTGCGGTGAAGAGCTGAAGCGATGGTTCCTCGCGGTGTCTGGTGACCTTCGGAGGTGACAGAGTGTCCGCTCCCCATTCATCCCGCACCGGCCGTGCCCTCCCCGTGCCCCCGTCCCCGCCCATCCCCGGCCCGTCCCCGCTGTCCCCGCTGTCCCCACCGCCCCCTCAGCGGGCGGGGCGCGCCGCCCCGCACTTTTCTGTGTGGCGGAAGGTTACGGAGCGATGCGACACGCTCGGCTTTAAAGCGTGCGCACGGAGGAGGGGCCGCGATCGGCGCCGGGGCGCGGTGTGTGCAGTGCACAGTCGGGCTCGGACTCTGAGGGTGCCTGCGGGACGGACGGTGCTCGCCTCGCTCCACTGCCGCCGCCATGTCCCGCGAGCCCGAGATCATGGAGTCGCAGGTGATGTGGGAGCCTGACACGAAACGCAACACCCACATGGACCGGTTCCGCGCCGCCGTGGCTAGCAGCTGTGGGATCCGTCTGGGTGAGCGCTGGGCGGGGGCAGGCGGGCGCTTCCCGGGGCTGTGCTGGGGCTGTGGGGGCCGCCAGGCGCTCCCTCCCCCGGGTGGCTTCACCGTGAGGCCCATCCGTGGCCACTTCCCGGGGCAGGGCGGCACAGAGGTGCGGGCGAGATGCTCAGCTTGAGCCTGAGCCAGAGGCCTCCGGGGCAGCATCCGCTGGTGTGAAGGTATGTACCGATGGGAAAGGCAAATATCCTTATCTGAGCCTGCTGCGGCTGGATGGCAGCCCGGGCAGCGCTACCTGCGGGGCTGCCGGTGTGCGGCCACCGGGGTGACTTGTGGTTTAAAGGGATGAGAGAAGATGGGATCAGTGTCAGTCATGGCTGAGGGGAGTGAGAGCCTTAGCGTGATACTTCAGCGCTGAGGCGTGTGAGGGTGGCGTTATGGTCACGCTCGTATTTCATTATGGACCGTGTGTCTGTAATATTCAGGTGTGCTGGGAGGTGGATGCTGATGGGAGCTTGTTCAGTGGGGGAAGGTTAAAGGGGTTTTGCTGTGCATCCACCACAATCCCTGCTTTGTGCTTGTTCACAAATACCTGTGTGGCTGTGAAGAGATGTGTGGTTTTTTAACTTAGAAACAACCTGCTGTCTCTGATGTGAGGCCTGCTTTGAGCATGGGTTTGATGTCCAGAGGTATTTCCAACTCAGTGTTGTTTTTTTCCCATAACTGCTGGTTGTAGGTTTTGTCTCCAGGCTGTCAGGAGTCAGTGGTGATGGCTCTGTGGGCTCAGCCACATCATGGACCAAGTGAACTTCAGTGCATGAGGAGGTCAAAAACATCAGTTCATTTTATATTTGAGGACCCAGGCTGCTTGTGTAGCTTTCCTGTAACCATTTGTGTGATGGAGGATGAAAGGAGCAGTGTTGGAAGTCTGTCAGTCCAGGATAGGTGTTGGAGGTATGAGCAGGTGTGTTCTGGAGTGGTAGCAGTGTCAACAGTGCTTCTGGCAGTTCTTGTCTAGGAAACATTTCCTTGCCTTGATTACTGTGTGGGTAAGCCAGGTGATTATTTTGACTGCCACTGGAATCCAGGTGTGTGGTGCCTTGGCTTTCCTGCTGGATGGGAAGTGAGGTAATCCAGGGTTTCAGGCAGCTCCTGAGTGGAATGGTGTAACTGGTACACACATGATCAAGAGCAAATGCAGTTTCAGATGGGCTGCCCGTGTTTGTGGCTGAAAGAACTTTCTTCATTCCACTTGGAAGTGGCTTTCTGGAAGGTGGATTCCTGTGTGCATTTAGAAGCCTTTGTCAGCTTCCATTAGGTTTGTACTGGTGCTCAGTGGCATGAGTGCTATTCACAACAAAGAATGGATGCTCTCTGTGACATTAAGATGTGGACTCTGAGGAGAGCTGAGGGCAATATAGCCCCTTAGACAATGGCTCTGCTGAGCCCTGGAGATGTAGCAGCAAAATGCAGTGTTTGATTGTTGAGGATCAGACCTGTGGCCTGAAGGACTTGCATGCTGGAGCTTATTTGGAACAAATTGTATAGACAAACCAGAGCAAAGTGTTCATGCCATCAAAAAACAAATCAGTCCTGTAGCTTCTTGTGTGTATCAAATGGTTCAGAGCATTGGGTTTTGAAGGGAGAGATGGAAATTTGAATTCTTGTGTCAAGTGTCCTCTCTGTGCAGCTGATGTGTGGAGTAGAGGATAGTGCTGAGTAACTTTGGTGTGTAGAGGCTGGGATTTGGGCAATATGTAGATAAAAATGTGTGAAAATGGAGAAGCCTTTGTCTTGTCCATCAATAATACAAGGGGATAATGTCACTTTGATAGAAAGGATGGATGTGGAAGGGACAGACTGGGTGGGGAAACATTGAAGTAGTGGCTAAGTGTGAGTAAGTGCAGAGATGGTTTGGAATGTTTTTCTTTTGAAAAGCTAGAAGATGCCCTCCTTGTAGAAAAGGGATTGCAAAGATGACTTTTGCAGCAATTGGCTGGATAACAGGCTGAAAACACAGATAATTGGTGAAAATGCCTTTGAGTGGTTTAGCTGAAAGCACCACGGAGGGAACAGTTGGCAGAGCAGTAAACTTGCTGTCACTGATGGCAGGAATAGTTAATTGGCTGCTGGCACAGCTTCAGATATTGTGGACATGATGAGGAAATGCCACATCCAAGCTCGAGATGAGGAATTGGCTTCAGTTATTCATACCTAGAACTGTTTTACACTAAATTTCAGTATTTGGTTTGAATTGTGTGGTTTGTTATACATGCTTCAGGTTACTTCATGTGTCTCAAAATCAGGTAAGAATTAAACTGCTTATTTCCATATTTTTAATGACAGGACATGGTTTCAATATCTAGCTACTAAACATGTTGTTTGACTTCATAGGTGCAGTTTCAGCATGAAGAGGTGAGCTGCAGTCTGTCAGACCTCATAAAAATGAGCTGTGCTCCCTGAGACAGTGATGCTGATAGCAGGGTTGGATAAGCAGTGCCTCTAATCTGTGTCCCTCAGCTATCAGAGGCCTCTGGCCCCAGGCTGGGACCTCGCAGCACATGTCCCTTGTTAGGAAGCTTTGTTTATCTTGTGCTGTGTGAAAGTATCATGTTGATAGATAGGAAGTGTCAACAAGCAGGACTTGTTTAATCTGCAGCTGCCCTGGTGGCAGGGGAGTGTGTGTGTGGATATTGCAGGGAGTTTTTAGAAAAGGTCACTGTCTCTGTGGGGGCAAATGGCTTGCAGCACAGCCAGGTGGAGTGATGCCATCTATCCAGGCAGGTTCCAGTCACTTGCTTTGAGCAGAAATGATCAACTCTGTGCTCAGATTTATCTTCCTGATTTTTAGCCACGAATGTTCTTTACCTGGGATACCCCTGATTGTAATTAGTGTGGATCCCTGTGATGCTCTGATATGCTGACACATATCTATTCCTTCCAGCCAACTATGATGATTTGTACCAGTGGTCAGTGGAGTCCTACTCAGACTTCTGGGCAGAGTTCTGGAAATACAGCAACATCGTCTGCTCCCGCCTCTATGATGAGGTAAGTCCAGTTTTATCTGCTCAGTGCCACACGAAGAGGAAATAAACTGATGTTACAATCAGGCTTTTGACCTCTTCTTAGAACTCTGGCATGTGATAGGAGGAATTGATCTAGTTCTGAATTTCCTGCTGTGGTGGCTGGTGGTGTTCTGTTGCTGTTACGCTTCAGGATAATGAAACTCTTTGAGTTTTGTGTTCTTGCACCCCTTGTCATTCCTGGCTGCACGTGGGGAGTCTGCCTGCTGCCTTAGGGTGGAATATCATCCTGCTTTGGTAAATGCTGGCATTCTCTCAAGTTCACATTTGCCTTCTCTGAGTCAGCTTGCCTGATAGGCACACCTGGAACACTCTGGCTTTGTAGAACTGCTCATGGGGGCTCTGCAGTCAGGTGTAGGATTGAAATATCTCTGAGGGAATGGTGGTGATTGAACACCAGGCAGTGCCAGAGTTCCTTGGGCAGAAAGGTGACTCTGCAGATCTTGCAAATGGGGCCCTTGGACAGTCCTGGTGTAGGATCTGACCATCACCCTGTGGTTTTCCATCTGAGGGAGATGTTGGGCTTATTACTTAAAGCTTGATGCAGTGTAACCTTCCTGGGATTTAGGACTTGTCTTAATGCCTGGAGTCCATGTGTCCCAGCACCCTCAGGGTTCTGTCACTCCTGCAGAGGGGACTAGTAAGCTTCATTTGACTTTTCCTGTTCTGATGGGATAGATCAAGTGGTTCTTCCTGCTGTGGAACTGTGTGCTCAGGTGTCATTTAATGTGACCCACCCTTCAGAAGAGAGCAGCAAGAGTCTCAGAACTGGCCTTCTTTGAGGTGTGTAGTCTAAAACTTCACATTTTCTGTAGATGCTAGCTCAAATTCTGAGAACTGTCAGAGTAACTGAGGTCTTGGTAGCTAGAGGGCTGAAAAGTTTGATTTCAAGTGTCTTACAGCTTGGCTGTCTGCTGGGAGTAAACATTGTGTTGAGGTAAATAAAATCTTTAATGAAAGAGTTCACTCTTTTGTTCCCCAGCACTGTGACAGCTTCTACTTCCACTGGTCATTGTAAGAAAAACAGCAAAACCCTGTGTACAGAAAATAAAACCAGCCAGGATTTAATTTAATCCTAGTAAAGGTTTGAAGTATGTGATGTGTAGCAGTTGACATGTGTCACTTGTGACATGAACAGAGGTTTTACTTCAGAGTGCAAAGCTGTGCTGGCAGAGCAGCACTGCTGCTGGAATGTCAGCTTACAAGCAGCTGCTTTTAACTGAGGGATGTCTCTGAAATTCTCCTTTTGCTGTGAGAAGCACCTGACACCTGTTGCTCCTGTGGAGGGGCCTCTAAGGGAGGGATCAGGTTGTTCATCCAAAAAAAGTACCACTGCCAAAGATTGGGTGTAACTCAGAGTCCCAGGTGTTACCTGGGGAGGAAATAATGGAATATGAGTCCTTGGTGCTAGTGGAGCTCCTACAGGCTCTCTGAAGGATTTTTTCCACTTCAGAAAAAACAGTTATGTTGGATCTTGTCCTGGAAAATGTTGAAAGCATTCTGCTCACTTTGCTTAAAGCTGAGGAAGTCAGAAGTGAGTCGGTTTTAGGAGCAGTTTCTAATTGCTGCAGTAATGTCTGTTAGTATAAAAATTACTTGTGCAGCCTGAGTTGGTAGAGTATAAATGTTCTAACTCATTTCTTGCCAATTGTTGAGAGCAAAGAAACCTGAGTTCCTCTTTTAGAAAATACATTTGAGATAAAATAATGCAGTAGTGCACTTCCACATGAGTTTTAAGTTAAAAGTTAATTTTAAGATTGCCTCCAGTAATACATACACTGCTCTGAAAGCAGAAAACCATTGGGTTTTCTGGAATGGGATGCATTTTGAGGCTTGCTTGGCTTTCAGAAGAGCCTTTCACTTGGGGTGAAGGGAAGCTGTTTCTGTAATGTATGTGCAATCCATGAGAGAGAACCTGAGGCTATAAACTGAAGCTTTCAAAAACACAAGTATAAAATGAAGTTTCTATTTAAAGATTTCCAGAGAAATGTGTTGCTGAGCAGCTGAATCACTAAGCAGAGGGACATTTGAGGAGGAATTTAGACCTCTGGCTAATGCTGAAGGACTCTTTACTTATCAGTGTTATTAGTCTTAACTGTTGCTTCTGAAGGGGTAGTTTAATACTTTGAGGTTTAATTAGTTTAAGACAGGGGAAGATGTTCCAGCTGGCTCAATTTTTTATGATTTTTCATTTCATTTTTCAATTATTTGCATGTTTTAGACTACATAGGGAGTTTCTTAGTACAGGTTCATTAGGTTGTTGGATCCTGTTAATCCTAAAAAATTGAGATTGAATAAAAAGCTGGAAATCTTCAGTTAGATTTGAGTCTACAATTAATTATTTTGAGTTACCATTGTGGGAGCTCCTGCTATTGGTGGGGAAGAGTGGATGCTCCCTTCCAAAGAGGGAGGCTGGGCTCGGTGGCCTGGCCCAGAGTTCAAATGTGCTGTAGCTCAGTCCCTGTTTGGGGTGTTCAGGGGCAGATCCCAGTGGTCCTGAGGGATCTGGAGCAGACCCCAGTGTTCCTGAGGGATCTGGGGTGTTCTCAGGGGCAGACCCCAGTGTTCCTGAGGGATCTGGGGTGTTCCAGAGACACAGACCCCAATGATCCTGAGGGTTCTGGGATGTTCTCAGGGACAGACCTCAGTGTTCCTGAGGGATCTGGTGTTCCAGAGACAGACCCCAGTGTTCCTGAGGGATTTGGGGTGTTCCAGGGGCAGACCCCAATGTCCCTGAGGGATCTGGGGTGTTCCAGAGACACAGACCCCAATGTTCCTGAGGGATCTGGGGTGTTCCAGAGACACAGACCCCAGTGTTCCTGAGGGATCTGGAGTGTTCCAGAGGCACAACCCCCAAAGTTCCTGAGGGATCTGGAGCAGACCCCAATGTTCCTGAGGGATCTGGGATGTTCCAGGGGCAGACCCCAATGTTCCTGAGGGATCTGGGGTGTTCTCAGGGGCAGACCCCAGTGTTCCTGAGGGATCTGGGGCAGACCCCAATGTTCCTGAGGGATCTGGGGTGTTCTCAGGGGCAGACCCCAATGTTCCTGAGGGATCTTCTGCTCTGGGTGTTGTCACAATGGTTTGTTTTAGTTGTGTATTAAAGGCTGGTCCAAAGGTGGAACTGTCAGCAAGGAGCTTCCCCTGTTTTTGTGGTGACGTCTTTGCTTGTGACAGTTGACAAATAATTAAACTTTCCAGGCCTCTAATTACAGGATCAGTGTCTTTGCCATCTGCAAGCTGGGAGAAGTGATTCTTGCCTAATAAAGTGCAAAGAGCTTGGAAGTAACTTCTGTACAATGCTGTAAAAAAAAAAGAGAAAGAAAAAATTCTGTTAGAGTTGTCCAGGAATGAAGGCTGTGCTTCTTTCAGGTGGTGGATACATCCAAAAGTATTGCAGATGTCCCGGAGTGGTTCAAGGGCAGCCGGCTGAACTATGCAGAGAATCTCCTGAAGCACAAGGACAATGACAAGATTGCTCTGTATGCAGCAAGTAAGGGGAATTATTGCCTTGATTTTCTTTGCTCACAGGACTAAACCTTACAAAACAGCTCTGATGGAACATGGAAATAAACTGGCTTGGATGAGAGGGGAAAAAGGGGTGATAAAGTCAGTAACACTGTGTGATGCAGCTCTGCAAAAAAACTCAAAAAAACCCAGCAGAACATGCTCTGGGAATATAGATCTGGAAAATCCTTGGCAAACTAAATGAAGTTTTCTTAGAGTGTGCTCAGCTGCATTAAGTGGAGGTCATGCTGTGTTTAAATCACTCAGTATTTGAGATATTATTCCACATTTGTCACAAACACTCACCTGCTGCTTGCCTTCAGGAAGTATTTGAGCATTGTAGCTTGGTAATATTCCTTCCACCTTCTTCCCATGCCTTGTATTTTAGGAATTCTGAGAACCACATGGGGTTTAGGCAGGAATTAACTCTGCTTTTGGCACCACAGAAAAAAGTTATGTGCCTGGAAGATTTGGAGCTTTACTTTTCTGGTGGGCTAAATCTCAGACTTAATTTTTGTTGCACTGAAGATTTGAGCCTAATAAAATCTGTGTACACTCCTAAGGATGGTCATGATCAGACACAGAGAAAGGACTTTTTTTTTTTCTTTTTTCTGCTGACTTTGGTAACTTTAAAAACCAGTTCCAATCTCTCTTTGGTTGGATTATCTGTGCAGGAGTGTGAGTGCTTCCTTAGGGAGCTGCACTTGGGGCTTCCCTTCTGCTGGAACTAATCCTTATCATGGGACTGACCAAGCAGTGATGCTTCTTAATGGCTTATCAATGAACAATGAAGCCTTGCAGCTCCTCAGGAGAGAAAATGGTGCAGAACTCTGCACTCATTGTGTAGTTTCTGATTTAGCTCCATGGGAATCAGTTTGTGAGTTACAAATAAATTGTGTGAGACAAGAATCACCTTCTGCGTTGTTGGAGAAATAATTATGGAGAAATATTATTCACTGGTTAGAGGTATTGAAAGAGATCTCTCTGATCTCATATGTATTAAAATCAACTACCAGTTCAAAGAGAATGATGAAATCTGTGACCCAGTTTTGGTGGAGTGAGAATGGGTCTGGTAAAGTCTGGAAATGAGGCTTGTAACCAAATGCTGGCTTTAAAATAATTGGAGGCATCACTTTCAGATTTTGAGATCATTAGAAAAGCTTCTTATGCATTATTTAGTGGAGAAAGAAGTCAGTGTAGTTGAGTGCATCTTGTGGAGCTCCTGAAAGCCAAACATTGATTAATAAGTCAACTTTAAGTGTATGGAGAATTGATGGGATTGATTGGTTAATGTTTATCTTTTAACATGTGACTTGAGGAAGTGGAGTTAAATATTGTCACTTCAAATCATCACAGGAATTACTAACAATTCAGTGAGTTGCTTGGTTTGACATGTGATCACATTGTTCTGTAGATCTTTTTGTTAGGAACTCATGGGGTGTATGAGAGACTGCTTTGTCACATAATCACAGGTGCTGATAGCAAAAGGAGCACAATTATTTCCTAGCTGATGATTGTGTGAATGCTGGAATGAACAATTGGCTCCTCTGTGGTGAGCAGACTTGCACCTGCATTTTGTTCCTGACCTTCTGCTGTGTTTAATCTTCTTAAGGCCTCTTAAGTCAGAGTATTTTTTGGTAAGTCCCTGCTGCTAGGTCAGAGTGGTGGTTTGGAGGCCTGGGTCAGGTTTGTGGTCACTGGGGATGATTGTGTGGGTGTCACAGGGCACAGCAATATAAATGCAACTTTCCTAAACAATTTCACTTGTCACTCCCATGGTGAATCTTTTTGTGATTCCCTTCTCCTGGGGCTTTAATCATGGAGCAAGATCAGGGTCTTACTTCCTGTTGTTCTGTGGGAACCCAGGCTCTGCTGGCAGTCCAGGCACTGGCTTGTTTTGCATCATGACCTGCTCCCTTGCTCTGTACAAGTCCAGATTTATTGCTGTGAAGGTCTAGGAAGGCAGAAGATTAAAGAAACACAATTCCCTGCTTGAGGCAGTGGGACTGAGCAGCTGTTGGAAGGAGCAAGGTGTGCAGCTCACCTTTCCTGTGGCATTTTTGGCATGAGCGTGTCCATGAGCAGTGCTGGGCAGTGGGGACAGGACAGAGTCACACTGAGGAAGGGCAGGAGGGGACTTGGAGGTGACAGATTTTTGCTTTCATAACATTTCAGTTGGTTTGTTTTGTTTCACGAGTGATTTATGAGCAGCTTATGTAACAGCTGACATTCAGTACAGTGGGGAGAACACCCTGCAGATCCTTTCAGCCCAGCTTGCTCTGTTTGCTTTGTGCTGCACTGACACAGGCAGATGTTCTGAAAGCACACTCCAGGTCAGGCCTGGATGTGCATCATTTTCTCATCTTCTAGTCACTGACTTGCTGGAATAAAACCTGAACTTGGCAGCTTGTGCTGCTTCCTAGACCTGATGAGAAAAAGGAGCAAAAAGGTAAAATGAGGTTTTTATGGTGTTAGAAATTACCCTTGGTGAGTGCAATCTGTTCACCATGAATCCTCCCTGAGAGCACACCTTTCTCCACTCAATAGTTTGTGTCTGCAGATGTGTTTATCTTTAGAAATGTCCTCATGCCTGCTGAACAAATACCACTGATTAATAATTGATTCCCATTAAAGAGAAGTGGTTTTGGTGCAGCATAAGAGGAACTTCAGAAGCAGAAGTATAAATATTAGTGGAAGCTGTTCTCATAGAATTGCTTTCTGTCCTTCTAGGATTAGTTGTTTGTGCTAGACTCATTGCAGTGTCTGATTTGACTGATTGCTTTAATTTTCTTTCCTCAGGGGAAGGCAAGGAAGAAATACTGAAGGTTACTTTTGAAGAGCTGAGACAAGCTGTGGCTTTGTATGCTGCAGCCATGAGGAAGATGGGAGTAAAAGTGGGAGACAGAGTTGTGGGTGAGTAATTTGTAAGGGACAAGAAGTGAATTTTTCTTTTGACATGTGCAAGTGAGTAGTCAAGAGTTACAGGAACATGACTGAAATAGTGTTTCACAGAAAATTTCACATAAACATTCTGAAGAGAAGGCTCTTGTGCGGCTGTATTTACATTTGTAGGAAATGCATTTCTAGAGGGAAGGAACCTGGATTAGCCTGCAGGTTCTCTAGCACTGAGTGGGGGAGGAAAAATGCTTCATTCAGCAAAGTCTGCGTCAGAAACACTCTGTGAAGCAGAGGGGATGGAGCCTGTGCCTCCAGCTGAGCTTTAATTTGTGTTGGGACAGAAATGATGCTCCAGGGGTGGCTGTCCTGGTGCCACTGGCAATTCCTGACTCTGTGGCCCCAGGGGACCCAGAGAGCTGCAGGAATGGAGCAGAGAACTTGTCCTGCCACCAGAATGGTGCCAGTGAGCAGCTGCTGGGCAATAACTCTTCAAGTCACCAGGGCAGAGATTAGAGTAGGGCCCTGTGATTCCTCCAGCAGCTCACCACATTTCTGCAGCAACAGTTTCTGTCAAGAGACTGTTATGTGTGTTTTTCTAGGTAAACCTTGAGAGTTATATTTATTTCTAAATTGCTGGGTTTGATTTCCAGCTGAGCTGCTCCACCTTTATTTTGTGTGCTCTGTGATTCTTTAATTTGTCAGTGTAGTGCAATGTCCTTGAAGCTCCTTGGCTCCCACCTGGCAGTTCTGGTGTTTGTGTCACTGTCCTGCTGGAATCCCAAGTCTTTTGAGCAACACTTGGCCATTATCCTAAATAAGTGTGTGTAAATTCTTACATGGTGCAAACCCACGGTGATGAAACTTTGTTTTCTGCATGCTACAAACTTGAACCTGTGTCTTGAAGACCAAAATTTAAACCCACAGCTATGACCTGGAAATGTAAATGTACTCAGTAGAGCTCATTTCTTGCACGTGGTGTGAGTATACTCTGGAACTGGCAGCCAAACAAGCTGGTGGCTTGTGTTTTAACACTGAATTGGAGCTAAAATCTTAATTAGGTATGAACCATACAGTGAAGTTGAGATGGTTTGTCTGAATGGAGATGTTCTAATTTTATCTCAATTTTCAACCTTAATGCTGTCATGTACATATCTGACCATTTCTTGAGCAGCAACAGCAGAGAAAATGCATTCTGTAGCTGGAGAAAACATGGTCTGGAAATACAGCTGTAACCTGTGCTGCTAAAAATGCTGTTATAGTTTTAGTAACAGTTCCTTTCAGTTAATGATTGTCTTGTTTAGCACGACAGGCTGGCTGGTTTTTAAAATTTTTCTTGGTTTTGTGGCTGGCTTACCTCATTTATATTCAAAGCATAGTTGATATTTTTTAAAGTATTACTAAAGTCACTTTAGATATTTCTGTGGGGTCTCAACTTCTTTGCTGTGGCAGAGGATACTGGCAATCATTGCAGCTCAGCTGTAACACTGCAGTCAGAGGCTGAGCTTCCCAAACTGAGCTGGGAAGAGACAGTAAGTGTTGGCTGGGGGAGCTGAGTCCTACACTCACTCCTGCTATCAAAAATCAGGCTCTCCGAAACTTGCCAGAATCCCTGGGGATGTAACTTGTCCCAAAACTTAGAGCAGATGGCAGAGGGAAAGGCAGTTCTCACTGTGGTTCATGGTAGTAACACAGGGCATGCTTCTAGTGCTTCTGCAAAATGATTTTTGGAATAGAAAGGAGATATTCTATGAACTTCATTAAGCTGCCTAACATGCAGTCAGCCTGTCAGCTCCTGACACCCTTTGTTGACACTTCCTCTTAAATTCTGAGCTGTTGGAATTACACATGAGACTATTACTGCTGTTTTCCTGTGATTTTCATCTCCATGCTTTGCTGCCTCTAAGACAAGGCTGCTTGAACTTCTCATTACACTTAACATACCCCCTCGTTAGCTCAATACAATTTGTGTTGCATCATGACAGTGATAGTGTGCTGGAGCTGGAGGTGGCTGAGTGTGGGAGGACAGGCAGAGGTGTCAGCACTTTTCCAGCTTCATTTCATTCCAGTCTTCCCTTTCCATCACTGAGAGCACTTAATAGTCAACATAATTGAAGCAGATGTGTTGTGAAACACAATTCTTCCTCCGAAGATGTCTTGCAGTACTGTCAGTGATTCTTGAGCAGTTGGAAGAGGCATAGAACACCTACTGCAACCTGCCCAGATCCACATGAGGCACTCCTGGTCTCCCATGGCCATCTGTTTGGCAAAAAGCAACGACTAAAATAAGAATAAAACACAACTGGGAGGATATTTCTCCTCTCTGGATAGGTTGCTTCTACTCTATCCCCACAGCCAGCTTTGCTCTGTTACAAATCAGCCGTTAAAAACAATCTGATCTTGCCCGTGCGTTCACACAAAACCATCCTCAACAAAACAGCAACCAATTCCATTGTCTAAAGCTGCTATTTTATCTATAGCAACTGTATTAGCCCTGCTTGCTTACGTTGGTTTTAAAGCTAGCTTTGTAAGAAGATTACTGGGGCTCTAAGAGCTGCAGGCCACTGCAGTGATGGGCAGGGTGGCCACTTGCAAGTCTTGCAGGAGGGTGAGGTGCTGAGAAGGGAAAATGGGAGTGTGGCCTTGAATTCTGTGCAGTCTGAGAGCTGGTCTAGTTCAGCAATGCAAGACATTGAGAAGATATTTTAGTTGCTGCTCCCTATTTTCCTTCTTCATGATATATTCTTTCAAGGCTCAGACAGCCTTTGATGCAGGGTCCCAATTAAACTGTTGATTTTTAAAATTATTTTTTCCCTCCATGCACATAACTGGATGTTTGGGTGCCTCTTTTTCCAAGAAAAAGCCTTTATTAATGAATTTATTTTTGAAGGCATGAAGTGCTTGTGTGGAATCTGTTCTCAGACTTCTGCCATAGTTTTCACCATAATTATATCAAATTTCTGGACTTCAGTTTTTTGCCTGTTCTGTTGGCCAAGTGCTGCAGTGTAAATGAACACATGTGTCATCTTTCTGTGTGCTAGATTAAGCAAATAGCAACTGACAGAAAATGCTGAGGCACTTAGTCCTGAGCAGATCAGGCTGTAAGTGCCTCTTAAAACAAAAAAAAAAAAAAAAATCCAGACAGTGTTTTTAAAATGCCTCTTGTCCTGCTTGGAGACTTCACAGGTTTTATGTCAGGTAAAGCTTTCATTTCTCGTATTTATGGAGCCTGTATGCATTTTTATAATTCAGGAGGAGTGCTGCTGGGACCCTTGTGCCATACTCTGATTTTCCTGCTTTCTGTAGCCTTCCCCATGCTGACAAATCCTAGTTTTGATCCTTAGCTGAAATATTATCTCAAGGAACGTAGATGCTCTAGTTAAATATATGAGCAAAGATGATAAATATTTAAATCAGCAGTACCATTATTTCTCTGTACTACAGAGCTTTTGTACACAGGTCACTGCTGTGTGGTAATCCAGATGAAGAAATTGCCTTTTTCATCCTCTTTGTCAGCAGCATTCCTGTTTCTCCAGTTTTAGCCAGACTGCCCTGAGGAGTGGGCTGGTGTCTGGAGGGGTACAGTCCAGTGCAGGAGATTTACGTGCCTGGCAGTTGTGATCAGCTTGAGTATCTCAGATATGGGAGGAAGAAAATAATTAGTTTGACTTCTAAATGAGAATCCAGGTTTAATCTGAGAGAGTGGCAGGAGAAGTAATTTGTGTCGTTTATCTGTTGAGAAGGATCATGAGTTCTTACAGGGCTGTGTTTGGAGGATCCCCAGCAGAACAGAGCCCTCTTTTTATTTCTGGTGCTGTTGGGACCGACCTGAGGTCCCGGAGAGCAGCAGGATCAGGTGAGGACACCAATGCAGAGCCAGCTGTGTGCATGGTTTGCACTTCTGGGCACTTCTGGCTGCTGTCCCCCAAACCCAGGCACCACCTCCAAGCAGCTGAGAAATGAAGGTGATGATTTCATTGTCTGGCTCACAGGAACCAGCAGAGGCTGTCATCTTGCCTGGAGGGCTCCTGTGGAGTGGGAAAAGGAGAATTGCTTAAAACAGAGCTGAAGCTTGTAAGCTGTGGCAGAATATCTGCTCCAAAGCACAGGGAGAGATCTTTGAGATTTCCTTGCACTCTGACCCCCTGATGGTCCCATCCAAGAAATGCTCAGTGCGAATAGTTGGCATCAGTTAAAGAACTGCTTTCATCACACAGAATGACATTTTGCTCTGTTCTGGTTCATCTATTTCAAATTATTTAGGGAGGAATATTTGTCTTAGAAGAAAAATCACTGAGATTTTGGGATACTGTGCCTTGTATAAACCTTGACCCCCAAGGGGAAAATTGCAAAATAAATAATGCTTTTATGGGCATGAGCTTTTGCTGTACTTTATGTGCTTAGAACTTCACTGAACAAACCACTGTAAGCTGTAGGCAGTTCTAGGGAGTGATTTATGTCTGAACATGGCATGAGGCTTTTATTCACAGTTGTGTTTTCCAGAAATTGTTATCATAATGCTGCTTTAAAAGTTACGACTCCCAAAAGCACAGCAGCTTTCAGTAACTGCAGTGGCACCACTGTTTTAACAGACTGATTTCACTCATTTTTGAATGAGGAAGAATCAGTTTTAGTTTTAAAGTTCACTTTTTACAACGGTGGAAAAGGATGGATTTTTTTCAAGCAGTGTAGAAAAGCCTCAGAAAAATCTATGTTGCTACTCTTCTACTTGGGAATATTAACATAGCAGAAATTGCTGTTCCTGTCCTGAAATGTCCATCTATAAATCCCCTTCTTTGAGAAGTTTATCTGGAGATACTTGTGGTGCACCTGCAATCAAGATCTCCGTGCCCACCACTGCTGTTGAACAGACTGGAAATCATTTTTATTGCCATTTAGTTCTGCCTTCAAGTGTAAAATTCTAATTCATGTCAGAACACTACAATTAGGCCCATCCTGTGCTTTTTAAAAAATACTTAAGACATCTTTTTGGGTTCTTAGGTGCTCTAAAACTCCAGCTCTTTGATCACCTCGGTGTAGTTGAAGTTCCAGTTGCACATTTTCATTTGTGGGCTGGGTTCTGAGCAGTGCAGAGTCAGACTCAGCCACCCAGCACCTTCTGGAGAGTTGCTCAAATTGAGCTCACTGAAACTAAAATCTGACTTTCTTGACATTAATTTATTCTGTATGTCTTGTTAAACTGAATTTCAGTCTTGAGATCTTGCTGCAAGCTAAGGAGAGAAACCTGAGGAGCCACATTTGTGTGGGAACATTCCAGGGCTTGTCCCACTCTCACTCCCTGATCAGCTGAGACACTGGTTTTGCTTGTTTGTGTTTAAAATTCTGGTACTGTCTACCAGATAATGTTTAGTTTTGTGAAGCTGAATTTCTGCTCTTGAGCTATTTATGATCTTTCCTCACAGATACTGCTTCATTCTCTAATGGCTGTTCCTGCAGTCTTGTTCTGTTCCCTGCATGCTGCTGTAGTCTCAGTCTGTGTAATCAATCCACTAATTTTCTCTCTTTTCAGTGTGCTGCCCTCTTATCCTGAAAGGCTTATTAATTAAGCAGGAACACTTGTAAATTGAGAGTAATGTTGTAGATAAAAACCCTGATACAAATGTTTGTATAAATTGATTTATTCCTAATTCCTTATGGAACTGCTTGGGCGTCAAGGTGTGATAGCGATGTGTGGAGCACTTTGAAGGGTGATTGAGTCTAGGATATTTTACACTGTATCTATGATATAAATGTTTGTTTTTAGTGTTAATCTGTACCCATTGCACTGTGCCCTAGGTTACCTGCCCAACAGCATCCACGCCGTGGAGGCAATGCTGGCTGCTGCCAGCATCGGTGCCATCTGGAGCTCCACATCCCCAGACTTTGGCATCAACGTGAGTAGCTCAGTGCAGAGCAGCCCTTGCTGTGTCCCTGCCAAAGGTGAGGCTGAGCAATTTGGCTGGCAGATGGCTTGTGTTCCCTTCAGCCTTGCTGCCACCCCCTGGCACAGCGCAGCGCTCCGGAGCTTTTCCAGCTGCACCGAGCCAGCTCCCTTGCAGTTGTCACTGCTGATTTTCAGCTCTGTGCTTTGAGTGGCTTCAGCTGCTCCCTGCTGGGATGTTTTCAGATGGACTCCATGGTCTTGGTGAGCTTTTGTTATATTAAATGTGCAAGTGAGCAGCAGTGCAGCAGAATTGTCTGAGGCTTGGCTGTTCTTCCCGACCCCCACCCAGGCTGCTCAGCCGCACTCTGATTTCCACACCTCAATTTCTTTACCTAAGTTGTCCCATCCTTTGCTCCTGCCAGGGTGAACTCAGCACCACCCTGGTTGGTTTTATCTGCCACCAGTGAGGAATTTCATACTAACATCACTAACCTGGTAAACTCTTTTTTTTAGTGTAGAAATAAATGTGTGTGAAATTATTACATCCATTCCCTGGAACTTTGGGAATTTCTGCTTCATTTGCAAAGTTTTTAGCCCAGATCTAAATCACTTCTAAGGGGGGTTTTGAACTTTTTTCTTTATAAAAGTTTACATATGAAATGTAGTGTTTTTGAACTGCATTGCAGAGAACAATGTTTTTTAGATAAAACACTCGATTTTGGTGTTTAACCCCAATGGCTGGGAAAATGAATGGAATAATCACTCCTGGATTAGCACTAGAGGGCAGCAGCATTCCATGCTCATACACTTGAGGATGGATCATTGGGAAAAATTATTTTAAAAAATCATTACAGCACGTAATGATCGATCTGTTCTACAAATATTTTCTGCTTTCTCAGAAAATGATATTATGGAGTCTTTTCTGTGCAATGTGATTTGATCTCTTATCTGGGGGAAGATTGTTCACTTTACCTGCATTACACAGGACTGGTTGTCTGTCCATGTTGGTGTGCTGCTGTTTCCAGTGCCCACCTTTCAGTTTTTTGTGATAGCTTTTTAGTGAAGCTTGGCCTTGGAGCTGCAGTGCCATCAATATCATTTATTTTCCTTCGGCAGCATGTGTTGGCATGGATTCAAATCCTAAAATCCTGAGGGAGAGGCCCTCCCATCCTGAGGCAAAGCCATTCCTCCTTTTGTGAAGTTCATTGGCCCTCTGATACAAAGGAAGAGTTTTGTGCTTGCAGGAATGGCGCAGCATTTTCCACATTTGAAGTCCAATTGTGTGTGTGTGTTTCGTGAAGCTCAGAAATGTCACTCCTCAGAGCTGCCTACACACACTGCAGGCTCTGAATGCCATCCCTCCAAAGGCTTGAAGCCTTGAGGAAGTGTGCTGTCAGAGCAGCTCTGAGCTGCCTCCCACGCACAGCGCCGCTCTTGGCAGCTGCTGCTTCATCTCTCCCCTCCCTGTTTCCCAATGCCATCAGTTAGTGCCAAACTGGTGGCCTGTGCACGACGAATGCTTGGGTTTGGAGGTTCATAAAGCTCTGCTCCCAGAAGTGGCTGAGGAGCTTTGGTGAGCTCAGTGCAGCTCCATTGGTGGGGCTCTGCACAATTTTTTTGGACTGAAGTGGAGGCTGATGGAACAGAATGAGCCATATCTGCTACACCTGAGCTTTTTGTGGAAGGAATTCCTTGCTGAGCCATCTGCTTGGATTCAAGTTCCAGTGTAGCAATTGCATGTTCCATCTGTTTGTGTTGCCTTTGTATCATGCCAGGCTGCCCTGTGGGATTTGATCCTGCCAGTGCTGATGAATCTAACTGGGTGTGTTAGAAGATTTGGTAGGACCCTGAGAACTGGAGCCATCTCTGCTTCTGATTCACACTTCTCCTCAGATTTGATTCCTTTTTAGAGTACCCTCAGTGCTCATTGGTCTTAATTTTTAAACATCAGGCAGCCTGGAAAGGGATGTGTGTGCTCTGCACTCGCATGAGGGATGTGCACACCCAGAAATGCCACAGCTCGTGTGGCTGGGTCTGTTCCTGAGGAATGGCACACAGGAAGTATGAGGATATACCAAAGCAGCAGGGAATTTAACTCCATACATTAATTTCTTAATTAAATCTCCCTTTCTGAGTTAGGTAACAATAAGAGCTTCCTGGAAATTACTTCTGTCAGAACAGTCTGGTGATTTTTTTTTTGTTTGTTTTAAAGTAGTTAATAAATTTGAATGTTAGTGCATTGTCACTGTGTTTTCTTGTAATGTGAACAAGAAGAAAATACATCTTTGATAGAAGGGAAAGCTGTTAAGTGATATTCTCAGCTAATACATTGATACTTAGCCATATCCCTGTACCTTACCTGTGGTTTGCTGAGGAGCCAGACTGGAGGAATCACCAGCACGGGACTCTTGTCCTTTTGTAGCAGATTTTTTTGCAATGCTGAGCAGCCCAGCTTGGAAAGGAGTTTGTAACAGAGATGAGAGTTGATTGTGATGTTTTTGTTTTCATCTTCTGATTTGCTAATAATTTGTTTCTCATTTTGGCTGCAATGTAGAGGGCAAAATAGAAAACAGAAGAATAAAGAATGCTGGGAAGAATAAGCAGATGACTCAAGTCTGATTTCTGCAACATGATTTAGGAGATTGTTCTTCAACACTTAGCTGACAATTTTACAGTATTGTGTAATCTTGTAGTTCTTAATGCTTCAAGTAATGGAGCTAGAGAGGTTTGAACATCAGTGTGCTGAGAGCTTTTATTGAAAGGATTTGCTTCTTGCTGTTGAATACAAAAAGATCCATTTCTGGTAGGCTGCTGCATGCAGTGTGCATGGAGAAAAGTAAATGCCAGAAGGGTTTTAATCTCAAATAGGATGATAGCTGTGGTAAATTCCTGAGCACAGTATAAGCTGAAGGAGACACCTGAAAATTTAGCATTTGAATGTGTTGTGCTGCAGAGATTCCAAAGGAGCTGTGCTGGCTTTTGTTGGCAGCCTGTGTGTGTTCAACATCAATTTATTTTGCTAAAAAACCAGTGATGGGGTTTGCTTTGTTAATGGTGGCAGAACAAAGCTGCAGTTCATGTGGGGGCCACCCCAGCACATGAATAAATCTCCCCAAGAGTGGTGTTGGACTGCACCAGGGCTGGGGGGAGCAGAGCAGGAGTCCTGTGCACCTTCCTGGCATCAATTCCTGCTCACATCACAGCTGCCTGTGCTTTTTACAGAGCTCTAACCTGGCTTGCAAGGTGATTTTTAGCTGTTTAGAGCTTTGTGAGGATGTTGTTCTGTGATCTGTTTGGGTGTCACGAAATAAATTGTTACAAACCTGTTCTTCAGAGATCTTGTGAGTGAAAGACAAGCAGGCAGTCTTCTAAAATTCTCCTGGTGATTCTTTTCCTTATTCCTTGCTTGTTCTGAAATTTGCATTTAGCACCTGCTGAAGTTTCCTACTCTAGCAGTTAATTTCATTTTTAACACATTTTTCTCTTTATCCCTAGGGTGTACTGGACAGATTTTCCCAAATCCAGCCTAAGCTCATCTTCTCTGTTGAAGCTGTTATATACAATGGCAAAGAGCACAACCACTTGGAGAAGCTGCTGAGGGTGGTAAAAGGTATTTCACTGCATCCCTGTGGCTCTGTGAGCACTGAGCCTGCACTGCTTGCTGTCCTTCCTTTACAGTGGCACAGTGGTCACTGAGCTTTTCAGAGCAGATCTGGCTAAAAGCTGAATGTTTTTTTCTGTAATTGTAACAATCTTCTGCTTGCTTAACTTTAATAGATGATCAGAAATTAGCCAGCAGTGGGAGCAGGGGCTGAGATGGTGTTTTTAAGCTCAAAGTGCTGCTGGAGACAAATGGGGAGGTATTACAGCACTAAAGCTTGCAGATTTACACATAAAAGGCTGGCAACACTGAGGAAATTACATCTTGGGTAACAATCCAGTCCTCTGGGGTTTCAGTGCTCAGTGCATCAGAATTATTTCTGTTACTTAGTGCATTACACTGTATGATTCAATCAGGCAGAAAAGGCCTTTGCTTATGTAACTGAGTGTGGGAAAGAATTGTTTACTTTCTTCTTCCAGGGCTTCCAGACCTAAAGAAAGTGGTGGTGATTCCATATGTATCCTCAAGAGAAACCATAGATATTTCTAAGATTCCAAACAGGTAATGTGAGCACTGCTGGCTGCAGGGGTGATCTTACACATGGGCTGGGCTGATGCTTTCAGAAAGTTTTGAAATGTTGTTTTTCCCCTCTGCCCTTTCTTTTCCAGTGTCTTTTTAGAAGACTTCCTTGCCACTGGGAAAGGAGACCAGGCTCCCCAGCTGGAGTTTGAGCAGCTGCCTTTCAGCCATCCTCTCTTTATCATGTACTCCTCAGGCACCACAGGGGCACCAAAGTGCATGGTTCACTCAGCAGGGGTATGTCCTCCCTCCTGGAGCTGCACTGCCTGTGCTTAACTGCTTGCCTTACATTTTCCCTTCAACAGCATCACACCATGGTGTATTTTAAGGAAGAATTGATTGCTGACAGTTTTTCAGGAACTTGACACTGAACCTTGTCATTTGGTAGTGGGTATTTGAAAGCAAGTGTGGGTTGGTAAGGATATAAAACACTTTGGTTTAGAAATCAGTGTGCAGACCTTTCAGAATCTGGGTGTTTTCTGGGAGCAGGTGTCATTCACAAAAGCAGCAGTAGAAATGGCCTGACTGATAGTTCAAGAAAAGCAAAAAAACCCCTTGAATTGGGTGTTTGCAACTGATTTTTGGATATTGTTAGCTTGAGGCCCATAGGGACTTTTTTATCTTGAGCGTTGCTTCATGTTTATCAGTTTGGACTGTCATCCTCATCAATCCTTTAAGGAAGGAAGCCAGAGAGTTGGAATCTCCTTGAGTGAAGGTTTTGCTTTGTATGGAAACTGCTTGAGGCAGGGTCTTGTGGCTGATACTGGTGCCAGAGTGACCCTTGCTCACATGCTTTCCACTTGCTGCTGATGTTCTGAAGCTCTAAAAGAGAGGAAATGATTGCAGCAGTGTTGAAACTCTAATATAACCCTTAATAAATGGCAGGTGTTTTTCCTGTTTAAGGCAGGCTGTGCTGTGTGGAGCATTTGCACCAGTGTGTACAAATGGAACAAACTGCTGTGTGCATCAGGATGAGCACCCTGCAGGGCTGGCTGGCCTGAGGGCAGCATCCTTTGATGCTGTGCCCCCACTTGTGTGTTCTTGCCTCTCTTTGATGGCAGGGACTGGAGGATTTGCCCCCAGACAAATCCCCTGCTGCCTGTAAAAAATATTCCCTGCTTTGTGTTATCAGTCGGCAGGAGACTATACATCTCCAAATGGTCCCTTTGGGACACAAATCCAGTGTTTGTGCAGAAGAAGGGAGGTGGCTTTTGAAGCCTGACAGCTGTTTTGAAGCTGTGCTGGCTTTAGACTGCTGAAATACTTGCAGAGGTGGATTAGCAGAAACAGGACAGGTGTTTTGTTCAGTGATGGGTGATAAACAGCAGAGATGAGGAAGAGCTGTAGATCACACAACAGGACTTTGCTGCTGCAAAGTTCTTTCTTTTCCCATCTTACCTGTGTTGGTTTGCCCTGAGTCATGGCTCTACTCTCAGCTGAATCATGTACAGAGCTACCTGGCAGTTTAGGTCCAGACTACTCATCCTTCCTGGGGATGGCTGGGTGAATAAGTTCTGTTGTTTGTGATGATTCTGTTCCTACTGAGCAGCTCTGTAGTTGTGCAGAATGATTTTTAAATTTTTTTTTCTGGTGCTAACACTTCTGGCTGAAAAGCAAATTGTTGAATTAGGGACCTCCAGTGTTTGAATAGGGCCTACACAAAGTCCATGCAAATAAATTCTTAGATGTCTTTTACACACTTGATTGGGTTTGTCTGTTTGTTCTAAGCTTAATCTTGTTTCCATTGGAATTAATAGGATGATTTGCATTGATTTGATTAAAAAAAAAAAAAAGAGGCAGAATTATCCTGCTGTCTTAGTTTAAACTAAGGCTTAAGGAAAATAAAACAAAGTGTTTTTCTGGTAGTGAAAACAGCAAGAAGATGACATTTTGGTGAAGACATTTCAATTATTGCTTATTTATAGTATGCTCCAGTGCTGGTGTGTTACTGTACTGATTTTAGATGCCAATAGGCAGCTTATTTTGAATTCACAACTCAGTTTATGTAATTCTGCAGTATGTTTCTGGTCTGTTTTCTTGCTATGCAGTGAAATGACATACATAAATAAAGAAACTGGAGCCAGGTCATGGGAGATGATTTAAAAAATAGTGGCTCAGCGGGGTAGGGTTTTTTTTTTTTGTGATCATAGAAGCAAAGCTGGTTTTGACCAGTTGGGTGTGCTGCAGGAAAATGGTTTTTAGTCCTAAAAACATTTTCTTACCTCATCCATATCGGGCTCCTTTCCAGCTATTCCATGCTCCCAGCTATCTAAGGAAAGAATTTTGAGGTGAAATCCTCTTCAGTTCATGTCAGTCCATCTCAAGGACTTGCAAGGCTTGGGCTTAAACCTCTGCAGTGCTGCAGACAAATCTTCGAGGCTGCTTGATGCTCAGACTCTGTTCTGAGCCCAGCCTAGAGCTGCTCCTGGCCCTGGGAGCTGTGGCAGGTTCAGCTTTGCTCCCTCCTGGGCTCAGCTCAGCTCAGCTTGCTCCTGGGCTTTGCTGGGCTGGGCTCAGCTCAGCTCTGCTCATTCCTGGGCTTTGCTGGGCCGGGCTCAGCAGCAGCTGCTGTTCTCCACACTCCAGATGTTCAGCTCTTCCCCAGCCCTGGGCTGCTCCTGGGGAGGAGCAGCAGAGCAGGAGTTTCATCAGCTGCCAGGTCTGGTGTGAAGTGATAAATGCTCGAGGTTTATTTGGAGGGTCATAAAAATCCTATAAATAAATGAGTTCTGTAAATTAACTCAGAGTTTTGGGTTGTGGGTTTAGAGCAGCTCTGCCTTCTCCCAGAGTCCTTCTGTTCCCAGCCTGAGATGTCCCAGGTTTTGCAGGGAAGTTGTTCAAAGTCTGTACCTAAAACCACTGTTAAAAATTCACTTTTGGTTCCAAAACTGAGGTAGCAAAAACGAAGGAAAAAGAAACTATTTATCTGAATTGAACATGACTTTTAATTTTGCTATTTTGTGTGGCTCTTTCAGAATCTCCTGCAGGGACAATGTGCTTTCCTTTATAGATGCAGTGATTATGTAAACACCTGCAATTCTTTTGGCAGGTCCAGTTGGCCACAGAGGCTCTGAATCCCGATTTTTGGGAGATTTTTCAGCTGCAGGAGATGGCAGCTCTAGCTAGATGGCAGCGTTGTGTCAGCTGAGGGTGCTCAAGCAGCAGCAGGTGAATTCAGACCTGGTTCCTTTGAGCACTGAAGGGAAAATAAGATTTACTCCTTTATTTTTATTTAATGTTTTCTGCTGTTTCTCCCAAAGCATGTGCCAGTTTTATGAGTCTCCTTTTTCATTTTGGATGTTTATCTGTAATCTGTTTTCTTTCAGTGTAAATCTTGTTTCACGCTTATGAGGCTCTTAATAGTTTCAGTATGGCTCCTTGCATAAATGCAAAAACCATTTTTTATTTTAACATTGGCTACATTGATTTGTCACTGCAGTCAAGTGACTTAATGAAGTAGTCTCTAAATTTATTTATCCCAGCAAGTTATGCTTCAGTGATGATCAGGAAGGTGGTTGAGCAGCATTTCCAACAAAAGGAAGTCATCCATTCCAGGACATTATTAATATTGATGCTCTGAGCAGTGAGACATTTCACATTTCTAGTCACTCCAGTGTTTACAAGAGATCTGTGCTGTCAGGTCTTTTGTCTCCTGGATGTTAATAGATAAGATAATTTGGACACATGGTGCTAATGTTGAGCAGCTGCTGCATTTTATGGCAGCTCTCAGTCCTTCACTCCTCCCATTCCCAAAGAGACTGAAAATGAAACTGTCAGAGGCTTCTCTTGGAAAGCTGACTGCTGAAAGGCTGCTGTTAAAATCAGGGTCTGCCTGGAGTTCTCTGCAGCTCTGCTGGCTGTGTGGAGTTGGAGGAAGGGAGTTGTTGATTCCATGGATTAAAAGTGATGTGCAGTGGGAATTGCTGAGGTCTAATGAGAGAGGCTGAAAAGTTATGGAAGAAAATGGAGAATGCAATTGCTGCTGCTGTTAGATGGGCCCTGGGATTTACTTCAGTTGTAGTTAAAGGAAATACTTGCTTTAATCCTGGAGTCCATCCAAGCTATGCACTGTTCATGTTTTTTAAATCTTAATGTGCTGTCAGAGTTGCTTTTCATTGATGTGATCTTTTATTTCCCTTTCACTGTTGGCAGGGCACCCTAATACAGCACCTGAAGGAACACATTCTTCATGGCAACATGAGCAGCAGTGATGTGATCATGTACTACACTACGGCAAGTGGGGCTGCAGGGGGCTTAAAAAAATATTCTAACATGGTTTTCCTGGAAAGATGGGACAACTTTTCATACAAATCCACAAGTACACGTCTTTGTGTGTATTTTTTCCTCTAAGGGATCGTCCCATCTGAATTAAAAAAAATCAAGTGAAATAATAAAATGCAACAGGGACCTTTTCTGATGAAAGGTCAAACCCATGTGAAATGTTTCTGACCTAACTGGTGAGGAAAATGGATTGATTTTTGGTCTCTTAGGTTTATTGATCAAGCTGCCTCATCAATATCACCTACAAATCAGATTCCACCTTCCTGTAGGTCATACTGAAGATGAGAATTTGTTGTTTGTTTTGGTTGTGAGGAAAGAAACTGCCCAGCTTGATGAGGGAAAGGGAGCAAACCTCACCTGTGTGGAGGAATTGTGGTGGGGTGTGATTTTTATTTTTTTAATGCTGTGATAAAGAGAAATGATTGCTAAGCCTTCAGTGAGTGCAGCAGTTTGGGAAGGCTGATGTCTTTCCTCATGAGTTCTCTTCTGAGCTTTAACATGACCAGTCAGGTTGCAATGTCTCTATGGAGGGATCATGGTAATTGCCTTGTCTGTTGTCCTGTCTCCTGCCCGTGCTCTGGGGCTGTGGAATCCCCATCTCAGGAGGGGTTGGTGAGCATCTCTTAGATCAGCATCCATCAGGAACCTGAGGCTGAGGGGATGAGCAGAGCTGCAGCCTTGTTGGCTGATCACAGTCAGTGCTGGGGGTTTAACAGCAGGGAAGCTTCAGCCAAGGGGAGTGGAGGGGAAGGTGGCACCTCCAGCTTCTGCCAAAACCTGCACCAGTGCATCCTTTCAGAGCTGCCTGTAGCTCCTCTTCTTCCTGCAAAGATGGGACAATTTTCATACAAATCCACAAGTACTCTTTGAGTGTTAAAATATTTCACTGCAAGGGATTGAATAAAAAAAATGAAAATCAGGTGAAATAATGTCTGTGCCAGCAGGCAGGGTGACACTCATGGGGGTTTCTTCTCTCCTCCAGATTGGCTGGATGATGTGGAACTGGCTGGTGTCTGCTCTTGCTACAGGAGCTTCAGTGGTCCTGTATGATGGATCTCCTCTGATTCCTTCACCCAACGTGCTCTGGGACCTGACTGACAGGCTGGGGTATGTACCCATGGTGACATCAGGGCTGGTGGCAGTGGCTCCTGTCACACTGACCCCAGCATCCCCTGTGTGAGCTGCTCCCTGGGTCAGGAACTCGTGCACCGTGTGACACAGTTTATCTTTTAGCTCAGCCTTGGGTGGAACTGCTTTAGAAAATTGTACTGAAACATTTTCTGAGAGAGGAGGAGAGACAAAGAGCTGATTGTTTCAAATTGGAGTCAGGTATTAGAATCGCAGGCAAACAAAGACTCTTGGTTCAATAGTTTTCAAGAGCAACCTTTTCAAAAGGCAGTAATTGGGAGCAATCTGAAGAGTAATTTCTCAGCACACTCAGAACTTAGTAAATAAGAACTCTTTTTTTTCAGGCAGCTCAACCTAAGATTTTAATATAGAACTTTGACTTAAAGACATAAATTGTCTGGAAGGGCTCAGCAGGGCTGCTTATATTTTCATATTTTGCTTTTTAATCTTTAATGCCTAATTCATGCTGATAAGCTGTTCAGTAATTGTTTCACACCATTTTTTGTGCCTGAAAATGCTCTCAGCACCCTTTCTTCAGGCTTAGAGAAATGGCAGGTAGCAGATAAACAGTTGTAAAACCCTGTGATTGCATTTGGCTTTGTGCACTTTGTTAAACTTCAATTTTTAAAATTTATTTTGTAACTTTCCTATTTTGCCAACTGCATGTAAGGAGTAAATTTGAATTTTATTACCAGCAAAATGAGTGTCATTTTTAATTGATAATTAAAATTGTTTGTGGTGGAAAGTGGATGACACAAGATTCACTTTCTGACTCTGAAGGATTAATAATTTAAACTTCACTGTCTTTTGTGACATGTAATATTTAAAGACTGACATTTTGTCTCTGGCTATTCTAACTGAAGCTTAATGCCAAGTCAAAATGCTTCCAGTAAAAAAGCACAAAAGAAACCCACAAATTTCAGTCAGAAACCCTGGTAGAACAACAGGCAAAAAAAAAAAGCTGAGAATTGAGAATCAACCCAGCTTATTTTTAAGCATTGTTTCCACATGCCAAGAGCAAGTGGAGATAAATGTGTCTGCATGTCTCACTTTTGGAATCTGGCGCTAAGAGCGGTGCCCATCTGGGTGCTGCTTCATCCTGCAGTCTGTTCCAGGCTCACTCATATGTGAAATATGAGAGAAAAAAAAAGGCTCCAACATGTGAAGATTACCTTCTTCTCTGAAGATATGCACCACACTTAGCTTCAGAGAGCATTTTCTCAGGGTATCATCAGGGTACCTCATCCTGCCTGGAATGACATCCTGGCAGGAATGACTCAAGGGGTCATCCCTTAATGATCTGTGCAGGGGGATTGGTGCAGGGTGGCTAAAAGCACTCATGGAGCATTTGGAAGGAAATAAAGGGAGATTTGGCTCTACATGTGCTGTAGAGGAAGTGTCAAAGAGCTTAAAATAGAGAAGCATTTTGTATTCTAATGTAAAATAAGCACTGCTTTGAGGCAGGGAAGGAAAGTGAGATGTTGCACAAGAGTAAAAATAGCTCTTGGTCGGTGCACAGGGTGGCTGAGGAGCACTGGGCTGGGGGAGCTTCCCTGCTCGTGGCAGGATTGGAACCATGTAAACTTGATTTTTGGTGGGTGTTTTACCAGGCAGGACAGGAGAGTGCTGGATGGATCAGCTCACTCTCAGCAGCTCACACTCAGCCAGCAGAGAAAGACCTGAGGCTTTCCTTGATTCCACAAGAATCTTTATTTTAGCAAAGGGAGTCAAGCAGGGATCCTCAGAGACATTTGTATTTATGGGTTCATGGGGATTCAAACTACAGCCAATAAAAGTTTACACAAAGAACAGCATCCAATCTAAGTCAAAAGTTCTAAAGGTGAACTGACCAATTGCACAAACTAATTTCTAACCGATTGCACAAACTAATTTCTGACCAATTATCTTCCAAGGTGTTAGGAGAGTGACTAAATTCTTCAGGAATTTAGCTCAGCTTTGGTATCTAGGAGACTTTATCTATTGTAGCAAGTTCCAGGGGCCAGGGGAAGAAGGCTTTGAAGGAATTGTATCATCCACAGAACCAGATGATTTTTAAGGCTCCTTCCAGTCCAAACCATTGTGTGTGCCCTTCCCAGGTGCCTGACAAACTGCTGTGTGCCCTGATGTGTTTGTGCAAGGAGCCTGGTCGCATCTGAGGGGCTGCTCCAGCAGCATGGCAAAGGAAGGGACCCCCTTTGGCAGTGCTGAAATATTCCCTTCTTGCCTGGAGCAGTGCCCTGCCTCCCATCCTGCCTTTGGAGTCACATCTAGCAGCATCTTATTTAAATGTGTTGGTGTTGCCCATGCTCTGTGCACCCAGGCTGTGTCCCTTCTCCTCATCTATCTCTGCATTTTCTTGAATGGGTTTATTGCTGAAATGGAAAATGAATCAGCAGAATGCAGGCAACAGGATTTCCTGTCAGCAGGAGCATTAAACTGGCACTTCCATTGACAGGTGGAAGAAACACAGACTTTGTTTCAAGTTTTAATTGTATTGAAGAGCTCTAATACACTTTGCAAGGGCAGGATTGAATTGTTGGTTGGGCCAAGCTTCCTGTTCATGTAGGCATGGGCAGCTCAGGCTTTCACCACTGCAAACTGAGCAGCTAGCTCCAGAAAATCACTGGCTGCTGTCTCAGAGTAAAGGAATTTTTTGTCAAACCATCCCCTGAAATTGCAAACTTTTTCTGTGTAAGCCAAGGCACTCTTGGAAAATTAAGGAAAATTATGGCCCCTTAATAAAGTAAGCATCATAACATTTTGTGATGTCTTTGGAGTGTTCTGCAGTTACAAACTCCTGTAAGTGAATGTCTTTGTGAGATGGGAAAGCTTTGCTTAATATTTAAAGACAGAGTTAAAAGTTTCAAAGCTGCAGAGGTGACACTTGATCTGACTGATTTTGGTAGTTCAAAGGGATGTGCCTTGCACTTGGAAAGCTCTGAGAGGCTGCGTTGTTTATCTAATCCACACAGAGTGTGTACCAGCCTCTGCTCACTGCAGTGGGAATTGCAGCTCTTTAGAACCTTAGCATATTTCAATATGCAAAACATGTAAACTTTTTTTTTTTTTTGTCTAGGATCACCATCCTTGGAACAGGTGCAAAGTGGCTGGCTGTGCTAGAAGAGAAAAATTTAAAACCATGTAAGCTTCAAAAAGCTGGTGAATCCCTTCTGTCCTCCCTCCTACCTTTCCTCTCCTGGTTCTGGCTCCCTGTCTTGCCACAGTCCTTTATGTAATTATTCTGGGTTGTAGTGACAAACAGTTCCAAACACTTGGAAAAACTCTGCCTTAACTTGTGTTGCTTTTCCCCTTTTTAAGGTGAAACACACAATCTGCAAACACTCCACACTATCCTGTCTACGGGATCACCTCTCAAATCTCAGAGCTATGAGTATGTCTACAAACACATCAAAAGCAGTGTCCTCCTGGGATCCATTTCAGGTGAGGCTTTAATGCTGCAGCATCTCAGAAATTCTCTGCCTGTGCAGTTCCTCCCTGCTTGTTTGGGAAGCTGAAGCCTTTGCATCACTTGGGATTGCTTGTAGTTAAACTGGAATGAGCTGTCTTTAGTGCTGAGCTTTCTCTGCATAATTCACTGTGCCATAATGAAAGTCAGGCACTCCAAAGTGTTTTTTTGGTGGATGTTGTGGATTTTAAGTGTGATCATTTATTTTGACTGGCTGTCCTTAGGGGTGGCAGGGTGAGATCAAGCGAGGAGTCTATTAACCTCCAGAACAGACTGTTCTGCATATAGCTGACTTGAGCAGAAAACACCTCTTGGAGAGTTCCCATTTCACTTCTTTTGTGCCAAGTAATTGGCACTGCAGACGGGTTTTTTAGTAGATTATATAATTAGAGAAATATCAAGCCCCCATGCTGTGCAGTTTGTTGTGAGCAGTGCTGGCTGAGG
The DNA here is from genome assembly GCA_009812075.1 of Sialia sialis. NCBI lineage: Eukaryota > Metazoa > Chordata > Aves > Passeriformes > Turdidae > Sialia > Sialia sialis. The sequence continues at coordinate 4,679,482 of VRYO01002095.1, read as the reverse complement.
CAACTTCTGCTCCAGTCCACCACAGCTCCTCATTTTGCTTTGTAACAAGGACTGGCTTTTTCAAAGGGCTTTTAAACTCAGTTTGATTTTTTTTTTTTTTTTTTAAATATAACTATTCTGCTACTGAAGTTATCTCAAACTCTGGGCTCAGTAAAAGTAGTGCTGAATCTAGAACTTGCTACTACAGACATTAATAGACTCAAATGCAGGAGCCTATTTTTGAGAAAAGCCAACATGATTGATTTGTGTCTTAATTCTCTTCCATGAAGTCCTAGGAAGATTATAAATATTCCAGTTAAGTAAGCACTTTGACAGTATCTATTTTTCTTAAGATAACTGCTCATCCTGGAGGCCTGGCTCCCCTCCTCCCATGCTGATAAGGTATAGAAGCTAAGTAAATGTAGAGTGGAATAGCTTAACTAGTTACTTTAATGAAAACAAACAAGAAAACATTTCTGAGTAAATATCTGAAGTCTGTGAAGTAGGGCCTGTTTATGTTCTCCCTCCTATAAATGGAAATTTCCTTAAATGAGATTAAAGAGACTGTTGAAAGGAGAAAAGTTAATGCCTTAAGGGATAGTTCTGCATGAAAGGCATACACATAGAACAAGATACATAAAGTAAGGAAGAAAACCTTTTAATAAAAGTCACAACATCCTAGAGATGCTGTTTGTTCTGTGCTTAGTGTGGATCAGGAGCCTTTGGCTGTTCCAGACTTCCTATGTAGTTCTCAGGTTTGTTTTTCCCAAAAAATACTGTATATTCTAAATGGATTTCTTTCATTGCAGGTGGAACAGATATAATTTCATGTTTCATGGGTCACAATGTTACAGTTCCTGTTTACAAAGGAGAAATTCAGGCCAGAAATCTTGGAATGGCCGTAGAAGCGTGGAATGATGAAGGTAACTATGATCCAAAATCCTGTGCACACTTAGAATGTACAGCAGCTAGATGATATTAACTTTACAACCAGTAATAAGTGTAAATGCTTTTTGCTTTGTTACTGTTATTTACAGAAAGGTAATGTGGAAAATGCTTTCTTTTTTTTTTTTTTTTTTTTTTGTGAACAGGAAAACCAGTCTGGGGTGAAAGTGGAGAGCTGGTGTGCACCAAGCCCATTCCCTGTCAGCCCACACACTTCTGGAATGATGAGAATGGAAGCAAATACAGAAAGGCTTATTTTTCCAAATTCCCAGGTGTGTAAGGAATTTGGAGGATGCAGGCTGTAAGGGGAGGCCCAGGTTTATTTGCTGCTGCCCAGTGCCAGCCACAGCTGCAGCTTTGAGTCCCAATTTCCAGGGTGACAGCTCCAGAGTGTTTCACAAACCCTCACTCTGTTTTTTCCTGCTCTTTGAACAGAGATCCAAATAAAACCAGTCAGGATCTCTGCAAAGCTCTAATCCAATTTTGCTGCTGCTCTTTGGGCAGCTCTGCCTGTCCCAGACTTGGCACAGGTGTGAGATGGGATGGGTCAGGTACAATCAGCTGTTAATGAGCACTGAGTCCCAAGGCATCAGTGCTGACCTGCTGCCTGATTAGCATCAGGATTAATTATATATTAAATACAATTTGCCTCAGACATGCAGATTCTGCATCCTTAGCCTTCTGCAGAATCAAGTAACAGGCACCTGTGGAGCAGAGGCTTCTCAGTGCCAAAATCCCTGGTGCCTCTGGGGATTTTTAGCAGCAGCATCTCCAGCTGCTGTTTTTTTCTAGATGTGGAAACTTTTTCCATTGCTAGGGGCAGTTCTGAGTATATCAGTTCTATTTCTGTGTATTTCACTCAGTTAATGCCAGCTCAGTTACACAATGTCTGCTGTGACTGGGTAAATCAGCTGCTTAACCTTTGCCATTCCCCACCAGGTGTTTGGGCCCACGGTGATTTCTGCAAAATCAACCCCAAGACTGGAGGAATTGTCATGCTGGGTCGCAGGTACAGTGTTCTGGTGGGAGAGTTTGGAAGGAAACAAGTGTTCAAATTTGCAGTCTTCACCTAGGAGTAAAAAGCACATGATTCTGTCACCCTTGTTAACTTTATATTAATTTTATTGAATCTCATATTGAGGATTTCAACTCTTAAAATCTGAGCAGCTGGGTTTAGGAGAAGGGAGCTCATTTTGTGGTTCTACCCCACTTTTGTGTTTATGAACATGAGACTGTACTGGACTTAGATTTGTGTTCCATGGTTCACACTGGTCACAGGAGTTGGGAGATGGTGAATTGGGGAACTTGTTTTGTGGTCTTGGCTTGGCCACCCCCTTGTTTTACAGCAAACCTTCCCTACAGAATGTCAGGTGTGATGTTGTGCCTGTGTCAGTGATCACAGACATTCAGGATCACAACTGAAGCTGAATTTAGTGATTGCATTACCAAGCTGCTGTTTGAAACAAAGTTGAGTGAATTAATTATGTTGCTGGTCACTGTACAGATTCATTCTAATGAGCAAAATGCCTTTTTGACTCAAATTCTCTTAAAATTCTGTTTCTAATGTGGTTTTGCTTTCACTAGAGAGACTTGGTTAATTGCGTCAATTTTTCCTCTTGATTGAGCTGTAATCACACTTCAGTGTTTCTCTTTGTGTTTTTTTTCAGTGATGGTACATTAAATCCAAATGGAGTAAGATTTGGAAGTTCTGAAATCTATAACATAGGTATGAAATCAACTTTCCACCTCTTCAAGATACAACATGGTTGCCTTACATCTGAAATTTAAGCATTACAAAGATGTTTACAAGGATTGAGTAAGAAAAAACTTGCTGTTTTTCAAGTAAGACAATATAGAATATGTTAGCATCAGTGAAATTGGATTTTGTAAACTTAAAACTGGTTGCTATCCCGAGGTGTCTGTAGGATGGGAGGTGACTCGTTGGGATACACAAAAACATTCTACAGAGCAGGTTTTTAATTTTTTCCTTAACCAGTCAGGCTTTTTTTTCTCCCCCTAAAGGCAAGCTCTTGACTCTGTTTTTATTGTACTTTTCCTGATAATTAGAGGTGTTGGAACGCAGAAACCTTCCTGAGCTTGTGCTTTGTAAAGACTTGCTGTGACAGGTGGGAAAACTGTCCCTGCAGCGGTGTTAATCTGAGACTCAGGGACCTGTTCCCTCCTTGTTATTGTGCCACCAGGACTTTGAGTCTCCTATCTGTGCTGCAGTGGGGAAAACCAGAGAAAATGGCTGGGTGTAAAACCTTACCTGTCCCAGAAGTAATAATAAAATTCTGTTGTGGACCTGAATAATCCTTAAACCTGGGATTTTGGCAGAAGAGCAGGCAGAGAGGGTAAGGTGAGTGCAGGAATATCCCAGGCACAGGTGCAGCTCAGTGCAGGATACCCCAGTGTCCTGGTTTTGAGGACAGGTGTCTGCTGAGAAAGGCAGGACCCTCTCTTTGAAATGGAGAATGTAAACCCCCTCCCTCCAAATTATTATAATTTTGAAATCAAGGGGCTCTCAGGCAAAGACATGGGAATAGGAATAACAGTTCCTTACTAGGGAAATTAAAATAGAAATACAGCACTACAAAGAACAAACCCCAAACCCTGGCAGAGTCAGAATCCAAGCTGACAGCCGTCAGTCAGGGTGCTGGTAGCAATCCATTTAAATGGTGACTGAAGTCATTATGCAGTGACAGATGTGCTTCAGTTGGAGCAGTGCTCCT
>VRYO01002095.1:4664221-4674826 GCA_009812075.1 Sialia sialis | reverse complement strand
GGCACAGGTGCAGCTCAGTGCAGGATTGACACAGGTGCAGCTCAGTGCAGGATTAGCCAGGCACAGGTGCAGCTCAGGGCAGGATGAGCTCAGTGCAGGACATCCCAGGCAGTTTCCTTGCCCTGTACAGTGCAGCTGATTTTCCCATCCCATACACCCTCTCACAACCCCTCTGTAACCTAACCTCCCTTTGCAGTGGAAGCCTTTGAGGAGGTGTCTGACAGCCTGTGCGTGCCCCAGTACAACAAGGACGGCGAGGAGAGGGTGATCCTGTTCCTGAAGATGGCCTCCAGCCACGCCTTCAGCCGCAGCCTGGTGCGGCGCATCCAGGACGCGATCCGCGTGGCGCTCTCCGCCCGCCACGTCCCCAGCCTCATCCTGGAGACCAAAGGCATCCCGGTATGGCAGGGCACGGAGAGGCTGCCTGCTGTTTTCTTTGTCACCTTGAATAGTAATTAAGGAGCAGTTGTCACTGCTCTTCAAACCCACGGACGTGGAAATTTTAACATCTCAAAAGTGTATTGGAGCTTTATAAATAGTTTGTCTGCGTTGCCTAGCAACATCTTTTCATCTCCTCTTCAGCTAAGCGTGGTTTTTTGTTTTTTAAATGGGTTTTCTCAGTAATATGTACTTAAACCTCTTAAATTACCTTTTTAATGTTTTCTTTTAACTTTGGCTTTTCTGGCTGTCCATGAGCATATTTTGTTTTTGTGTTCTTGTTATGAGTGAGGTTCTTAGGAAAGCTGAGAGCACTCGGCAAATTCCAAAGATGATTTTGTAAACCATTTCACTTTTACATCTGTTTAGCCACTAAAACGTAGCTCTATCACTGTCTTAACTGTAACAGTAATTAACAGTAATTAAAATGAAGTTGTTGTGCTCGTTCAGGGGGAGAAATCGGTGTAGCTGAAGGTTCTGCATGCTCAGTCTTTTGGTGCTGTTCTGCTGGAGCTCTGTGTGAACTCCATCTGGAATGTGTTTCGTTGCCCTCTCTGAGCAGCAGAATGGGGGTGCAGAGTGTGATTCCCCCAAGTCCATTTGCACACAGGCTTGAGTGTGTCTAGGGGAAAGACCTGAGGCTTCAGAGCCATCATTTGATGCTGGTTCCCCCTCCTGCCAATGAGGGTTTCCATGTGTGAGTGCTGCAGGGCTCAGGAGCACTCTGTATGTGGTCCACAGAGGGATCTGGTCCTCAGCTCTTGGGTTAATTTTGTTTCAGGATGCTCTTGGCAGACAGTTCCTTGGCTCAAAACGTCTTTGCAGGAGTGTGAAATTCCCTGAAGTTGCCATTTTCTGGGCTGCGGCTCAGCCTCTGTGTGGAATTTGTGAACTGTGTGCATCACCTGGATGCACAGGGAGGTGTTGGGGATGGGCTGTCCCTCAGGAGAGCCTGCTCAGATCATTCATTAGCTCACACTGGCTGAATTGAGTGAATTCTAATTAACTTCCAGATCAATCTGAAGTGATCAAAGCTGTCACCCATCTTTCTTTAAAAGCTTTCCTTGGAAGGGAATGCCTGCTTTCTGCTGCTTTTGGAAATGTGTTAGAAACCTCATCTGAAAACACAATCTGACCTGACACTGCTCTGGTAGAAACAGCACAGCTGTGCTGAGGTCATTTACTAGCACAAAACATGGTTTTGGTAGGATATTCAGTATTTAAACCACTGTGTGAATCTGTCTAGTTCTGTCCTGACAGATAAACATTCTGGTCATCATCGCCAGGATTCACTGATTTAAAGTCAACTTAAAATTTACTTTGAACAGCTTTAATAAAAAAAAACAAAAAACAAAACAAAAACTTGCAGGCCACTGAGCTGTTGTGGTTTCTGTGAAAATTAAGATGCTGAGCAGATCTGAAAAAGAAAAGTTTAATTTTTTTTTAATTTTTTATTGTTGCAGTATTGTAAGGGTGTGCTGAGAATTATTTCATCTGTCTCTGGGTGATCTCCAGTGATCAGTGGTGGTGTTGGAGCCAGGAGCAGCCTGGCACATTGAGCAGTAAAGCTCAGCCTAACCCTAACCCTGTTCCCAGAGCAGAGGAGGGATTTGTGTGTCAGCTTTTCCAAGTGTCTCAGTGGAAGCAGCACAAGGGTCTCAGAAAACCTTGGTGCCTCTAAAAACAGAGCTCACCCAAGCTGGGCCTTGGCTGCTGTGTTCACACTGGAGCAAATCCTCCTTGCTGGCTCAGGAATTGCAGGGCTCTGATCCTAAAAGAAAATTAGGGATTTTTCCTGCTGTGTCCTCGCTTTGAGTCACAAGGTAATGGAATTTTGTGTGATTCATAAGTGGAGGTGAAGCCTCTGCTGGTTACAGTTTATTTTATTTGTCATGGTTTGCCTTGAAGCATTTACCTGTAGAGCACCATTTAAGCTCAGTTGCACTTCACCCTTTTAGAAAAACTGTCCTTTTCAGAGAAGAAAATCATGGTTTTCTTCAAAGCCCAGCGCAGTTGGGCTTTGTTTTTTTGAGCCCACCTTTAAAAAAATAAAAATTTGTTTGAACATTGGATGTGTCAGAACATAAATACCAAATATTTTTAGTGTTTATGCCATGATTCTGATCTGGTTTTGTTGTTTTACATTGGAGCCTGATCGTGTTCTCACAGAATTGCCAGTAGGAGTAATAAAATGACACAAACTCTTGGAGATCTACCTCCTCTTCAAGTGATTTTCCGAAGAAAGTGCTTCAAGTGGAACTAAAGAGAAAGCATTCTGCTAAATGTTGATAGAGTTCTGGAATTGGTGGGGGGGTTTTCATGCATATTTTCATAAAGCCACTACATAACAAAAATGTAATTTTTATCTTTGGTTTTGTTTTTCAGTACACAGTAAACGGGAAGAAAGTGGAAGTAGCTGTGAAGCAAATAATTGCAGGGAAACAAGTTGAGCAGCGGGGAGCTTTCTCAAACCCAGAGACTTTGGACCTGTACCAAAATATTCCTGAGCTTCAAGACTATTAAAGTCACTTGTTTGGGTTTTTTTTTTTTTTTTTTTTTGTCTGTCTTTGTTCTGTATTTGTTTTGTATATACCAATACTGTATGTAAAGAAAAAAGCTCTATTTAATACCAGTGGTTCTTTTAAAAGGAGAAAATATTTCATGAAGTGCATTATGAAAGGCTTGGGTAAAGCTTAGCTCCCTTTTGTTGGTTAAATATGCCATATATTTTGGAGGTTTTTCCAGCCTGGAAGGAGAAACCTGTCTGTTTTGATTTTTATATATATATATATATATATATATGTGAGTGCATCTTTTCTGCTTAGATTTCCATCAGCAGTCCATCAAATGGGAGCACCAATAGTTGCAAACAGAATCTTTCATAAAATGTTGGCTTTCTTTTATTTTTTAAACTGGATTTTTAGCAACATTTGCCAGTCCCTGTGCTTGTCCCCTGTCAGGGATTCCCAAATTTTAACCCCTTGCCCCCTGAACCATGCAAGTTGTGTGCAGTGTGCATGGAGATGTTTTTACAAAGCTCATAATGCACTGAACCCATTGGGCTTGGCTCAGAACCATTTCAGTCCTGGAATATTTCCTGGCACTCTGAGGGTGATTGCTGCCTCTTTTTTTTCTGGAACCTTCCTTTGTGTGCAGCTCTTGCCTGAGACTCTTCTGGGGGCTCAGAAGGTGAAGGGAGTATTTTCCTCCCCCTCCTTCCTGGGGTGACTCCAGGTTATTTCCATGGAGTTTGCTGTCATTACTGTGGATTAACATAATTACCCTCGAAGAAGGCATTTTGCTTCCTTGGTGCAAGTCCTTTATTGGCTCAGAGGTTAGCTGAGGAATTCCAGGGCGTTTCTTTATTTAAAGCTGATGGGTTTTGTAACTTTTTTTTACTAAATGTTATGTTGAAAGTGAGAGACCCCTTTTCTAGGTCTGTAACCCTCCAGTTTATAAAGGGAAAAATACTGTAATTAAAAACCTGAGCTTACTGAAACAGTGACATGGAAGCACTAAAGTGTTTTATTTTTTTTTCCATAAAGTACAGTTGCAGTAGTTGTACCATCCCTCTGGCATTCAGTGTCTCCTGCACTATTTGGATTTTGTGGGTGAAATTTTATTGTACTTAATTGTGTTGAATGCATTCAGAGTTAATTAAAAGGAATCAATTCTTTATATATATATATATATATAATTATATATTATATCCCTCAGCTCTTGCTGTCTTTATTTTCCTTTTGGGTGTCATGAAATGATTTTTAGTTTAGTTTGTTACTGATTTTAACGGGTTTAATCCAAGTCCAACTTAGTCCAAAACTTTATGTGCTGATACCTTCTCTATTGTACCAAGTCAGGCCATGCTGATGTGAAAATAAAAATACCAAGCATCCAATAGGGAAGTAGAAAAAGGAGCTCTCAAACTGCCAATAACCTGTGGTTTAAAGTAATGTTAAATTCCTTCCCCTTCTGGCTTGCTATATATAAATTTTACATTAACTGTGACTTTTGTATTCATTAAAACTTCATTATATTGTTCTTTAATTCATGCAAAATGTCTGAGGTTTACAAAGCCCACAGATCCTTATTAATAAGTAATTTGGGGTTATTTCATTAATTAAAGATACTTTAGAAGCACAGATACATTAAGAACACACACACTTTCCTGCTGGAAACACTGGAGAAAGTTTAATTAACAGCTATAATTTGATTTCTTGTTGTCAGATGTTGCAGAGCTTTTTCCCAAACAAAACCCCAGATTTCCTTCTGCATCACCCTGAAAATTCCAAGTTTTACCCAGGAATGCTGCCTGGCTGTAGCTGTTGCACCTTGAGCGCACAGCCCTCTCTAGTTTTTATTTTTTTTTCCTGTTGCCTGTTTCTAATTGGAGTTCAGAGTGTTTTGCCTGGGAAGCTGCATGTGCAGATTTCAGTGGGATGTGTGGCATGCAAATAGAGCTCTGACTTGAGCAGGGGAGCTGCAGGCTGGCTGCATTTCTCACTCAGTGCTTGCAAATCGCTGAGTTTTGTGATGGAACCAGCCCCTGTGCCCTGGGGAGATGTGGTTTGATCGCTCCTCTCTAAGAAATGTGCTTTTGTCAGCTGCTGGGAGAGCAGGTACTCCCCTCCCACTGCCTTCTGATTTCAATTAATTTCCCTGGTTCATGGTGGTTCTCAGTGAAATAAAACGAGCTGGAACACAGCAGCCCGAGCAGGGCACAGCTGATAAAACTGTTTATTGTTATGTGCAGGAGCAATGGCTTGTGTGAATTACTTAGGCAGTGATTTAAAAAATACAGGTAATTGCCTGATGGAGTGCAGCTTCCCTGGGGCCATTATTGTCTTTCAGGGTAGTGCATACATATTTAAAAGTATTTCATTTATGAGCTGAGCAGTCACTCACACAGGTAAAAAGGTGTTAAAGTCAGGTTTAAAATGCAGGAAGGGTCTGATATTGCTGGAGACAAAGCTGTAGAATTTTGGAGCCACCTCCACAAGATGTTTCTTTTGGAGATGTTTCTGCAGATAAAGGCTTTGGTCTCCTTTGGTGCCCTTTCTCCACTGAAATTGTGCAGCTTGAGTGGTTTCCTGAGGTGCCACTCGGTCCTTGCGGAACTGAGGATGAATCCAGGATTGCTTGGTTCATCCTTTCAAGAGGAAAAGTATTTTTAGCTCATTTATAGCCAGGTCTTGGAGAGCAACAAGATGTAACTTAATTTTCTTCTCCATTTTTTTTAGCTCCATGTCCTAACCCGTGTTCTCCCAGAAATAAAAGCAGGATGTGGGAGTTGCTGGGAGCTGAGGGCAGCACACACATTTTCCTTGCTGGGGCTCGGGGGCCTCTTTAGATTCAAACAATGAGAGAATCAACATCAGCCTGAGCTCTGTGTCCCAAAGCAGCAGCTGGAGATGAACCCCGGTGAGAAACCAGTTCTGGTGAGGGTGGGAAAATGCTCAGCATTGTTGAACTGGGCTGTGCAGCACATTAGAGCTAAATTGGGCCTTGTACTTGTTAATTAGAAGACCTTAACGAATTCTTGTCCTGCTATGACAAGTGGTCTTGCAAAGTTCAAGAGGCTTATCAGCATTCAGGGGGAGATTCCAGCTGAAAGGAAAATGTCCCTTGGAAAAAAAAAAACAGTTTACAATAATCTATTCAAGTATACATCACTAATGTGCTAATGAGGAATCTACAAAAAAAAAAAGTCACTTTTTCAGTTTTGTTCCTCTTCTGTAGATTTAAAGGGAGTTGAGATAAGGGTGCCAGTGGTGGGGATAGCTGTAGAATCAGGGCATGGTTTGGGTTGGAAGGGACATTTCAAGATCTCCCAGTTCCACCCCTCTATTCTGTTTTTGTTTTACAAAGGCATTGATTGCTTCTAGCATTCCCAGTCTATTGATGTACAGCCTGAGTTTTGACAAGGAGCAGGAGAGTCTTTCTCTACACCTTCTGTTAGCTACAAAGAGGTTAAAGCCAAATGGAAATAGTGAAGAAAATGGCAGAAAACTTGGAGAATTTGTGCTGGTTTAACTGATTTGGTTTGCAAGGTGAGCTGAGATTAAACCAGTGTCACTTCAATCCTCTCCAGAGCTGAAGGAGGTGGCCTTGAGTGTATAAATGTGATCCTCAGCTGAGAATTTTAATTTGCCTGGTTCTCATGTATAATAAAAAACGTGCTAGATACATGATACTTCATGAATTAATGCAGAGTGTGAAGCAGAGGAGAGGCTCCTGGACAGGATTTGTTCCTTTGATGCAAATGCCAAGCAGGGCTTGAAATGGCCCTGGCTCTCTGGAATCATGGAGCCCATTTCACGCTTCACTTCAGGGTTTGTTCCCATTTCCTCAACCTTCCTGGGGTTAGAGGGGAGGGAAAATAGCAAGGAAATGCCCAAAGCAAGAGGGAGCTTTTAGGGAGATCACCAAGGGAGGAGCAGGGGCAGAGCTCAGCCTGGCACCCTGTTTCCTCTCTGAGGAGAGGAAATTTTAAACCCTGCCCATGCCCTCTGCACCCTCCCTGCCAAAATTCCCTCCTGTGGCAGCAGCCCCAGGCTGGAAGGTGAACCAACACCAAAAAAAACCCCAAACTGAGTCTGATGGAAAGGTGATGGAGCAGGGAGAGCATCAGACAGCCCCAGCCTCCCACTGCCACCAGGATCTGATCACTCCCTGGTGAAACCTGTAATTACATTAAGAGGACAGCTGCTTCTAATGGCATAAAAATATTGAGACATGACTGCAAAAACAGAGGTTTTCTCCTAATGCAGCTCGAATTAAAACAGGGGAGGGAAAGAGAGATTTTGATAGCTCATAAAAATGATTTTTTTTTCCCTGAGTCGGTGTATTATCTTAATCTGTGTGAAAGTAAAGCAGCTCTGAATGGGAAGAACATTTCAGGCAGAGAATGGGATCAGTGCTGAGCTGTTCAATATTTCCAGGGCTGATTCTCCTCCTCTTCTCCGCCAGCACCTTCATCCCTGCCCTGTGCATGTGGCCCTTGCTTTCAGAGTGCCAGAACCACTGGGAACCTCCAGACAGGCAGGAGAAAAGGCTGAGCACATTTCCTCCCTATTTCAGAGTTTCTGCCTTTATTCCCTGATGCCAAAGCTCAGTTACCACTGAGTTCTGCATGAACTGATTGCTTTCATGTGCAAACAAGGAAGAGAAGTTTTTAAGCCAGGCAGAGGCTGATGTGACAGTTCTGTTAGGTTTTGGTGGGTACCTGCTTGACTTGTAAACTGCAACTCCAAAAAGTGTCCTATCTCGGCATTTAATTCTGTGTGCTTCGGCAGAGAGGGTGAAGAAGACGGGCTGGAATGGGTTTATTCAGATAAGAGACAGAACTATTTTTAAAAAGGATCTAATCAGGCAGAGAGCATTTTCCTTTCTCTTCTTCCCCCTTCAGCCTCCCTGGCTCCTATAGCAGGTTTCTGTGTTGACAGGACAGATCAGGTTGCTGGGGTGTGTGAAATTCCAAACCTGCTCCACGTGCTTGTTTCTCACTTCCAGGATTACAAACCCATCCTCACTGGAGACCCTGATTTGTAAAAGTGGACTTGGGGGTGTCACATAATGACCACTCTGAGCTGCCTCACGATTCCTGGATTTAGCATCCCTGGAAATGCCATCTATGGGCATGAAAGGCATGAAGGTAATTAAGAATAAAGAAAATGCCACCTTGCTATGGTTTGGGAATAGGTAATGCCCCAAGAAGCTGGGAAGAAGGATTTTGGTGGGAGAGAGTGAATAATTCACTGCCCCCCTCCCAAACCTCCTGCACATTCATTATGCCTTAAATATTCTCACGCTGAGTTTTTTCTAATGGTCTAATTATAAACTTCATTATAATTATTCATTAGTTTTATTTTGTTCAATTAGCTTAACAAGTTGCCAAATGAAATACAAGGCTGGCAATTAGCTTGATCTAATTGTAATGAGCCACTCAAACTGGGTCACCAAATATGTTCGTTTATAGCACTTCTTTTTTTTTTTTTTTTTTTTTTTTTTTTTTTTTTTTTTTTTTTTTCCCAATTGGTGAACAATAACATAAATATTCAGAGCATCTCCTGATCCAAGGAGTGGAAATTTCCCACTCATTTATTAGAATAGAACAAAGAAGTCAATTGTTCTGCTGCAGTTCAGCAAGGCGCAGCCCAGGTTCCTGGGTTGCCCTGGCTCACCCCGAGCTGGTCCAAGCTGAGCAGGGCCACCAGTCCTGCCCTGCAGAAGTGACACTGAGCTGCCAGGAGAGAGGTCAGCTCTGACCTAACATTTATCTGCTCAGAATTCCATCTCAGAGGGGTTGGTGGCAGGAGGGATCAGCTCCAAGGCACAGGTAGAAGCTGGAGGGTCAATCTGTGCTGCCTGCAGAGGGGAAATTTGGGGTGGCTGAGGGTTAGGGAGGCTTTGGGCAGCACAAGAACTCGGTTTGAGCCACTCTGGGGGTGTTGCCAAGCTCAGTCCTGCCCAGCAGAGGTTTTGCTGTGAGTTTTGGACAACCCTGAGTTGCCTTTTTTTGCCACATTTGCCTCTCAGCACTCAGCTCTTCTCCTGTTAAGCAGCAGCTCCTGGCTCACACAGTCCAGTGGATTCACAGCCACCTTTTTGGGAAGCTCATTTGGGCAGGAGCTGCTATTTGGTGTGAAAAATTCCTCCTGCACATGACGAGAATCACATCCAAACCCCAGGGATGAGCAGCACCGGGGCTCCTCAGCAAACTTCAATGTGCCATTAACTCAGCCCCAGGTGGGGATTTCTCTGGGATCTTGTCCTGCACCTGGATGGAAACACGATAAAATATTAAACCAGCACAGAGACTACAAGTACAGTAGTTTCACAATTATAAGCCGCACTTGATTATGAGCTGCACATGTGGGTAGATGGATAGACCACGGGATGTGTCCATATATAAGCCGCATGCAAATATAAGCTGCATTTTTATTTTTATTTTTTTAAAGCGAGGATCCATGTGTGACAAAGTAACGAGTCAGTAACAGAATGGCACCAGCGCGGGGTTTGGTGTCAGGTGCTCAAGTTGCAAACAGTTTTCATCGACCAGCCAAGCCTTTAAAGGCAGCCCCAGGCACCCTCCCCGGCCGGCTCTCACTTCCAGGTTGGCATTTCACTGGGATTTGTCCATAGATAAGCTGCACCTGATGATTAGCTGCACTGCTGGGGTAGGCTGGATTCTTCCATGAAAAAGGTGCGGCTTATATTCGTGAAATTACATGTAAGTAATTCATAAATTCACTGCTGTGAGGACAAGCCACGTGCAGCCAAATCCGGATTTATCTACGACAGAATACCCCTGTCCTGGGTGGGCTTGGTGACAATACAACCTTATAAAACCTGTTAATGCAACCTTTTAAAATTTCAGCCAGAACTGGCAAATCCAGCCTCTCCTGGCTCCGCACAGCCCCTAGATGCCGCTTTGGCTCCTGGCTCCGCCTGGAGCAAATTCACACCTCTGCTTTTCGCGGCACAGACAGCTCCCCCAGCTCTTCAAACACCATCCAAAGGCATTGTTGGGTTTAATGAAGGCTCCCCTGCGGCAGCAGCTGCATCTGGAGATGCTGCACCGAGGTGTTTGAGCTTCCAGCGCATCCCTGGTGGAGTTTTGCACTCCAGGATGTGCCCTGCCCGCCAGGAGCAGTGACACCAGGCACAAAGGAACAATTCCAGATGTGCCTGGCTGCCCTGTGAGCCACCCAAGGCCAGCAGGACCCGGCAGGAGAGGCTGCACTCGAATAAGTCGTGCTAAGAGCATCGCTGCTCCTCGTTCACTCTGCTCGCTTCATACCGGTTCTATCCCTGCCGGGCTTAAATCAGGCAGGGGCAGATGTGAACAGCTTTGTAATAAGCCGCAGAAATCGCAAAAGGGCTGCGTGACACGTGGCTTTGCATTTGATTCAAGTAGTTACAGTCATAATATCCATTAATTTTTGTAGTGCTCCTGGGAGCAAAAGTCCCTCCTCTTCATTAGAGAGACCCGGATTTCTAAAGATCGCGGTGTTCGACACAGCCTGATCTGCACTCGTGCTGTGAAAAAAATCCCTTTGTTTACACAGCCCATGGCCTGGGAGGGGACAGTCCTGCCACCGGGGCAGCCTATCCTGGTTTTTTATTTAAGGTTCTGCAATGCTCCGGCATCCCAGAGCTCCGCTGAGA
>VRYO01002095.1:4625148-4658082 GCA_009812075.1 Sialia sialis | reverse complement strand
CCGAGTGTCCCCTGTCCCCGCGGGTGGCACAGCATCCCGAGTGTCCCCTGTCCCCACGCGTGTCGCGGGCTCCCGGCCCCCTGCCCGCCCGCTGCCAGCGCCTTGCTGCTGCCTTGGAGGGAAAAAGGCAAAGTTTGGGCTTGGTGGAGCTCTAGGGATGGACAGAGGTGGTGGGATTTGGATTCCCCACCGGGCCGACCCCCGTTCCTCCCCGATGCTCCTCGCTCTATCCACGGACGCAGGGGCAATGTGCAGGAGTTAAATCACTCGGGTAACAAAATACTTGTGCAGCCTTTCTTGCGCTGGACCCCGAGAAGGACGGGTTTCGGTGGGCTGGAGGGGAGCGGGGTCTGGCCCTTGATCGGGCTCAGGTGGGATTCCTTCCTCACCGCGAGCCAGCATGGCCAGGGAGATGCTCTTCCTCGGTTATTTTCTATTTTATTTCATTTTATTTCCCCCCAGCTGCCCTCGGGAGCAGCGTTTCGGGTCCCAGGTGCGGGTGTTGGATGGGGAAGGGCTCAGCCCAGGCTGCCCCTGGGAAAGTCTTTAGCAGGACTTCACTCTGGGGACGTTCTGCGTACTCCCCTGAGCTCCCTAGCAGATGCTGCTCCCGATAAACTGGGGCTGTTAAAAGCAAATTAATTAATGTGCATCGGTGCTGAAGTTGCTGGAGCATCTGTTTGCGTTTGCAGCTTCTCGGGACGCTGCCCGCGTTTGGCCGCAGCGTGAAGCTCGGGCTGCTGGGGAAACTTCACCGGGGTTTTAGGAATATACCAGAATGGAAGGATTTGGGGTGAAAAAGGAGTGATCCAGCCAGGGGCAACAGCAGCTGCTGTCGCTCTCGGGGAGGGCACGGGGAAAGGTTTGAGGAGAGGTTCCTACAGAAGAGCAGGAACAATCTGCTGGGAAGGAGGCATCAGCTTTGGGGACACAGAAAATGGACAGGTCCAAAAAGACCTGCCCTGCCCTGCCCTCCATCCCCCTCCTGGGCCGCGCTGTGTGTGCCCAGCCCTTGGAAATCCTCTTGAGCAGGACACGGGCAGCGGGGTGCAGGGTTTGGGGTGCAGGGCATGGAAAGTGGGGCGCAGCTTGTGGGGATTGGGGCAGCGAGCACAGGACACGGGGCACGGAGTGGAGGAATTCTGTGCTCACTGCCATGCCCTGTGCAGCTCTTGTTTTATCGAGGAGAGAGTCAGGCGCAGTAAAGGAGCAGGTTTCTGGTTTTTTCTTTAAAAAAACCCTTTTTTATTTATTGCTTTGACATATCAATGCTAATCTTTTCCCTGATCTTCCCCCCTCCCGTCTCCTCCTGTGTGGGTAGCTACCATGGTGAGATTGGGCTGTGGGTGTAATTCTCCCAGCGCTCTGAGTGCTTAAACATATGGAAACCCACTTTGAAACAGTTTGCGGCTGCAAACCTAGCGACGGATCCCTCCCTCTCCGCCCCGAGCCCTCCCTGCTCGGGGTGCGCGTCAGGAGCGAGCGGAGCAGCGAGCGCCTTCTCCTGCTCGGGAGCATCCCTGTGCTGCCCTGCCCTGTCCCTGGGTGTCATCAGGGTTTGGGATCGGGGAAAGCTCGGGCTCGGGCTCGCCTCCCTCTCCGGGGCTGTGGCGATGCTGTGCTCGCTGGGATCCAAGCGGATTTCTCCTCTGGGTCGCAGGGTTGGAGCCGCATCTCTGGGTTTTTGCAGACACCTGCATGAGTGATGCGGCGGTGCTGCCGTCTCCGCAAAGCTCGCACAGACGGTCGCGCTGGGCTCTTGCCATTTCTCTCTATTTATTCGCCTTCTCTGCCTCCCTTCCCCCTCGGCGGGGCTCCGGGCACGGGCGATGCGCCAGGCTGTGCTTCTCCATCCTCTCCCAAGCGGGTGTGATTCGCTGGTGCCCTATGCAGCCTGCTGAAGGTGCAATTAAGAGATCAGTGTGCTGCCCCGGCTCTCCGGAGCACAGGGATGTGTGTGTGTGTGCTTGGCAGCCGGGGCCGCTCCCGCTGAGCTCGAGGATGTCTCTCGCTGGCAGCAGCCCCCGCTTGTTGCTGCCATCCAGGCAGGGTTTTGGCCGCTTTCCTCGCTGGCGGCGGCGGAGCCGTCTCCGAGCTTGTGTGCATAGGTATCGCGGATGAGTTACCTGGGTATTTTGGTTTTGCTGCCCGCTGCGCTGCCGGCTCTCACGGAACGCGCTCCTCCAGCCCGTGGGATGAGCTGGGGATGCTGAGGAACGACCCGCGCTCCCTTTTACACTCCAGGGGGGCGTGGGTGGAAGGACATGATGCTTATTTTATGATGTGTCCCTGTATCACTCTGCCTAATATGGAGACACTTCTTATTCAGAGGCTGGTTAGGAACAGAAAGGAAAGACTTGTATTATCTCCTGTGCAATGGATTTGCAGGACGTGATGGTACAAACTGTTGAAATGTAGGTTGTTTTCCTCAGATTAGTGCAGATCTCAACACTTGATGCAATTTTAGTCTTCAAGCTGATGTGAAGTGGGGGATATAAGTCTGAAGTTACACTAGTGCCTTTTGCTCCAGCATCCATTAGAGCAGAATATTTGAGATACCCTGATTTTATTTCCCATCAGCATAAATCTAGAGCAGCGGCTCTGAAGTCAGTGGAGCTGCTCTGGATTTATGGATTGCTGCTGTGAGTGGCACTGGGCTCTCTGGGAACGCAGGAGGCAACTGTGGGACTTGCCCTGCATAGCATTTTTCACTTCAGAATCTCTGTCACTGCTGCTGCAGCCTCCTATAAGTGTTTGAAATAGGGAAGTCTCACTGGTTTTGGGTGCTGAATGTTTTCTTCAATTTGTGGGGCTGGGTCACAGAACCCTGTTCACCAACACCTGACTGTGGCTGATCAATTCTCTCCTGCAATTGAATACCAAAACAGTTACATTAAAATATAAAAATCAATTAAGTGCAATTCATTTGCTGTATTTTATTGCTGGGAATTACAGTCACTCCCAGCCCTGTTATCTCTGTGTTTGAAGCAGCTTGGTGAGGAAGGTGTGAGCCCAGGAGCAGCTGCAGGAGGTCAGAGCAGAGGCTTGTCAAGACTGGGACAGGGTTTGTGTCTCAGGAAGGATTTTTTTGGGTGAAGGCTGCATTCCTGAGCCAGAGATGGCTCAATTTATTTAATTGCTGTGTTGGCTTTGCCATCATGGATTTGGTTTGAGCTCAGGCAGCAGTTTGGAAGGCAGGGACTCCCTGGTTTCAAAGAGCCTGCAGAGAAGAGGATTTGGGTTCCACAGAGCTTCAGGCTGTGCAGGTTTTCCCATTGGTGCCAGGGATGGAGATTCCACCCTCTGACCCCAGGGTGGGTGAGTTGCGGTGCTCCTGCCCTTGTCCACAGCTCCTCAGAAATGTTGTGCTGCTCAGGGGGCTGTGCTGGCTGTGCCCCTGTGCTGAAAGGTGGAGGAAGGGCTGTCATCACTCCTAATTTTGGGCTGTGGCAACTCCTGCTGCTTGCCCTGCCCTTGGTGCGTGATGCTGGTACAAAGCCCAGGTTTTGCTGTGATGGAAATTCTGCTTTGTGAGCTGGCTTCACCAAGCCCTGTGTCTCGTGGAGGTGGCTCCAGACCTGTCCAGTCTCAGAGGAGCAAGGAGGAGGTGGCAGCCCCAAAAACCAAGCAAAACCAAGATCTCCTGCCCTTAACAAACCTCCCAGTGAAAGAGAAACAAACCATCCCACCAAAATAAATACTGTCAGCTCAACAACTTAATTTCTTGAACTTGATTCCCTGTTCTCTCCTTGCCTAATGCCAGTCAGTGCCAGGCAGTGCCTTGGTTTTCTGGCACAGCTCAGTGCTCACTGATGTGCTGCCTCGTGCTGCTTTCCCTCACACACCGAGTGCCACGGGGGCTGTGCAGCTCGAGTCTCCACGTGCTGTTCTAGATGTCGTGGAGGATGCTTTGATTTCACGCTGCTGGGAGTTTCCCAGCTGGCATTTCAGAGGAAGCAGCTCCCACTGAGTGAGGATGGGCAGGCAGGAGTCACAAGCAAAGAGGTCCCTGGAGACAATTGACTCAGGGAGGATGGGGATTGCTCAGCCTGGCTCTCCCTGGGTGTTCCCACTGCCCTCTGATGCAGAGTTTGCAAAGGGAATAAAGCCAGGGCTGCTGGACTGTGTGGTGCCTGAACTCCTTGTGGAAGGATTTTCCTCTTTGGGCAGCACCTCACACTTTAGTCTCAGGTGCAAGGGAAATATTAATGCTTTTTCCACGCTACCCAAAACTTCTCTCGCACCACACTTGGAGCTTTTCTTTGTTTACAGAAATGTTTGTTTCTGACAGCGTTCAGAAAGCTTCATGAATTTATGATGTGCCCCAGATTGAAGCGTACTTTTCCCCTTTTCTTTATTTTCCTTCTTTTTTTTTTCCTCTAAAACCACTCTTTCCCTCCAAATTTTGGTGATGAAATGGCAGGAGGAATGCATATTTCAGCAGGCTATTGAGAGGCAATGTAAACACCATCTTTCATGGAAAATCAGTTTGTTCAAGTTCAAAAGCAGCCCAGCCTCTCCACTTGATCAATTTGCCTGTCACAGGAGATGATTTTAAAAGTGGTGAGTATGTCCTATCTCGTCTCTTGCAACTTCAGGCAAGGAGAGAAGATGAAGTGTAGCATTTGATTTTAACTCTGTTTTTTTTTTTTTTATTATTTTTTGTGGTGGTAGTCAGGGAGCAAGGCAAGGGGTGCCCTGAGGGGCGAGGGATAGCCAGGAGCAGAGGGGTTCCCACGTCTGCTGAGTAAACTAATTGGAAACTGCGTGTAAAGCAGCTCTGCTCATCCCAGCGTGCCTGCACCAGCTGGCCCTCAGGAGCTGCTCTGCCCCATCTCGCCCCGCAGGGCAGGGAATGAGGGGCAGGAAATTGCCTTTTAGCAGCTCTGCCACTGAATCTCGGGGAGAGGATGCTGCTGCCATCTGCCAAAAGGCAGAGCGAGGACCACAGGTGTGTTCTGGGGAGGGGATGGTGTGAAACCCCTGTTGGGCAGCTGGAGCTTGGCATTGGGGATGGAAAGAAATGATGGAAAAGACTCCGCTGATGCTGTTCAAGCTAAATGGAGGAGCAGGGATCAAAATCCTCATCCTGGCCAAGCCAAGGGGCTCAGGAGGCTCCAGAAAGGTTTGCACAGGTAGTGTGCCCATGGAGGTGCCTCTGTGCCAGCCCATTTATCCACTTATCCAACCCTTGGGGGCTGAGGGAACCCCGGGGAGAATCAGGAAAAGCATTTCTGCTAGAGAGGTGAGAAATGTCATCCTCATTACCCCAGAAATCAAATCCTTCAGAAGGTAAAATGAGAGGTGCATGTATCTCTGGGCTTTTTTTTTGTTTAGCTTGTATGGAAACATTTCAAAAACAGATGGCAAAGCAGAGATTTATTTCCCGTTGAGTGCAGAGGGCTGGTGCACAGGACCTTATCTGCTCGTGGGCCCTGTAATAAACCTGCCAGCAGGTGATTTAAATCCAGTTTTTCTGATTGGGAGAGTAGTGAAAGGAACAGGGTTTATGTTACTTGGGAGTTTTATGGGCAATGTTAGATTTTTAGGATGCAGGAATGATCAGGGCACTGCTCTGTAGCACTGGAGACGCTCATTTCTTTAATAAAGGATCTTCCTGAGTCAGAAAATGAACCATTTTCCATTATTTAGCAGCTGAGCTGCTGTTGCTGTTTGCATGAGTGACAGACGAGCTACTTTATATCTCAGTTTAGGAGTTGTTGTCAATTAGCCACAGCTTGTGCTTAGCAGCAAGACTTTCTCCACAATGGGAAGGAGAGCTGTCTAATGGATGCTGCAGCTCTTGAAACAAACATTTATGCCGCAGCTTCAAAAAAAAAAGGATGAAACTCACACTAAAAATAAAGCTGAGCCCCTGTGCCCTAAAAGGGAGCCCTTGAGCAGATGGAGCAGGTTTCTATGCAACCAGCAGTGATTAGAAACTCACCAAAGACTCAGACTGCTCTGGGCACCCAGGCTTTTGGTTGAAAAAGGAGAAAATCCAGGATGAGTTTGGGAAGGAGCTGGTGTGGATGTGTTGGTGGGTCAGTGTGAGTGGCCAGTCTGCTGAAGGACAGCAGCCACCTACCCCCAGTGTCCCTGTCCCTCACTCTGCGGGGCCACAGCAGCCTGAGATGTCACTGGGGGCACTCAGAGAGCAGGGACTAATAGCACAAGCTCTGATTCTTTCACTGAGTGCAGAGAGAACACAGACAGAGGCACCCAGAGAGGATGGTGAGAGCTCTCTGGAAGCAGCAGAGCTCAATCAGGGCAAGCTCAGAGGCCTCAGCCTCGCCAAATCACGGGAATTAGAGCTGGAAAAGCTGGCAGATGAAGCGCCTTTGCCATCTCTGGTGCTTGGGTACAGCCTGTTCCTGAGCATGGCTGGGTTTTTTTGTGCTGCTTCCCTTGGCACAGAGCTTGGCAGCCCATCAGACCCCTCCTGGATCCCACCCACAGCTTTCCTTCTTTGCCTCATTCCATCCTTTATTGGATGACCTGAGCTCCCAACTTTCCACCCCTGTCACCCACCCAGAGCTGAACCCGGGCAAATCTATTAAATGGGGACAAATGGTTAAACAGCGAGTGGGAAATACTCAAAAAAAAAAGGAGCTGGGTCTGGTATGTAAATAGCCAGCATGTAAATACATTCACAGCTGGAGGTTGTTTGGAGAAGAGAGGGCAAGGACTTGAAACACACGTGGTGATGAGGCACAGATGATGCTCTGGAAACACTCAGAAGGCAGCTACAGTCACACTATCTAATTCATCTCCCACTAAGACATTCTGCTCCAAGGTGTTTGGAAATAATGGAGTAGCTTAGATACTAACATTATTAAATCCTCATCTCTGACAGCTATGAGAATTAATATACAAAGGTTTCTTCCATCTTTTTTCTTTTTTTTTTTTTTTAATGCAGCACAGTTACTCATTTTGGGTCTTTTGTGCAGTAGTAGCCCACTGAAAATTATTAGCATGAATATTGGTGCAAAAAAGTCTCAACTCCATTAAAGAGGAGAAACAAGCAAGAGATAAACAGAAGATAGCATGAATTTTATTGCAGTTGAGACTTTTTTCTTTTCAAATACTAATCATTTATCATTCTTTCACCTGTAGATCTCAAAGAGCTGTAGAGAAAAACATGGGTGCCATCCAAGCCAATGTCCTCTCATCATCCTGTGAGGTTCCCTGGGCCAGTAGCCCAAAGTCTAAGCCCTGCTGGCAGGGAGAGCAGAGCTGCTGGGTGAAGCTGGGCCCTGGGGTTATTTTTTGGTGGCAGCTGATGGATTTTGCTGCTGCTCTTTAGGGAGTGAGGCTCAGCTTGGACAGAGATTGCTCGCTGAGGTTTGTGGCCAGTCTGTCAGCCCAGGAGGGCAGGGCACAGCTCAGGCACTGTGTCCTCCCCCACATCTCAGCTCTCTTCTGGTTCCTGAGCTCCTTGGCACCTCCAAGCCCCATCCTGGGCAGTGTGAGGCTCCTTGGGAGGGATCCTGTCTGCCCCAGAGCTGGCACTACTGGCTTCTTGTGCTGAGCTGGATTTGCACCAGCTCATCACAATTCTTATGGGAAGCTGTAAGAAATGAGGAGATGGAATTGTTGTTCTTCATTGCTAAAATCCAAGGCAGCCCTAGAGAGGAGAGCCCAGATGGTGGTGCCCATCTCATCCCCTCCTTGCTGTGATGGAGCTGGACAGGCCATGGGGACTGGGGACATCTTTCCAGGGACTGCACCAAGGAACTGCCCTTCAGACATGCCCTTTCAAACCCCATAAATCCATAGCTGGTTAAAATAAGGTTGTGTGCACCTTGTTTCACTTCTAGAGTCATAATGAGATTGTTGGAGTGGGCTGTAAGCCCTGGGGAACAAGAATCAGCTCCTGGGCACAGTTTCAGCTGTGTTTTCTTGAAGCATCCTGCTCATGCAGAGTTACAGCATCTCCTCCTTTCTGTGAGCACACTGCAGCCCAACCCATGAAATGTGTAAAAAAGTTTTATCGCATGGGGGAGGCCACAGGGCACTCATTGCTTTGGCTCCTGCACCAACCAGCAAACTCTCAGCTGGTTTCCCAAAGTGCTCCCTCTCTGTCCCCTCCCCTCCTGACAGGGCTGAGAGCTGGAGCAGCTCTAACACACATCTGTCAAAATGCTCATCCCTGAGATGTGTGGAATCTGGGAATTGCTGTATTACATCCACTCAGTCTTTGGAACTTCAGCACCTGAGTTATTATCTCCAAAGCACAGTTGTCTCCCTCAATGGCAGTCTCCTATTGAAAAGGATCTCTTTCAGCAGGGCACTTGCATTTATTTACTGCACAGCTTCTCCCATTAGTACAATCATTACTCCTTGGATTGGGTTTGAATTCAGAGCATCCCACTGTGGTACTTAAAGAATTAATTACAGTGATGAAAGAATTCCTCTAAAGACTTCTATGAATTGGTCTGGTTGAAGTGTTGTAGCTTTGCTTCAATTGGTGCAGCTCTTGTCAGAGGATGGTGAGAAAATGCATGGGTCAGTGATTTAGATGAGGCAAATTACGTTAGAAAAATTGATTTGATTTAGAAAGTGAGCTTTCAGATCACAGGGAATTGCCTGCCTCTTTCTCTGCCGTGCTGATTCTCCCTGAAGATGAGCAGAGGCAGATAATTCAGGGTTAAAGTAAGTGGCTCTTGTAAAAGGTTTGTCAGAGAGCAGAGGAGAGCTGGGCTGACACACATCTTTAGATAAACCATTATTGACCCATACATTGCTATCTGTGCATCAGCTGCAGTTACAGACAGATGGGGATGCTTACAAACACACTCAGGCAGAGAATTGAGCCCTTGTTTTTAGGTTTGGCTTTTCTTTTTTCCCTCCCCAGAAATGGTTTTTCCACCGAGCATGCCTTCAGAGCAGGCAGGGATCTGGGAGCGTGTGCTGTGTGCCTCAGCCAGCTCTGCCTTGCCTGGCTCTGTGCTTAGTCATTCCTGGGGCTGGCACTTTGCTTTTCCCGAGCTTTTTCACTTCCTCGGATCAAACTGAGTGTTTCCTCCTGCCATCCCTTGCCTTCATTTAAAGGAGCTGCAGTCCCTGCAGTGGGGTGATGCCCTGTGGGTCCCTAAAAAACCCTCTCAGAATGAGCAGCTCCCTCCTCTGCTCGCTGAGCAGTTTCTTGCAGCTCTCCTCCCTGCCAGCTGTGTTTTCCTGTGCCAGTGGTGGCTTGTGAATGCCCAGGCTGCTGGCCAGGGACCCTCACTGTTCCCATTCCTGAGTCCTTTGAACGGGCTCTCCCTGCTTGTCAGGGCAGCAGGGATGGACCTGGCAGCATTTCAGTGCGCACTGGGGAAAATATTTAAAAAAAAAAGTCAAGGAGGTGAGCTTTGCCTAGCAGTGCTTTTTGTTTGTTTCTCACTCAGGAAAATTAATCCACAAACACCAGAGGTTTATGTCCAGAAATGAGCCAGAGGAGTCCTTTTTGTTTTACTGGAATAAAGGGAGAGGCCATGGGGCATCCCCTGGGATCTCTCAGATTTTTATCCGAATTCCCCTCTCTCTTTCCCCATTGCTGAGATACTTGAGAGGCTCAGACTTCCCAAATACTGATACCTGAGATTCCCCTCTAATGTACAACCCTCCCTTTTCATTTCTAATTCTTATAGAATTCATAGTTTTCCCCCCGTTGTTTCTTCCACCTTCCAATACCCAGTTTCATTTACAGCAAACCTCCAGTTTGTTTGTAAACAAATATCCTTTTCCATTCATCCATCAGTGGCATCCATCCCATTGTTTCCTCCATCTCTCAGTGCTGCTTTTATCCACCAGCTCATTTGTAAAGACAAATCCAACATCCCTCTCATCACCTCGCAGAACCCACTGCAGACGGAGAGACCTCACTTTGGTCTCGTTTATCTCCACATTTTCTTGGCATGAAAATGCCGGAGAGGGGGTGAGCTGTGCCTGTGCCATCCCCTCTGCCCCAGGGCGGGCAGCAGAGGGGTGCAGAGCCCCTGTTGTCCCCCCACATGGGCTGGCAGAGGTTTGTGTGCTCGGTTCTGTGCTTGCAGAGAGCCCCAGGCTGGGGAGGGAGATGACAAGTGCAAGGAGAGGAATGATGCTGGGGAGAGCTGGAACGGAGCCTCCCGCCAGCAGCCCCATCCAAGGCTGCAAAAAGAAGTTGCAAAAGTAGCAATCCATCTGTCCACTTAGTGGGAGAAGCCTAAGATCATTTCACAGTAATCAGCCCCCTGGTGTTCAAAAAAAAACCCAACCAAAAATACTGCAGGTTTTTTGCTTTATTGTGGGTAACTGGCAAATTCCAAAGCAAATTAATGTTCTCAGGAGCTGTGGGGATTTTTTTTTACCCTGTTTTTTTGACAAGTAGGGGTTGCATCAAGTTAAAAATTCCATAAAAAACAATAGACTCGCTTTTCTTTTTTAGATAACCGTGGTTTTGCCATGCATTTCAGACATCTGCCCTCACTGAAACTCTCTGGTTAACTACAGGCAGAATTATTGACTAGTGGGTGTTTTTCTGCAGGGTCATCATCCCTGGCCTCACAGTGGCACATTCCCAAGGTGATTTATTGTGCATTGCCATGCTGTAGCTGCTTGGCTCTATCAGTGTCTCCATTAAAAACCACAATATTCAGGGATTTTAATTTGGCTGTAAAAACTCGCTCCGGGCACTACAAAGTTTATTTATTTATTGTAATCTCATTTTATTTTTAACAGTGAGGGCATGGAGGAAACAGGCTGCAAAGGTGATTCTTTCTTATGTGAATTGAGGAGCATTGAGCTGGGGGAAGGTCACTGATCTGTGTGTGTGGAAATGTTCATTCAGATTCAAGGAGAGGAGTGTGAACATGCCAAGCTTGTGTCCACAAGGCATTACTGGCCAGAGATGTCCAGGGTGGTGTTTCCTCAGGCCAGGTGTGGGTGGCACATCCCTGCAAGGATGTCCCTGCTGTCCCCAGCCACCTGAGGCACAGCAGGGCTTTGCTGTGGAACCAGAGCTGCTGAATTGCAGCAGGTGCTTTGCTGCCACACAACAGTTTGTAATTAAAATTTGCCATCCTGATTAGGCGAAGCATTTAAATCCATTTTCAATTTTTTTATTTTTTACCCTGTATTGTGTAGTTAGCGACGTACGATGCTTATGTTAGCTCAGTTAAAAGTTATAATGATTAATTTGATTAATTTGATTAATTTGCACATCAAGGATCGCTGCTTCACTGGAGAGAGCTCAGAGTGGAGTGTCCCTTGCCAGGGTGTGACAATTCTTTTTTTGCCTCTGAGCTGGGGGTGATGCATCCTAAAGCACCTGGCTGCCCATGCAGCTGGGAGCACCTGAAAGTCAGGATGTTAAATTACTGCTGGGTCTCGTTGCTTTGTGGATACAAGCATTGTTCTGAAGTGTTTTGGCCAAATTCTGATTGTTTGTCCCCAGGTTATTCTTTGATTGTCATGAGTTTTGCCTGAAGGTTTGTAAGTCAGACTGGAGCTCTAACTAGTAAAGAACCTTGTTCAAGCAAGCCAAAACCAACAAAAAAACTACTCTAAGCTAATTATAACAAATGTCTTCTTTCTTTCTTATCTAGTCATAATATTGTCTTTCTTTCCACCTTCTGCTGAGCTGTGAAAATATTCTGCAAAATGATATTTTTGAGTAGATGGAAAAGTACACCCCTGTCAACAATATTTTTCTATTGTTCATCAGAGACAGGCTTCATAACAGAAAAGATCTGTGCTGGAAAAGTACATCAGCTGCAAACAGTTTATTCAAAGTCATCTCAAATAGCAGAGGGGGTTTTTGAGTTCCTGCTCCAGCTGAAGTTGAAATGCAGAATGCAGCTTCTAATATTTCAGAAACATGAAAGGTGCAGGTCATGATAATTCTCACAAAAAGATGGGTTTTATATGAAAGCTTCCAGTGGAGAAAGGTCTGGAGGAGTCACAATATTTACATTTTAAGTTCCTGGATGGGGGTGCCATCTCCTCCCCTGGGCACTGTGGGGTGAGTGGGAATGAGTTCCCACCTTTCCTGTTCCTGTACCTGTGTGTGTGCCCATGCACTGGTGTCAGCTTGGTGGGGTGTTAAATGTTTCACTTTTCCAACCATCAATCTCAATTGAATTTCATAAGCCATTAAAGTTCTCTGCTGCTTTCTTTGCTCTTCCAGTGATGTGAGCTCCAGCTATTTAGCTGTGGGTCCTGAGGCATGATTGCTCTGTCAAACAGCAAAAGTAAATTGGTTCCTGATGTAAAATCTCTTTTTATATATATGTGTTATTTTTTTTTCTTTTTTTTTGTGATTCTTTAAGTCACTGTGAGTGGTGTTAGTGTTGGGCTGATGATGGGAATCTTCAAACTTGGCTTTTTCTGGTCCAGTTCTGCATCCCCCCCCCACAGCTTCTTTTAAAAAGCTTTTGTGCCTGGCTTGAATGGCAAAGACATAGAGGAAGAGGGGTTTTCTTGTTGTTTATATATTTATCTTTAGAACCATGGTGGAAAGATTGGACTGGGGTTTTGGGTTTTCTCCCTGTAGAAATGTTTATGAGGATGATAGTTATTTGGATCAAAAGACATCTTTTGGCAGTCCTCTGACTTTGATTCAGTACTGGCAGTGCAACAAATAATGAAAAAGCAATAATTTCCCCTTCTCCCACTTTTATTCTCAAGATAAATGAATGGTTAAGATCTCTGTGCTCAAAAATAATTGCTCATGGCTTTTACAGAAAAAATGAAAATCCATAACACTCACCCTTTAAATAGATGATTTGATCTTTCCTGTTGGTTTGTGTTTTGAACTATTGAGTGTCTTTGCTGCCAGTCTGAGGCTAAACTGGACAAAGTTGATGTGCAGGCTTTGCAGATCCAGTCTGTGGGAAGGAAAACTGGATAAAGAACTGCAGCACTTTGGGAAGCAGTTCCCATGGTGGGAGTTGAGCAGTGGGGATGAAGCAGAGTCCACTTTTTGCACAGCACAAAGTTAAAGAATTTGACAGCACGGAGAATGAATGGGAAAAAAAATGTGTACAGTAATTTCACGATTCTAAGCTGCACCTTTTTCATTGGAGAATCCAGCCTACCCCAGCAGTGCGGCTAATCATCAGGTGCGGCTTATCTATGGACAAATCCCAGTGAAATGCCAACCTGGAAGTGAGAGCCGGCCGGGGAGGGCACCTGGGGCTGCCTTTAAAGGCTTGGCTGGTCGATGAAAACTGTTTGCAACTTGAGCACCTGACACCAAACCCCGCGCTGGTGCCATTCTGTTACTGACTCGTTACTTTGTCCCACATGGATCCTTGCTTAAAAAAAAAAAAAAAAAAGTGCGGCTTATATTTGGGTGCGGCTTATATATGGACACACCCATGGTCTACCCGGCTACCGGGACCTGCAGCTTATAATCAGGTGCGGCTTATAATTGTGAAATTACTGTAACTTTAATTTGCCATGTGATTTAAAAGCAGCTCAAGCATCTCCTAAAGGGTGTGTGAGTGTGCTGGGGCCTGCTGGGCACTTCTCCAGCTGCCTGGGCCTTGATGAGCACACAGACCTGTCCACCAGTGCTTGCCAGGATTTCTCTTCTTCCTTTCTTTCCTTGCTTTTGAGGACGAACTGCCGTATTTTACATCTTCCCTCCCCTAGCAGCCAAATGGTGCTGGGTCCATCCCAAGGGCTGTGCACTTCCCTTTCCTGGAGCATAAACCTCCCATCGTTTCCAGGCATAAAAGATTAGGCTGGGCCTGTACTTTTTATCTGGGGATAACTGCAGCAGCTCCTTTTTTTTTTGTTTTTAAATCCTGCTAATTGGTGCTCTCAGCCTCAGCTCCAGCTTAATGAAGGCTGCTGTCTGGGAATCATCACAAACAGTTATGGAAATGCATTTCAATGCTTAAATCTGTTGTACTTTTCTCTTTGTGTGCTTATTCCTTCCAAAAGCATGGCCATGCCCAGGGTCCCTCTGTGCCCAGGATGAATTCTCTCCATGAACCCTGTGGTGGCACAGAGGGCACACAGGAGGTGTGTGCTGGAGCACTGAGGGAGCCCAGCCCTGCTGAGCTGGGGGATTTTTGGTCTGTCTGCTCCAGATGGAGATTTGGGATGCTGGGCATGAGGGCAGAGAGCATCCAGCTTCCCTCCTGCCCAGAGACCTGCCCAGCACAAGCATCATTCACCCAACCCTGTTAAATGAACAGAGCTGCTGGATGCCCCTGCACCATCGTGTCAGTCTGTCTGGTAGCCAGGGCATGTCTGTCCCTCTGCTCCTCACTGTGACAACTCTGTTCTTGCACAGAGGCTGAGAAAAGCTGAAAGCAAAATCCCCTGTTGGGTTTTCCCATCGTGGCTGTGGTTGTAGCCACACATTCTCCAGCTTTGGAGAGGTGTGAGCCAGGTGCTCCTAGGAGGGATTTGCACAAATGTTTGTGGTTTCCCCAGTAAAACAAGAGCTTGTGCTCAAAGAACAGCATGGGGAAGTGTTTATTTGTGCTCTGGTTAGAGGCAGAAAGGGTCTAATTTCTGCATTTTAACAGCAACATTCAGCCCATGTGATGGACAGGGAAGATAAGAGGAGACTGCTACAAGCCAAAAGCAGCAAACCCATGGAGCAGAGCTCGAGACAGCTTTAAAGCTATGAACATAATTACCCGAGGAGTCTGCCAAGGAGCCAGATGCTGTAAATGAAAGAATAACTTCCATGGCTTGGCATCTGCCTGCCATCCAGGGAGAGGAGGAGAGGCAGGGTAGCTGCATCCAGGGCTGGGAAATGGTTGCTCCAGTTGCAAAATGGGTACCTGCAAAAATATTCAGTCTACACTGGCAGTTTTGTATGGAGGAGAGTGAACCTGTTGGAAAAAGAGAAGAGAGGTCCATGTGCCTGTCCTGTGGGCAGTTTGGTGTGTTGGGCAGGTTTGAGGTCACTGTCATGTGGTTGGTGGCTGCTGGGAAGATCTGGGTGCTGTGGCAGCTTAAGCACGTGGTGATAAATGAGGAAGATGTGACTGGGCTGAATTCTGAAGCTTTTGGGATCCACTTGTGCCCAGAGCCCTACAGAGCACTCTGTTTCTCATGCATGGATGAGCTCAGTTGATATTTAAAATAAGTGGCTGCATGTGACTTATCTGAGGTCAGGTCACTCTTGGCAGTGCTCTAGTTTCAAAAACCAAACAAGAAAGTTTCCTGCTATTTCTCTCCCCAATTTATTTTCACAATTACTGTTAAAATAATTGCAGTCCTAGCAAAGGTAAACAGCTGGGTTCGACATAATCAGTACATAAACAATATCCATCATTTATATAAAACCTTTGCTACACAGCAGATTCCTCAGGCTGCCTCTTAGGGGGAAAATAGAAAACCTTTATGGGGAGGGGAGCAGAAAATCAGCTGGGTGCTCATGGATTGAGTACATGTGGATAACAGCAGCAGTGCAGTCTGTGACTGCACCAAAAACCCCAGAAAAGGTGGTGATAACAGAGCTGCACATGGGACATCTTCAGAGCCAAGCCAGTGCTGCCTGCTGGGGTGCAGAAATATAAATTGCCTCTCCCAGCTGGGAAATAAAGGCAGGGAGCAGGGATTAGAGGGTAGAGGGGAAGTTCATGTGATTTCAGGCAGGGTTTTTCAAGCCAAGAAGAGGAAGAAGAGCTTTGCTCAAGGGTTAGAGATTTTTTTACTGTTTTAATAACCTTATTTTTCACTCTTATTTGGCTCTAATCAGTGGAAAATATGTTCAACTAGATGGACATGGGGAGTGGGATGGAGGATTTGGGAGTGGGGACATCAGCAGCATCCCCAGGAGCCTGGCAGGGAGCAGGGAGGAAACTGGAGGTGGCTGGGGGTGAACTCAGCTGCTGCCTCTGCACACTCCAAACCTGCTGGATGTGCATCTTTGTCTGCAGCTGTGCTTATTTTGCCTCACAATAACAAACCTTTTCTGCAAGTAGGAGTTGGGGGCAGGCCTGTGTGTTGCTGCAGCTTGGGGACACAGTCACATGCCAGTCAGAGAGCCACATCACGTTGAGTGACTCTGCTTGTTAATATAATAAACCAGAGGAACACACTGGCACGACATCTGCAGCGAGAATCCAGGGGATTGTTTTACCCAAAGCACATTCAATCTTTCTGTCTCCTGAAAATTGCACCCTGGAGGTATGCATTTGAGGGTAGGAGGGGTAGGAGCATTTAATAAGGGTTTGTTGGAATTTTTATGCATATCCAGGTCTCCAGTACAGTGCTCTGCTGTCTGGGGTTTTATATCTTCCCACCACTGTAGTTAAATTCCTCAGACATGATAAGAAGGAAAACATTCTCTCTCTCTGTTTTGTTTTTTCCTCCCTTCATTCTGTATTTTCAAGATGAAGTTCTCTCTGCTGTAGCACTGTTACAAGACCTTTTCTTCAGATGTATTCTATGAAAACATGCTGTCACCCTCTCTGAAAGCTGTGAAGTGTGTGCATGTGTATGCACATTCTGTATCCTCCATACAGAGACACATGTGTACACACAGGGTTGTTCCTCTCCCTTTCTCATCTCTTCAACAAAAACTGAGAGCTATTAGCTGATGGAAGATAAAATTCTCACCAGGGTCCCTTGGTGGGCTCACAGCTGGGATTGATTCAAGGCCAAGGATGTTCCTCCCCTGCACCCCTGATGGGGATTTTGGTCACCAAACCCCTGGAGAAAGTCTGGTGGGATAGTTAATGACTCTGGGATGTCCCTGAGCCCACAGAGGAACATTTGTGGCTCCAAATGTGGCCCCACCACCAGGGCTGCCTGCTGGGGACAGCTCTTCCAGGAGCTGCCTCACAGGGAGGGAGGATAAAAAAAGCAAAATTCTCAGAGAGAGCAAGGTGAGGGAAGTCCCTGCTGATCCCCTCGGGGTATTTTGTACTCTCTGTGCCAAATTCTGAGTACACTGTGCTGCTCCTTGCTGCTCTGCTTGGAGTGGAGCAGCCCAGCGCAGAGGATGTGTCTCCCCTTGCCACCCCCTGGTGAAAAACGTGCCCACACCTCCCTGCATTTCCTGCCTTGACACACAGGCAGCTTCCTCTTCTCTTTTTCTCATCATGAAGAGGGCTCAACACATTGTCTGAAATAGGGTTTTTTTTGCCTCAACAGGGAGGTTCCTTGAGGCAGTAATTGACTCTTTCTTTCAAGCAATGGCATTTTACCTGGGAAAGCAGCCAGTTGGTATTTTCAGCACGGCAGAATTCTGCCTTGCTTTGAAAGAAGGTGGTTCCAGATCCTCCTTGGGTTTTTTTTTTCCACCCTTAGGATGATGTCATTTTACTTTTGCACTCTCTACCATGCTGTACAAAGTCTCTCCAGCTCTTTCTTGGAAACACTTCCATTAGACAGGCACTTAATTTTACAGAAACAGCACCTGCAGGAGCAACAGGTGAATAACCTGGAATCCTCAGCTGCATCGTGTTGGGCAACTGGAATGTCCTTTAAGTGACCCTGAAAGGAAGGCTGAATTGTTTCTGATGGTTTTTCCTTTTCAATGAGGAATGGATGTGTGATAACACACCTGAAAGTGAAGATGATGCTGGATATGGGCAAGAAAACTAAAGAGACCAGAACACTAAAGAGAAAGATTTCCAAAGCTGAAACAAACTGTTCTGTTCTTTGTTCTTAGTTTTCATGCCAATTTAACCTATTCATGAAAATTGCCTCCATTTAACTTCAGGGGAGAAAAGAAGCTACAGGGTTGCTGTAGCTAAAAGTCTGCATCCTATTTTAGTAGGTTTGCTATACTTTGGATTTTTATCTAGAGGGGCTTTTTAATGGTACTTTCTACCAGCAGTTCTCCACACCTGTTTATTTTTAAAAAGCACTCTGCAAGCTGCAGGAGAAGGATGCTCAGCACAGTTTTCCCTGTTCTGCAGGTAGAGGGAACTGGCAGAGATGTGCAGTAGCTTTGGTCCCTGCCAGAGCCAGGAGAAGAGATGAGCATTTAGCTCCTGAATCCTGTGCAGCACAACACAGCCCTGCCTGGGAGACATCCTGCAGGAGGTGTTGGGCTGAGCATCCTGCTCAGCTCAGCCTTGTTTTATGAATTATCCCTGTGGGACAGGAATGAAAGCAGTGGTGAATATTTGGGATTATGTACACCTTGTACAGCAGAGCCATGAAACCCTGATGGACTTGGCTGCTTCTCTGGCCTCTCTTACCTGTTAAGTAATCTGGGCCTGAAGCTTCTCCCTGCTCTGGGAATTGGTTTTTCCCTCCAGTGTTCTCCCTCCTCTTCCTTTCTCCATTGTTAATGTGCCCACATTCCGTGGGATTTCAGAAGCACTTCATGGCTTTGCATGATGGAAGTGGCAAGTTCTGCTCAGCTCATCAAGCTGCACAAAAATGCACTGTGAGCCTGTGCTGCTGCTCCTGCTTCCTTGGCACCCAGCAAAGCAGAGCTGGTCACTGCCCTCTCTCCAGGACAGCCTTGGGCACATCTGGAGGGCACATCTGGAGTGAGAGACTTTGTTAACACAGCAGCACCACCTCTGCCCATCCACCTCCAGCAGCCACAGAGATGACCACACAGGCACAAGCCTGATTTGTTTTGCAGGAGGTTTTGATGCATGAAATGCAGGGACAGTGTTTCCCTCCTGCTACCTGGAGGAACACAATGCTCAGCAATAAATTAGCAATGCTGCCTTGCCTTTTGCTGAGGAAAAGGCTCTGAGGTGTTTTATTGTGCTGTGCCTCTTGTGTACAAGCTGCAGACTGTGCTTTCTGGGTGTACATATCCTCCTCAACATTAAAAAAAAAAATAGAGATCCTTAAGAAAAAGAACAATACACTTTCAAAATTTTATAACTTCCTTTATACAATGTGGCCTTGTTGGAGTTATCAAGATACAGACGTAGATCCTGCACTGTGCTTGGGCAGAGGGACCAAAGTTTGCAGAATGTGGGTTCTTGATTTTAAGGTTTTCCAGTTCAAAGTTATTTCTTTTCCATCTTTGCAAATGTTTCTGATGCTGTATAAATACTGTCTTTGAGGTTTAAAGCAGCTAACATTATCCCACATTTCATTTAAAGCAAAATCACAGCACCACTTTTACATCTCGTAGAGAATTATGAAAGCCTTCTTTGCAGCCCTGCAAACAAATGGAGATGGACAGTTATTAGTTTATGGTCTAACTGATCTGACAGGCTTGGATGCAGAGGGATTTTCACTGACTGACTCTGGGGCATCCCTTGTGCCTGCTCCTCAGAGATGCTCAATCTGCCCTGTCCCTGCTGAGCTTTTATTTGGTCCCCACTGGGGATCTCTGGATCCTGGGCAGTGAACATGCTGATAACTGAGCAGAGTGGGTAACCTGCCCAGCAGAAACCTCCTGTGTGCTGCAGATGCTGAAAAGGGGACTGAGAAGCTGATTTCCCCCTGATTTTCTTGTTTGGGGCTATTTGGAGGCAATACAGAAATGGAAGGATTTTTTTTTTTCTTATTCCAGATCACTTTTAGCAATTGTCAGCAGGGGTTTAGCACCTAATTTGTGTCTAACAAATCTGAATTAAATCTTTAATTGAAGGACTTTGTATGAGGAGCAACCAAGATGTTAAACAACCTGTTCACTTGCTATTGCTCAGGTGTCTCCTGCAGGTCACACAGCTCCTTCATGCAGGTATGAGCAGCATCTCTGTGCACAAGGATTTGGGCACTGCTCCAAACCCCTGCCACTGCAGCCCTCACACACGATGCTTTTTGTTTGTCACAGCTGTCAGGGACTCGAGTCACTCTCTGGTGCTGTTAATCCATCCTGAGTGAATCCTGAGCAAACCTTTCTGGTGGCTGGGAGAAATTCACTCTCTGCTGATACTTTGCAGCATTATTGATCACAGATGAGCAGGGCTGTGCCCAAGCCCTGATTCCCAAGCTGCTTTTTGGGTCTTGGCATTGAACTCAACCAACACCACCCACCGCTTCCTGCGTGCTCCAGAGAGCTGGGAGTTAAATTTCCTCAAATCACACAGCAGACAGAGCACTTATTTAATTTGCATGCTCTTATTGCTACTGCTTCTGATCACCAGTGCTGGGATTGCTGTTGGGATTTCCCTGCTCTGCTGTGGGATCAGCAGCACACAGGGATTATTTCCAAGCAGCCCTCATGTCCCTGTCACAGCCCCAGCTGCCACTGTCCCCTCCTGTTGCTGGTGGGAGGTGGTGGCACAGGACAGCTCCTCGCTGGGAATTGATGCTCATGGCTATTGATTGGAAAGCACTTTGCATTGCTCTGAATGTCACTCTAGTCAGTTCATAAATTTATGGATGTCATTCTGCATTTGCCACAAACTTTCCTGCTTTCTGTCATTTTTATCAGGAGAATTTGAAAAAAAAAAAAAAGGCAACTGAACAAATGGAGCTATGGGAATAAGATCCTAGCTTTTTAATTTGCATTTTTTCTAAGTCTTCAAGAGCAGTCTTGAGTTACCTCTGCTTTCTAATTTTGCCTTTTAACATGGTGTGAAGCCCAGGGAGACTCGTTAGATGTTGATGTAATGATATTGGTAAAATATTGGTATTTGGAAATGATTGTCAGATAACTTTCATTTTCATGCACAAATGCACAGTAAACACACATTTATCTAATACTTGGGAGACAGCTTTAGTCTTTCAGATATGCACTGGGTAATTGAAAACAAATGTTAGCTTCTCTTTAATAGTGCTCCACAGTAGTAACAGCACAGTGTGACCGAGTTTTCATTTTAGTATTCTTCAGAGATGTTTGAAGCATGCAGCTTTCTAAATCTGAGCTGACTTGGAGCTCTCTGTAAAATTGCAGCTGTTGGAGGAGGGTCTGGTGTGTTTGCTCCTCCAGGTAAATCCTGTTTGAACTGGATGCTCTCCTTGCAGCTTGACCAACTTTCTGGGCTGAAATTTGATAAAATCTTCGTTAGCAGAGGCTCTTGTGGGGCAGCTGGGAGGCATCTCCTGGTGACTTCTGGCACATGGGGACTGGCCATGCCCCAGCGATTTACCAAAATATGAGTGTTGGTCTAATTAATTTAAATTAGAAAGTGTATGTTTATTCAGAGCTGGGCAGCAGTGTGGGGTAACCCTCTAACACACACTGCAAAATCACAGGTGATCACAGAGTCTGTTTATTGACAAAAGGTTCAAACAAATCCATATTCATAACACCAGCCCCTCCCATCCCCCTTCCTATGGTAATTAGCTTGATTGGCAATTAAGCAGCGTGGTTGGCTTCTTGAATTCAGTCTGGGGTCGTTTTTGTGGGGAGGGGTCTGAAAAGGAGGAAGTAAGGCGAGTCTTCCTCGCCCTGACCTTTTCTATCAATGACAATACAAATGGCTTTTGGGCAACTCCAGTTTTGCAAAGAATGAGTTTCTGGTTGCAATTGTTTGTGTTCTTTGGCCCTCCCTACTGGTTCCATCCTTTCCCATTGCAAGCACAGCTGAGCAAACATAAATTGACAGGCAATCAATTATTAAAGTTTCAGGTAACTATCTCAAGCCAAATTTCCTCTAAGTTTTAACTAAAATCCTAATTTCTCTGGGATTAGTGTTTCACCAGCAGGGTGTCTGTGGGTCACACTTGCCCTGCTGTGCTCTGCAAGCAGCAGAGAGGAGCTGAGCTGCACTCAGAGCCAGTCCTGATCCTGCACACCACGTCCCCAGGGCCACCACGCTGCAGGGGACACTCAGTGGCAGTGCTATGGGGACAGGAATCCAGAGTGGCTCCCATCCCTGGCTCAGTGGCCCACGGCTTTGCTCAGGTAGCCAAAAGACAGCAGTGCCTTTTGCTTCCCCTTGCACATTGAGTTTGGGCTGGTGGTGCCGAGGAGCAGCGTGCCACGTGTGGGATGTGTCTTGTCTGACAATTACTCATCCTAAAGGGGTGCCTTGGTTCTGTGGTTAATTGCTGCAGGGAGTGGGCTGTGCTTCAGACACAGTTTGTCCTGCTTTGACCCTGACTGTGCACAGGGAGAGGGGATCCCTGTGCTGCTGGGAAGAGAGGGGCAGCCCTGGGCTGCTCCTGACAGGGATTTCCAGCCCTTGAGCAGGGAATCTCCTCCTGCCCTGCCGCACCTTCATGGGGATGCTCCTCAGGTGGGCAAGGGACTCTCAAGCTCTGCTGGGGAACAGTGGCCACCACACTCCTCCATGAAGCATGACAGGTTTCCTCCTGGCAGAATAAACCACTGCTGAACAATGGAACTAATGAAGAGATTTGAAGTGCATTTATCCTTTGAAAAGTGAGTCTAAATATAGTGCTGTGGAGTTCAATATCCGTCTCTTCAAGACACTTAGATCAAATGTACCCATTTTGAGACTTCTATGTTTTTTCCTTTTTTAATTTTTTTTTTATTTTGTCTGTAAACCCAATGGCCTTACCCTGGGAATTTAAATTCCAGTTGAGGTCCTTTGGACTCATGAATCACTTGCAGTCACAAAGGCACTGCAGTGCACTTGGGACACGGGTAATTATGTTAGTGTTGAGCAGGGCAAAGTAGAGCCCAGCTCACCTGCCTCCTGTTGGATCAGCTTTTGCTGCTGTCTTGGGCATTGTAATAATAGCAATAGTAGTAATAATAAGAATAATGAAAGGGCTGTCACAAAAACCAGGGAGTCTGACTCAATGCACACAGGCAAGAGAGGCTGGGGAAGCAGCAGCCCTGCCCAGATGCTCCCCTGCCAAGTCCTCACAGTCCTCAGCCTTTTTTGGGATGAGCTGGGGCCGTGATCAAGCAGCGGCTCCTTTTGTTAGACAGCTCTATCCAGAAAAGCCATTCTCATCCACTGAATAAAAATGGAAATTCGTCCCCAAACATCCACATTCATTTGTAAAACAGTTAAGAAATGAAAACTGTCAACACCTGAGACTGAGAGCCCATCTGGCCCCCTGAAAGAGCTCAATTTTCCCTTTGCTGATCTGGGCCAGGTATATAAATGTGATGGGCAAACAGCAGCAGAGGTGCCTGGGCTCATTTCTGCTCACATCCATCCACTAGAGACTTCTTTTTAAGGATTTGCTCGGCTCCTGAATTGTCATCTTACCATAAAAAGGGAAATAAATCCTTTTGTTTTCCCTGTGCTGCCATTCTCCCCAGATCTGCGCCAGAATTGTGAAGTTTGGAAATCAACTTAACCCGTGCCTGGCCGTGCACTCTTCTGAAATGAAGATTTGTTCAGTTTGTTCATTAAAGAAAACTAGTAGAGAAAAGGTCACATTCAAATGTGTTATTTTCCAAGAGTGACATATGCTGTTGACTCACACAAATATGTCTCCTCTGGAGAGTCCCTCGTGTGAGAAATCTCCGAGCACTTCATCTTCAATCCTCAATGAGAATTCTTCTTCTTGCAGAGCTATTAAAGACTCTGATCTGAATTCTCAAAAAACCACAAAAGGCGTCAAACGACACAAACCCAGTATTTGATATGATAATATCCATAGAGGCTGTAAATATAACCCGAGGAAATGCATTGTGTTCCTGGTGCTGTGCTTCCCCTGGCTGCTGTTTATTGCCATCCCTGTTACCTTGGTAGCAGTTTCTGATGCATCCCTGGATAATAACATGCACACACTAATATGACAAATGTGCAGAGTACTGGAGCACGCACAGTGCATGCAGGTGAAATTAAGTGTATTTCTTTTTTTTTTTTTTTTTTCTTTTTTCCTTTCTGGTATTCTCCAGGCTGTAAACTCCTCAGAATGATTTGCTGAGTGGTGTTGGCACAGGGGTGGTGTTTATGTAGCACAGCCAGGAATTACCTTTGAGGGCCGTGTTCTGTGTTTGGTGTAGGAGAGGAAATGGCATTTTCCTTTTTATTTCACTGGACAGCCAGCAGCTGCTGTGGCATGT
This sequence comes from Sialia sialis, assembly GCA_009812075.1. Classification (NCBI taxonomy): domain Eukaryota; kingdom Metazoa; phylum Chordata; class Aves; order Passeriformes; family Turdidae; genus Sialia; species Sialia sialis. Next base: position 4,634,276 of record VRYO01002095.1, on the reverse strand, counting down.
GGCAATTGTATTTTCCTTCCTCTGTCCTCTGTGTCAAGGAAAACAAACCTCTCTGAGGTGATTTGTGCTCAAGTCTTTGCTGTGCAGGCTGTGTAAGGAATGGATGACTTGGACATCCCAATTATTTTCCTGCTTTTGGACAGTCTTCTAAAGGATGCTCTCAATTGCCTCATCTCATGGTTTTAATACTTTGCTTCAGCAAAAAATGCACAAGTGTTTGCTCCTATCAATGTGTGGAGCCAGGCTGTGAATGGAGGGATGGGGGCTTGATGAGCTGGGTTTTATCCTGGGACTAAATGAAGCTGAAAGGTTTGAAGTCCTGACCCAAATCAATTTTTCTTCCTGTCGAGACCGTTGCCCTCTCCCAGCAGAGGCAATTTCCATGTCAGCTGGGCAATTTGGAGCTGTCTCAGGTGCTGCTGTCAGGCCTGATCCACACGGGGCTGCTTCAGCGATGGTTTTAAAAGTTCCACTTCTATTTCTAGTGCTGCACCAAGTTCAGCGAAAAATGTTTACAGCACATGAGTGGCAAAGGGCATCACAAGAGCAAAACCCCATTTCTGGCATGTACATAATTCCAGTTGGGTGTTTATTTGTGCTCAGGTGGGAGATGCCATTCCCTCCTGGCAGGAGAGGTTTCCTGGATGCATCTTTTATATCCTGGGTTATTTTGTGATGTCGCTCACAATAAATAATGGAGTTGGTGCTTTTCCCACAGGCAGGATTTTCCACGTTGTTCCTCCAGCCTGATTTGGATTCCTCAGCTTGCACATCTCTGCTCTGCCACCTGCACATTTCTTGTGTTGCCCAGCTTATTCCCAGGAGTTTGAGTCAAGGAAAAATGCAGAACTGTGTCTCTCCAGTGCAAATTGGGTAGAGATTGCCTTCTGGGATTGGTTAGGGATTAGTGGCTATGTTGGGAACTTCAAGACTTAGCTTCTTTTAAAAAAAATTCATGCAAAATTTGAATTTTTCTAATGGAAAATTTTATAGGAAGAAGAGAAAATAATAAATCTTCCAGGCTCAGGGAAGTCTTCTTTCCCTGCACTCAAATATGTAAAAGTTGAGCTGCTGGCATTTCTCAGAATGAACACATAAGGGCTGGATCTCCAGAAGCTTGCCTGGCTCTGGGAGCCAAGCTCAGTCCTGCAGGATGTGATTTTCTTCTGCAATGTCTTCATGGATGCAGAAATGCCCAGTGCCTCCAATTCAACCAGAGTTTTTCAGGCTGGTATTTTTCTGCTCCCATTGTGGGAAATGACAGGCTGCTTGGGGAGGCGGAGTGTGCCCAGATTTTGGATTTTAGGGATGTTATTTCCTGGTGGATATTTAGCTGGAACCCAGCTGTTTCCTGCATGGGAAATCTTTGGGCATTTGATTTCAAGATGCTTGAGCTTGCTGCTCTTGTGGAGTTATGAAATTCTGCAGAAATGCTGACAAATTAATGACTTGGAAAACAAGCTTTCATAATGAAAATGTCAGAGTTTGGAGACCTGCTCGGTGGCTCGGGAGAGTCTTGTGGTTTTTTTCCACTGATTATGAAGGTGCTGGAATTTGGAGCTTTCCTCTGCAGTATTTTATGGCACTTTATATACTTGGCATAACAAATCAGGTCAGTGCCTTTACTATCTGCTTGTGCAACTTGTAACTCCTTGGAACTGGAGGGCAGCGTTTAAAATTTGCACAGAAATTGGAATTTAGCTGTGAGGATTGGAGACACTTATTTTGCTTGGATTATGCTCCTGTTTATCAGCATCGAAAGGTATTGGAGAGAGCTAAAAATTGAATTCTAGGTTTTGCATTAAAAAAATAAAATTCTGTTAGAATGAGTTTCTCTTTGGGAAGTTGGATATTGAGTATAGATCTGACTCTCCTGTGTCTGCAGAAAGAGGATAAAGGATAAACTAAGCTTATTCTTAAAAGGCACATAATAAAAAAAGAAATAAGAGTTTTAAAAAAAAAGTCTATTAGACTGCTTTGAGTCAACAACACTGAACTGGGAACTTCTGAAACTTTTTAGAACAGATTGTGCTTGCTTTCTTTTCATTTCTGTAAAAACTAAAACTTAAAAAAGAGGAAAAAGTAGCCACAAATGCAAACACTGAGTCAACTGTTAACTATCATTTTTGATGAAAGCCTTTAGTGAGGAACTGTGGGAGTTGGCTTGAAGAAGGATATTATGATTACATTGCTTTATAGCAATACCAATTTTTAACCACAGAATCTGTTCTTTAGGCACTAACTACTGGGGAGAGCAAAGAAAATGAAGATTCTGAATTACATAAAGCTGAAAATACATTTATGGGATGATCTTTCTCTGCTGGTGGGAGAGTAAATGGTAATTCACTCTTGCTGTCCAAAGTGAGCTGGAGTAACAGGCACACCTATGGAGAATGTTATGACCTTTGTGTGGTGCTGCTGTGCTCCCTCCCAGAGCTGGTGGCGTTTTGTGGATCAACAAAATACTTTCCATTTCTATAAAGAGTTTCAACTCCTCTCTCAAATATGTGATTCACTTTGGAGATGTGCAGTTGTCTAGCAGAGCAGTGGCTGCTGCACTTAGTAATGTATTTTGAGATCTTTGAGACTGGAAGATGCTATCAAACTCCATGATGTCTGTTATTTTAATTTTATGTTCTGCTCTATACAGTCCTGAAGCCTAATACATCTTCTATTCTGCTGGAGGGAACTGGCTTCTTTTTAAGGTTTTACAGGCTGTTTCTGCTGTGCAGTGGAATTCAAATGAGGAATTACTCCGTTCTATTCAGGAGAGAAAATCTTGTGTTAGGATGGAAAGCTAGGCAAGGCTCAGTGGCAATAAAACCATGAGGGAGCTGGGTCCATGGCATCAGACAGCTGCTGTAAGATCCTCTGCATACTGATTGTAGCAGGGACTCTCTTCTGGGTCTCAAAGAACACAGCTTTTCACATAACTGGGTGTTCCTTCTAAACAAGAACGTTTCTCTTCAGCCCTTCTCTGCCATTCCTGGGGAGCAAAGTGGTTCCAACCTTGGCTTGGTTTTGTGGTGAAAAACAAGAGCTGGTTGCTGCTCTGTGCTCAGAGCCCTGCTGCTCAATGCCAACCTTCAGGATGATGGATATGTGCCTGACACCTGCATTGATGAAAATTGATCCTGGAAAACTGATGAGGGATCTGAGCTCGCGTGGTGTGGAACCTGCTGCAGCCTCATCCCAGTTTCATTGATTATCGAGGGTTTGTCTGGCTTGCAAGGCACAACAAGCTCTTATTAGATCTGGTCTTTAATGGCAGAGCAGTTACCTGGGGGCAGAGCTGCAGATTTGCAGCCTCTGGGTGTTTGCTGGTTCCTCCTTTCCCTCCTGAACGCTGCTCAAGGTGACTGGCAAACCCACAGCTTTCCTCATGAAATGTACAAACTGGAAATCTATTTTATTCTTTTTCCCACCCTGTTCTTTTTATCTCCCAATAATTGTTCCCCTTAGGATTGGCTGCATGATATTAAAGGATTTTTTTTTCTTGTTGCACAATTAGTTTCAAAAAGGCACATTCACCCTGGGCATCAATCCTGTGCTGGGGAGGCCAGCAAAGACCTGGGCACTGCTGCTGGGGGCTCTTTTTGAAGCCTTGGAACTGAGGATGTGCCAGCTCTGAAAATTTGTACCTGGTGAATTTTAACCTCTCACCTCCCCTGGCAAGTGTGGAAGTGCTCACATGGGATGGAAGCAGCAACATGAAAAAATTTAAACTCCAATAAGATATTTAAGCACCTAAGGGCTGTTGTGATTTTTAGCAAGCCTGTTTCGAAGCCAAACTTATATTTGACCAGAGTTACACATCAGTTATTGATACCAAACTTGGGTTTTCCAGCCCAGAGTTCCTCGCTGCTGCACTTTGGATGTGCAGCAGGTGGGTGCTGCCTGAGGTTTGCTGTTCATTCACTCCTTAAAAGCTGGAGCAGCTCTGTGGAATTTGTACAAACCTTTCTGAGCCTCTGGTTTGTCTGGGTTTAGTCAGGATGGACTGGACACAGGAACAGCTGAGTGAATTTAGCTGGATCCAATTTTCAAGGAGACTGAAAAGAAAAACCAGAAGAGGGATGTGCTTGAGCATGGAAATCAGAGCTGTTTTACCATTTTTAACAGGTTTAGAAAGCCTGCAAGCTCTGAACTCTTGCTTTTGTTGAATCCAGCAATCCAGCCTTGTTTTAATACAGGAACAGAAAACTGGGAAAAACCATTTTTGGCTTTCAGCAAGCTAGCAGAATTGCCGTGGGTCTTCTTTAGCAAAGTTCCAGCAGTGAAAAGGGTAAAGGTAAAAAGGTAAAAAGGTTCTTTTCAACTCCTCCTGTGTTCCATTCAGAAAAGCAAAGCTACTAATGTTGCTTTTTAAGGAATTTTTACACTGACCTAAAGTTTGGACTGGCAGCCACGGGAAAGAATATTTATTTAATAAGCCACCACCATCACGAAATCCCTTTGGTCTTAAGGAAAAAATGTGCAGAAGAGAAATTAAATGCTGCAGAGGTAAACAGAAATTTAATAAGATTCTATAGGAATTCCTGTACAAACCTAAGGAGTTTAATAGAAAATGAGAGGTTATTTTTAATCATCCTCTGGAACTCTACAGCACGTTTTTAATTAAATTACGTAGGATGGATAGGAAAAAACCTAAGGAAAGATGACTAATTTCCTATTAACCTTTATTCAACTTTTTCATAAAATGAATTAAGTTAATGAGTCCAATCTGTTTGTGTCGTCCTGGTGAAAGCTCATATTTACAAAGTTTAAACTGTCTCCAATGTTTCCGGTCAGTCCTGTCCTTCCACCCCTCATCTGCTTATTCCCTGTCCCAACGTGGTCACTCAGTTGGAAAATGAATATTTGTAAAATAGGAGACTGCAGGACACGCTCAGCCTTTGATGTATTGTGGAACCATGAGGGTTTTGAGCTTTTTTCCTTTCTCCTGATTCTTTATTTGTGTGATTCTCCTGGGGAAGAGGAGATTCCTGAATTCCAGGTTCATCCTGACTGGTTTGAAATGGGTCTGAAAGAATGACCTTGGTTCTGGCCATCTGCAACTCAAGAGTGGAGCCACATGAACCTCTGGCTTCTTTTTTTCTTTTTTTTCTTTTTTTAACTTTTGTGGCCTTGCTGGATTTGATTTGCTGTGCTGCTTTAATAACTTTAAAACGCAGTAATTAAGCCAAACTTGAGAAAGTCATCAACCTTTTGGACACTGATAATTTTTTGCTAGGCTGGGTAGTGATTGCACTCACATGGGCTATTGCTCTCTTAAATGAAATTCCACCCCATGCTTTGAAAAAAAATGCTCTGACGTTTCCTTTAATATGAGAGAAACCCAGCCCACAGATACCCCCTTGAAAACATCTTCATTAATTAATCCCACGTGGCTCATCAATGTTGCTGGTGTCTCCATTAGTTACATACAGAAATAAAGACAAATAGCTCCTGTTAATAGCCTGAGGAATGCATAAATCTTGCTTGTTTATGGAAGAAGGAGACATTATGTTACAAGGCTTTTATTGATGGTCTCTCTGCCTGTGCTGGCACAGATTTAGGTCAGGTTGTGGTGATGGGTGCAGTGTCCTGGCTTTGTTTGTATTTCCCAGAGTTATTCCTTGCTGCAGCCTGGGGTGGGAAATGTCCCAGCCATGGGATGGGGGCAGCTGGGGCATGGCAAGTTTTCTGCTGGTTCTCCTTTGGTGAGAGGAGTTTGGAGATTCCTTCCCTGGGGTGCTTCCATCCCTGGGGTGTTTCCATCCCTGGGGTGCTCCCCTTTGCCTGATGCCCTGCCAGAGATCAGAGTGTTTGCACAGCACAGCAGTTTTGGTAGAAGACATCTCCTCCTGTGTCCTTCCCACTCCTCCTCCTCCTCATGGCCTGTTCTTTCCTGCATCCTGCAGCTCAGTTCACCTCACACAGGCTGTGTCTTGTGCCACTGCAGAAATGCTGGGAGGATTTCTGGAGGTTTCCAGCCTCCTGCTGGAGCAGGACACTTCCCACCTCAGCAGTTTTGCTGAGTTGAGTGACAAATCCTCCTCCCCTGGGGCTGGGATTCATCCCTTCCCTGAGCTCTCTGGGGGAAAACCTTCCTGACCCCTTGATTAATTCTTCCAAGCTGTAACTTGGGACATGGCTGCAGTTTTCCTGTCAGATCCCCTTTTGGGATCACTCTGTTATTTACTGCCCTCAAATTGAGCTGATTCTGCTCCCTCTGCTCCTTGCTGCCCTGTTCCCACCTTCCCTCCTGCCTGCTGAGGCTGCCCCAGTCCAACAATGTCAACAGCACATAATTTCCTGAAAATATCTTGGGTTTTCAGCTCTCACAGCTCACACCTCTCTTTGCCCTTCCATGGCAGCCCTGCTCATCTCTTACTGTCTTAGGAGAGCTCCTCCTGGGAGGAGCTGCCCGAGGATGTTCCTGATGGCTGTGCTCACCATCTTAGCAGAAGGATGGATTTTTTTAAAAGGCTGCATGTGGCTACTTTTGAAAACCCGTTTGGTTGTCTGTCTAAGAAAATTTAGGTTTAATTTTTCTCCACGACTGAGCAGTGCTTTATGGAGTCAGACCTCCTGGAAATCCATCGTGCACCAGGAAGGAACTGTGGCTGCTCAAATCATTGCCCAGTCCCCAAACAGTGCAGGAAGGAATTTCCTCTTAATTTTGAAGCAGAGGAACAAGCACTCTGTGTGGCTTGTTTTAACAGTTGATGTAATTAATTCTGCTCTTTTAGCTGGGGGTTTGCTATATTTATCAGCCCTGGACTTGCCTAGTGCTGTAGTAACAGCTCTGGGGCAGACCTCCTGTTCCTCCCAGTCCCGAGTGTGAGGTACAGCTCTAATTATATTTACAGTTAATTCACAGTTCAGCGAGCAGAGCTTGGGGCCAGTTTCACAAGTGTTCCACTCTGTTATCAAACTGCTAATAAATATGGGGAGCCCTTGTGAGAGAACACAGGCAGCACAATCCTAACAAGAGTGAGAATTTGTGTGTTCCAAACCTCATGCTCCAGCAGCTGATGAAAAGCAGAGCCCCACAGAAGGAGCAGGCAGGATATCAATCACATGGATGGGATTTTACTGCAGCAGGATTTAATTGGGGTGTAAGCTTTGGAGTGTTTCATGGTTGCGAGGAGAGCAGGAGATGCTCTTGTGTTTTAGGTTATCAAGAGAGGTGTGTTCAGTCCTGCACTGTGAATTTCAGCTGTGCTTCCCCTCTGCATGCCTCAATTCCCAGTCCTGAAGCAGAGATGATGTTTGCAAAGTTAGGCTGCTCTGCTAAGCCCTGCCTGGCTGCTCCAAGCCAGGCTGAGGAGACTCCTGCAGCTGCTGTCCCTGCTGCTGCCTGCCCAGGACTCTTCCCACACCAGCCAGGCAGTGCTGGCAGCAGCTGGGGTGGCCAGCAGGGCCAGGGGATGCCACCAGCCCTCCCTCAAAGCTGTTCTGTTAAAGCATGTTTAGCCAGCTCCTCAGTGGGACATTCCCTGCCCAGAGAGTTCTGTTTGCCTCTGGGTCTGGGCCAGTTCCATTCCAGCTGTCCCATGGGTGTCCCTGTGGTGGGACAGGGGCTCTGGGAAGGGAATAGCTCATCATTTCTCTCTCCTGTACTTGCATCTGGGCATGGCAGCTCCCCACCTGCAAGCTGCTCTTGTGTAACTGTTCTCAAAGCAAACTGTGGGAACAGGGAATAATGGGAGAAGAGAGGATTGGGATGGTGGAAAACTTCTGAGCACATCTGTCTTCCCTGTTGACTTAGCCAGCTTTTACTCCAGCCCTCCATCTCAGAGGACTGAGATTTCTTCCTTTCTCTCCCCAAAGCTCTTGGTACATTTTCCCATTAGGTTTTCTCTTTTCCAGGCTCAGCAGTTGGAGCTGATGGGATTTCTGCCCAAGCAATGCCAGCCTTGCCCATCAGTGGGAGTTTCCTCAGGGGGGATGCCTTTATTCCAAATTCCAGCTGTTGAAGCTGGGGTTAACTGTGAAATTTCACAGCCGAGCCAGGGCACCAAACTGGTGTGGAAATATTTCCAGGCTAATTGAGAGCCCTGTGCACCAGTAAGGAGCAAGAAGGTCATGGTATGGCCTGGCCTTTGGAAAAATCCTGAATTATTGATTTGTCTGACTGGCATGGTTGATATATAACATGGCACTGGGATGGGCTGGCTATTGATTGGAAGATCATCTGTGTTTTCAAATGTCTTAGCCAGGCTGTAGGTGTTGAAGAGTTTTTTTTCAGTGAGTACAACCAAATGTCAAAGTTATTTTGTGCATTAAGCCCTCTCCCTCAACTAAAAATTCCCTCCTGCCTTGACACTGTGGTATGGATGTCGATGTTTATATTTAACTTTATTTTTAGACTACTGGGCCAGATCAAAGCGAGAAATTGCACACAGGCAGCAGGCAAAAGCTGCCCATTAAGAGATATGGAAGTCGTGCAGCTTTTCTGCAGCAGGGCTATGCAGGAGGCTAAAGCCCTGTGGTAAATTTTTTTCCCCCAAAATCCACTCCTGGCTGCTTGGAGTGAGCAGCAATTTACGTCAAATTGTGCAAAAAGTGTAGACGAGCCCCCTCTGTCCCTGCTTTTTGCTTTCTCAGTTGAGTTCCATTTTCCTGCCCCTCCCAGGGCTGTTTGCCATTTCCTGGGAGCTGAGGGTGCTGTGTCCCTGTGCAGCTCTGTGTGTCCCTGCCCTATGGTGATGGGGCTGGGGTCACACTGTGCAGAGCTGATTTTGGGGTTATTTTTATCCCTCTCTAATACACCAGCTTGATAAAATACCAAGATCTGGTGGCGGGGAGGCACACACCACTGAATCCACCCCACACAAAATCAGTTCTGTGTTTATATTTCCATGCTGCTTGCCAGCCGTAGGTTCCCTACCAGTTTTTACCCAATTATCATCTCTTGCACTTGTTTCTGGTTCGGATTGGAAGTTTCAATGCCTTTGCTCTGTGTGTGCTGACAGAAAAACGGGTGGCTGCCCCAGGTGCTGTGCTGCCCCATTTCTGCAACATTGGCTGGTGGAGGTGTCCCCCTGTGAGCCAGGGCAGAGGAGAGAGGGCAGAGCTGAAGCTGCAGCAGCTGCTGGTGGAGTTCCCTGACTGCAGACAGCTGGCGGGGCTGGCGGACA
>VRYO01002095.1:4587735-4602025 GCA_009812075.1 Sialia sialis | reverse complement strand
AGGCTGGATTCTTCCATGAAAAAGGTGCTGCTTAGAATCGTGAAATTACTGTAATCACCAGGCCTTTTGGGTATTGGATTCCACTCTGTCCCAGCCCTTTCAGTGGCAGCAGGGCTGGCACTGGCATGGGATGCTAATCCTTCTGTAGCTATTCACTCAGTCGTGCAGGAAAAGGCATGAAAGCAAATTGCTAGTCCAAGCTAAATTTAGATTTATTCAGTTGGAGTTAATTATAATCTTTATTTAGTCCCAAGCGATGCCTTCTTATCATACACTTATTATAGCAGAGAAAATTAATTTTTATTCTACCATAAAGGTGAATGTAATAATCTGGGTTCAGGGAAGGGATTACTTTAATAAGATTTATAGGCAGCCTTTCAGACAGCATGGTTTTATTACTATCTGTAGGTGGCCTTGCTGCACATATGACTTTCAGTATGGGTGCCTGTGCAAAATGCAGGCAAGCAAAAAACTCTGGAAAGCAGCAGCTCAGAAACTTCAGCATCCAACTTAATCTGCTGGCAGGGGCAAGCAGGCAAAGCTTTGGAACACAGCACTACAATTTATGGCTGAATGTGTGGCCTGATCAGGGATTTCATTCATATGCATGGTGTAATTTTGCACTTAAAAATGTATTTTAGCAGACAAAAGATTTATGAGGCCAGAGATGTTGCTTTAAAGCTTTTTTGGAAGCAGAGTGCAGGGTAAATAAACACAGGCACGTGGTTTCTCTGCTACTCCAGCCCATAAAACCAGGTGCCTTAGTTGTGTTTCTCACTGTACAAGGTTCAGAGGGAGCAATAAAAGCCTCCAAAACTTTTGGGAGGAGAAGCTTCAGTGAAGAGAAGAGCTGTGCAGTGGCAGGACTGCCCATGGACTCTGAGCTGTCACAGTCTGGGCAGCAGAAATTTGACTCAGACATTTGGACACAAGGATGTGAGATTTTGTCCCAAGCCAACAAAAGTTAATTAACCTCTCTTCAGTTTTAGAAGTTTGGATTAAGTTTTTTTTTTTTTTTTTTTTTTAAATTGCATTTTTTTCTTGTCTTTCCAAGTAAGCTGCTGGTCCAGCAATGTTTTGCAAAGCAAATCTCTGTCTCCACAAATGTGTAATCAAGATTGAATGGAAGGACTGGGAATTGGTTGCAAGTCCTACATCAAGTTCTATCCTTACATCAAATTAGGAGAAGAAGAGAGAATGAGAAAAGCTTTAAGGGATTTTATCATCTTTTCTCACACTGTTATTTTTTATATCTTGACAGCTTCTGCTCTGACTTTAATGTTAAAAATGTGCTGGGAGCACTTCTTAACTCTTTCTTGCAGCATCATTTGTATTTTCAAATTCCTGTTTCAGCTGAAAACAGTAATTGTCTTTATGGCTCTTTTTGTGTGCCGGGGAGGTTCTCTGGATAACAAAGTCGAGCAGGAAAGGAGTGAATGGAAGGTGATGGAATTTTTCCTGCTTTAGCTGGGTGATGGAATTTTACCCCTGGGGGAGCTGTGAAGGGCTCTCCTCATTTTCCTCATGAATGTAAAACTGAGGAGATGAGTCACAGGATGGGCTCTGAATGCAGGAAGTAAACACAGCATCCTCCTTTCCTGGGTTTTTCATCCCCTTCTGAGTGAGTCAGGGAGAGCAGAGGCTGCTGCTCACCCCAAACCCTCTCACCAGCCAGGCTTGGCTACTCACAGTGCTCAAATGGTGAGTAAACCTGTAGTAGATTTCACTCTGTCATCATCCTCCTCCTCGTGCCAGGCTCAGGAGTCAGAGTTTTCCCAGCTGACCCTGAACATCCTGGGGTCTCTGAGCATCCCTTGGCTGTATGAGACAGAGTGACCCACACAGAATTAATTATCTTCCTATAACTGATGAGTTCCAGAACAGTTTTCCTTGTGTAGACACCCTTTTCTGGCACACAGTGCGCTTTTATTCAAGGCTAATCCTGTAAATCCAGAACAAAATAATTATTCTGAATAGAGGCGTTTTTATAGAGGAATAATGTACATGTGTAGCTCGATGTTGATGGTGTTTCAGCAGGGCTGGTGGGAGGGGCTGGTGATTTTTCTCCTGTACAGACAAGCCATTGATTGCCTCTGTGAGTCATGGATAACATCACAGCACTTACTGGCACCACACTACTTGAAATTATTCCTCTTGTACAAAGAGGAGTGTCTGTATGAGCTCGCTCTGCACTTCTGATGATGCTGCAGGAAAGATGAATTTTAACATTTCCCCAGTTTTTCCACAGGTGCAGGGTTTGGCTTCTTGTTTGTTTTCAGAGGAAAAAGGATACTGAGAGTTGCAGTTTTAAACAGTTGCTGCTCCTTGCACCTCCAGCTTCAGAATTACTGATGGCTTATGGAACACTTGGCTCCTGTTAAGAGAAGATTTAGATGTGAAATTTGGATTTATGTTCCATCAGGACCTATTTTCCTTTTTAGCTAAAAAATGATTCTTTAAAAAGACTTCCCTCTTACTACAACTTAAAATAGGTTCATTGTTTTTAACCAGCACTATCTTGCAGCAGGATACTTGAATTATTTCTTATGTAAAAGTATAAAAACTAAGAAATGTAGCTTTGATGAAATCCTGGAAGATTTTTGTTGCCCATTCTGACCTGCACCTGTGGCTTTGCATCTCTTTTAGTCCCGTGCCACTTTTTTGTGGTGGCAGTCCAGGATCAAGTGAGATTAAAACTAAAAACTATGGATAATTTGATGGTTAGATAAAAAATTATCCAGACAACAGAACAGAAACGTCACTTGAAGCCTGAGCTGGGCAGGGTGAGGACCAGGAAGGGAAATCTCTGATGCTCAGTCCTGTCCTGGTGCTTTCCTCCCTCTCTGCACCTCAGAAACATCACAATTTTATTTCCATATGCACTCAGAGTTTGCAGGATGAGCTGGCCTATGAGGGGGGAAGGATTTTAATCATAAAATTGCAGTGATGATGCTTTAAAAGCTGTTGCTCTGAGGGTCAGTAGCTGGTTAATCCAAATGTCTTAACAGGGGCAAAGCCCTTCAGAGAACCTGTTACAAGGTACAAATTTTTTCCAAAATTCCAACTAAATATCTCAATTCACATCCAGGAGTGTTTTTTCCACATTCCCTCAACATCCTAGTGCCCCAGCCTGAGCAAACTAGGCTGTTCTGTCTGGGAAAGCACTGGGCTCTGGGGATGTTTTTTTTCCCTCCATTTACTCTTCCTCAGCTTTTGCTTTTTTTCTGGTAGCTAATTAGAACTAAGCCACATTCTGCTCTAATGTTCTGCCCTCTTTGATCTTGCTGGATTGCTTATTAAAGGAGCAGGTGATTTTTTTGTGCATTATTGCACACCAGAAAGCTCCAAATGTGTCTGGTTTCTGATTCTTGCTCTGAGGTTGGTGCTGAATTAAAAAGGTGGGGTGTTGGCCTGCCATTGAAATATTTCTTTTTAGATCTTGCTACAGCATCATAAAATACTGCTAAATTCAGATATCATATTTTGTTGCAGGCTGGTTCTAGGACAAAGCCCAGCCCTGTCTAGTGATGTTTATGGCTTCCCATATAAACCTACAGACAAAATTTGTGTCTCATTTTGTTTGAGTTACAGTGGGATGAAATCCTAGTCCTCCTTCTGAGCAGAAGATCTGAAAAGTTGAAATGGAGGAAAGGGAAAATCATCCCTATTAAACTTCCTGTGAATGGCTGCTTGAGAGAGAGAAAATATCTGCATCAAGTGTGTGTGGGAGTCCTGTAATGTAAACACAAATACATTGAAGCCTTGTTTTGTTTTTGGTTTGCAACTCTGTCAGTGTTTAAATCTCCTCTGCAACCTGCTGTGCCTTGGGAGAAGGAGATTTTTAGCTCTTACTCCAGAAAACAGAGGCTACTCTTGCTGCTCTGCCTCCTTGCTTATCTGCTTGGCTGCTTATCTGTACAGCTGCTAAATTTTTATGATAAATGCATCCTCTCAAAAGGATTGCTTTCAAATGTGCTTCAGTTTATTTACAATTAATCCAGAAAGGGGATTGTCTGCATCTCGATTTTTAGCAAAGAAGTGATTTCATGATTCTAAGCCGCACCTTTTTCATGGAAGAATCCAGCCTACCCCAGCAGTGCGGCTAATCATCAGGTGCGGCTTATCTATGGACAAATCTCAGTGAAATGCCAACCCGGAAGTGAGAGCCGGCCGGGGAGGGCGCCTGGGGCTGCATTTAAAGGCTTGGCTGGTCGATGAAAACTGTTTGCAACTTGAGCACCTGACACCAAACCCTGCGCTGGCGCCATTCTGTTACTAACTCGTTACTTTGTCGCACATGGATCCTCGCTTTAAAAAAAAAAAAAGCGGCTTATATTCGGGTGCGGCTTATATATGGACACATCCCGTGTTCGACCCGGCTACCGGGAGGTGCGGCTTATAATTGTGAAATTACTGTACCCTTCCTTCCTTGTCTGCCTCAGCTTTCCCAAAATTGACTTTCTGCTCCTGAGTCGGGAAGTTGCACAATGCCAGGAGATGTCAGAGTGCCCTGTAACTAAATGACAGAAATGGGGCTGCTAAAACATCTCCTGGTGACTTTGTGCTGGGGAGGGAGAGCTCCCAGTGCCCCCCATCCAATGTGGGTGAAAAATGTGCGAGGGACCAAGGTGACAGAAAATCGCATGTATGACACCACTGGCAGCTTCTCATCATCTGCGTTTCTGCATTTCACCCTGGGCTGTGCTGGTGTGTCCCAGAGGTGGGATGATGTTTGTGGGGCTGCATTTCTATTTCCATGAGGAGCTGAGAGGAAACCCTGAGCTGATCCCCATGTGAGAGAGGAAATTGTTGGTACAGTGCTTCCTGCTGAGCGTTTTTTTGGCTGCTTCTGTATGTTTTTGCATGTTTATTCATTCCCACAAAGAATATTCCAATGGCTGAAAAAAAACCCCCTTGACACAAATAAATATACAGGAAAAGTAAAGGCAAAAGTGTTGTGGTGAAATGAGAGGCATTTAAAAAAGTGTAGATAATATCAAACTATCAAAAAACAAACGACTAGAATTTCAACTGAGAGCAGAAGTGGGCAAAGTCAAATGGATGGGATTTGCCCTAGAATCTGTCTTTGATAAATGCAGCCTTTAAAAATACACAACCTGAAAAAAAAAATTGCTTAAATATTAGAGCTTTTATCTCTGCTCAATTGTGGCTGCAAGTATCTGAGTCATCAGGCTTGAGCAGGTGTAATTGTTTGTGTGCTGTGTATCTGCTGTGCCCAGCCCTGCCAAACACTGAAATCACCACTCAGAGACACAAGCAGAGCTCTGACCTTAGGCTCTGTCATTGTGCCTTTGTTATCTCTGCGCATTCTGGAGCTGCTGCATTTTAATTCCTTGGCTTTCTGTTTGTTTCCTCTGAGGCAGTCCCAGGAGCTTGGCACCGGCTTTTTGTTGGAATTGTTAGTTTGAAGGAGATTCTGGTGGAATCACAGGCTGAATATATCTCACTATTAATTAGAGATCAGCCCAAACCAAAGATGTCTGTTTGATCCCTCCCTCCCTCTGGAATCTTTTCTTTCCTGGGAAAAATCGCTCAGCTCTGGCTGGAGGATTGACCATTGTGTCGCAGAGAAACTTCTGTGCTTTCCAAATGTGTTTCATTCTCCTCAGGAATGAAACCAAAAAAATCCTTCTAAGTGTCTGAGAACCTTCTGTGTGTAAAGGATTTCTCCTTCTCTCAAGTTCACTCTCACCTCTAAATCCATCCCACTGAGACCTCTATCAAACCCCTATATATTTTAGAGAGAAAAGTTTTGGTTTCAAGAACATGAAGCTTTTATCAGGTTCTCATTAACTTCCAAACTGCTGTTTCTTTCCAACAAAGAAAATGTTCAATTTTTACTGCTTGAACTGTTCTGTTTTACTGCTACTAATATTCAATATGCCAGTTTCTTAGGCACGTTGAAACATGAGTGAGAAGAAGCTGAAAGTTTGATCTGATCATAAAAGAAAAAAGAAATAGACTGACAGTGAAAAGTTTTGGGAGTTAGTTTGGGATCTGGCCAATCAATCCTCTCTTTGTGGTTCCCAGTAGTTGATTAATGGCTTTCAAGCAGATAAAGAATTGGAGAAGGTGCAAAGGGAGCTTGGAACAAAAGTGTTATCCCATGATACCTGCATCAGATTGTTCTGTAGCTGTGGCCAGCAGTATTGATCTCCTGTAGTCCATTGCTTTGTGAGAATCTCAGGGCCATGCTCAGCAAACCTTTGAGTTGATTTTCCGTTTCCTTTTCTCTTTGGCCCGCAGTGGTGGAGAGCAGAGGAGGGATCATGGACAGCATCCAGAGATTCTCCAATCTGCCGACCTATCTCCCTGCCAGCCCTCACATCTCCAACGCTGATATTTTCTTCTTCCTCAAAGAAGCCAACCAGGATATCATGAGGAACTCCAGTTTGCAGTCGAGAGTGGATTCATTCTTTATTTACAAAGCCAATCAGCCCCCTGTGCTCAATGCCACCTACGGACCCTTCTCTGTCGAACAGCCCATTCCCTTGGACCTCATGCTGACTTCTGCCTCTTTTGGGTTCACAAATAAATTCACTTTTAATTGGAAATTAAAATCCCACATAATCAACAGTTCCATCTATTCCAACAAACCTAAAATCCAAACTTTGTTCTACATAGCAGGGAAGGACTGGGATGACTACGACTCGGAGGAGATGCTGCCTTGTGTGAAGATGTTTGCTTTCCTGGAGTCCAGAGAGGTGGTGGCCAGCTGCAGACTGACAGGCCACCTAGGATTATGTGTTGTGGAGTTGGAATTGTCTCCCAGCTGGTTCAGCTCCCCTCCACCCCTGGTTCCAGAGGAATCAACCTCCCTGGAAGGGATTACTGTGGAGCTCTTCTATAAGATTTATGCAGTGGATGGGGAATGTTCTCCAGAGGATGCAAAATGGGAAAACAATATCCATGCAGGTGAAGAGAATGAACAGCAAGCTTTGTCAGCCATGGAGAGGATTGGGAGCATCGTTGTTTACCCAAATCAAGACAAATTAAAGCAGTCTTCATTGAGGGTGGATGAAAATCTCATTATTCACTTACCGCTCAGCCCGGTCAGAGAGGGTGACATTGTGACCTTCCATGTTTTCCTGGCTGATTACTCGCTAGCAGACCAGTTTGTACTGAGGTAAGAGGATTTTTAAAGTGTTGTATGCAAAACTAATGGGGGTAAATCGATGCTGGATGTAAATATTTGGTTATATTCAGTGTTTTCATGAGAGAACTTCTGCATTTCCTCTCCAATTGGGGAAAACTATAAATAGTCTTGAATTATCTGTGTAGATGCCACTTTTTGGAACATGGGTATTGATTTTAATGTATGGGCTATAAATGTTTGTTTGATAGTTTTTAAATTCTGTTTTGCCTCTTAAATTCTGCCTCTGTAAGTCAGCCAGGGTAACTGCTGCTTTGCTAAAGAGTTTGCAGGAGGGTTTTCTGTTCCTTTGCTGAAGTTTCATCTGTTTTTATCGACTTTATTATCATCATCTTTACAAAATGCACAGGCTACATCTTGCACAGGTCAAATGTGATGAGAACTCATTTGTTGCATTGTACAGAGGGGACTGAGAAGTGAGAAAATAAACTCAGCCTGGGCAGGAATCCTTTGGCAGAGCCAGGATTTGGGGCCAAACTTTGCAGGTGGGCTTCAGTTTTCCTGTAAGATCAACCCACCCTGCTTCTTCAAGCTTTTGACTGCTTATTTCATGGCCCATTTTTGTTTTAAGTTTGGGGACTCTCTGTTGACCTTTCCTTGTGAATCTGCCTGTAATTGGAGAACTCAGAGAGAGAAACCACCCCGAGGGTTGGTGCTGCTTGCTTGTTATGTCCTTAGCTGTCAGACTCTGTCTTCAGAGCTGCACAGGGACCAAATTCAGAGAGAAATGCGAGCCAAACTGGGGGAACAAAAGGGCCAAAAGGTAATTGGAAAGTGTCATCTGCTGCAAGGATGTGGAACTCCAGGGAAAGAAGGAGCTGCAGCCCGTGCAAGGAAAGCTCTGAGCAGATTCCTGCCTTGCTTCCAAATTTTTGATCTGAGAACGATGGGAGCAGAGCATGAGAGAAATGCTTTGGGAACAGATGTGGGGAAAACAGACAGCAAACCTTATGCAGCACTTTCAAATCATTCAGCATTTGGGAAATAGCACATGCATATTAATAAACTCAGATTGCTGCCTGCGTGGGGACGAGTGGCACACAGCACTGCTGCTAACGAGGGGAGATGTGAGAAATAGAACGGGGTTTAGGCAAAATTTCAAAGGCTTGGGGCAGGAAGGGTCTTCCTGTAAACACAACTTTTTGTGCTTTTTTGTGGATTTCCAGTTTGGAATTGTTAAATATGGATTTGGCCAGCGTGCAGTGGATGGACTGGCCTCACGGAGCAGCCGGGTTCGTATTGATCCTCGGTGCTAGAGCTCAGAGATTATAGAATTTGCCTAAGGCTCTGCAAGGATTTAACAGCAGCTCTTAATTCTCAGGGTTTTGTTCTCTTCCCCATACCACAGATAAAATTCCCAAGGTATTAGAGACGACTTAAGACGAGGATGTTTTCTTTCCAGTGGAATTTCTAAAATAGCATTTACCTCGTAGCAAATGGTGCAAGGGTAGGTAGAGATTTGATGTTTCTGCTGGCCAGGAAATAACCAAATACTTCTTGCAGAGACATTTTTGAAATGTTGTCTTTCAAAAGCAAACCTAGGTCCTGGAAGCACTGAGCAGGTGATCAGCCTGGGTTTTCAGGGAAGCAGAAAATGAGGCAGCCCCAGGATGATCCACAGGTGGGCTCTGCTCAGAGCTCACCTTGTCCCACAGCCCATGGCATGTGCCTGGCCCCAGCTGCCAGCTGTTCTCCCAACATCTGGAACGTCCATCTCTGCTCCCCAGCTGCTGGGAAGGCACTCAGGTTTCCATGGGGATTTCCTCCTCTGAAAAGAGTATGGAATCGGTTCATCTCCAGGAAATGTCTCTGTTACAATAAATCAGCATGTTTTACGTGCCCAGAAATATTTCCTTGGAAAATTCGCTGTTGGCTCTCTGTCGTCCAGCCTGTCTGGGCTTTTATTTGACTTTGCTTGCATTGTGCTTTTCATCAGAGAAACTGGAAGTATTTTTATTTACCCTTCAGTTGAACACTGAAAAGTGAGAGGCAGAATGCATTTGTGCTGCTGCTTCACCTGTCCTTCAGAATGGAGAGAGTTCTGCAGCTTTGCTGTGATTATTTTGAATGATATTTGTTGGGTCCATGGAGAGATTTTCCAGCTGAAGTTTACATGGAAGGCAGGGAATGATGCTGAGGGAAGTACAAGCACTACAGTCCCTACATCTAATTTATGCTCTTTCCCTCAGCAGCTTTCCCTGTTTTTCTGCTCAATGCTAATGTCTGTGAAAACCCAGAAGGTTCTTATATACATCGAATTTCTGTGTTATAGCCAGAGAAAAGTACATTGAAGTGAATGTTTGCCTTGGGAAATATATTTTTTGCTTAATATAACGGAGAGTTTTTAATCATATCTGTTGTAAGTGTAGCAGGGTCTGGCTCATATGAGAGGATAGATCAAAACCAAGTCATTCTCAGCACAGCATTTGATGCCAGCCTTGAGCTCTGACAGGATGCAAAGGAGCAGATATGCTCAATTTTATTCACCTCTTTACTATTTCATGCTGTGTTGCATAGTACTTTATTTTATGCTGGATTTTTCCTAGCAGAACCAACTTCATTTCTCACAGGGAGCTGATTCTGTTCTATTTTGGTGAAATCTGGGATTTTTAACCAAGCTTGGAAACTGAGGAGCAGCTGGAAGCAGCTCCTTGGTTCAGCAATGTGCTGTGGGAGAGACACTTGTTGGGTCCCTGTCACTTAGAGGGGACACTGCAGCTTCTTGTGAAGCTCCAGCCATCCCTTCCAGTCCCTTCCATCACTCCAAACTGGTTTTGCTTGGCTTCAGCTAAGTCTTGGTTGGTTGTTTCCATTCAATAACTTGAATTTCAGGTGGAATGGGGGTTCTAATAAATAAATTACAAGAATTTCACAATTATAAGCCGCACCTGACTATACGCCGCACATCCGAGTAGCCGGTAGACCGCAGGATGTGTCCATATATAAGCCGCACCCGAATGTAAGCTGTATTTTTTTTTTTTTTTTTTTTAAGCGAGGATCCATGTGTGACAAAGTAACGAGTTAGTAACAGAATGGCGCCAGCGCGGGGTTTGGTGTCAGGTGCTCAAGTTGCAAACAGTTTTCATCGACCAGCCAAGCCTTTAAAGGCAGCCCCAGGCACCCTCCCCGGCCGGCTCTCACTTCCGGGTTGGCATTTCACTGGGATTTGTCCATAAATAAGCCGCACCTGATGATTAGCCGCACTGCTGGGGTAGGCTGGATTCTTCCATGAAAAAAGGTGTGGCTTAGAATTGTGAAATTACTGTAATCTTCAATAAAATCCATTTGTTTCTTTTCCTGCTGGAATCCCGGCAGTGTGGCTGGGCCAGGGAAGGACACAGATGTGTCAAGGGGCAGAATTTGGGCACTCAGTTCCTGCCACTCCTCCTGCTGCCAGATGATCTCTACATGTGTGCAATGCAATGCTTATGACACTGGAGATGAATTTGTGGCCTTGCTGGTTTGATCTCTACTGCAGAATTCACCATCTGGGAAGATAAATTTTGCCCATTATGTTTGGTGGCTTGTCACTAAGCACAGTTTAACTGTAAAGGTAGGTGAAATGGGCTATGTTGCCATGATTAAACTCTTTTATGGGCCCCATTATTAAAAAAATAAATTTCAAAAGGGTAAAAATGAAGGACAGCTGTGAGATTCCAGCAGGACTCATGCATACTTCATTGTCACAAATTTCCAGGCACTTTTTGTCCTTTGGTGTGCTGGAGCATCTCTGTTTCCTTCCTCACTGACAAATGCAGATGAAATGCAGTAAATGAGGAAAGAAAAGATGGAAATCATGACTACAGAAGGGGTAACAGCAACTTTAGTGCTAATTGCAGAGCAGAAAAAGTCTCCTGATACAAGGAGGAGTTATAAAAGAGACAGGAGAAAACAATTCCTGCTCAACTGGAAGAACAGAAATCTCATCTAACAGCACTGGGAATGGCTTCTGCTTCTTCCACGGTGTTTGTTATTATTTAACTCCATCTTGAGACTCAGAGGGTGTATTTAAAAGAAAAATGGGAGTCAATTTGTACAGCAGGAGAACATTTAATGAAACAAATGGACAATTGCCCCTTGGTTAGAGGAGAGAAATGAGGAAAGTCTCTTTAGGAGTAAACGTGGATTTTTGGCCTGTTTTCCAAGCCTCCCCAGCTAACCTCAGGAGGATGGGCAGTTCCTGAAAGCTGAGCATTGAGCAGATTGTCACACACAAATGTGGCTCTGTTGGCATTCCTGACATGTCCCCAGCACCAAGCACCCATCCTTCTTCTGTGCCTGGTCAGAACAGAACTGGACATGGGAGAAACTCTGGGAATTGCAGGAGCAGGTAGGGAAGGGAAGGGAAGCAGCAGCGGCTCAGGATGAGGAGCTGGGGCTGCAGGGGCATGGCAGTGTGAAAAACACATTTTACTGTTTTGGTAAAGTTTAACAGGTTTAATGAAAAGATAATAGGAAGTATAAAGTTTATAAATATACAGTAAATATAAATATAAAGTAATATAAAGTAATATAAAGTAATGTAATATAAAGTAAAGGGTTAAAACAACTGGGTGCTTGGTAAGTTGTTAAGAGTACACAGTTGCTTTAGGAATGTTTTTTTAAATATATTTTATAATACATCAACTTGTTGCATATTTATAGTTTTTAATGCATAGTTAAATTTCTTTTGGAAACTTTAACATGGTTATTTTTTGGGTTTGTTTTTTTAGAGTATGTGTGTTTTTTGGCTTGTGGTTCTAATTTTTTTTAAATTATTTTTTTAATTTGGAGGGTGGTTTTGGCTTTTTTGCAGTTGGTGAGTGTTGATAATTGTTGTTTTAGTTGTAGGGTTTTTATTACACATTTACAGGTTGTTATTTCAAATAAGTGAGTAGTTTAAGCATACTATCTTTAAAAAACTTATGTCTAACTTTTGCTATTAGAAGAAAAGAAAAAAAAGACTATATTCATACAGAAAAGCTATTTTAACATGACACATACAGCATTTATCCTAATATTTGCAAAAAGCCAACAATATGTCATGCCCTTACAACAACAGGATCCTGCTCAAGGACCTGGCTGGCCCTCAGTGCCCTGGCAGATTTAGGAGAAGGATTTTCCATCCACTCCTGCCATTGGGGATGAACCAGGACAAGCTGTAACTCTTGCCAGGAGACCCTTCCTGATCATTCTCACTAGGCAAAATGATATTAAGGATTTATATTAATAAACATATATCCATATGGAGGAGGTGATGTCTCCTGCTAAGGAATAAAAATTGCACAGAACATTAAAAGTGACTTACAAGGCTTCTGTGTTAATAATGAAAGATGTGGAGAAGTCTGAGCAGTCGTCTAGAAGGCCAGAAAAAGATCATTAAGAGGATGTCTCCTGCCAATAGCTGCCAAGAGCAAACAAGGGAAAGAAAACAGAAGGTTTTGGATCTGGAAATGCATAGAAAATGAGAGTACAGACTGTGGGGAGTGCAGCCTGGCTGCCTGTGAGGAGGAGGAGGCTCCACATGGCCTTCCCTGCTCCCAAGCAAGCTGCTGGGAATGGGGAAGCACTGCCACTGAGATTGTTACTGGGGAGACAAAGGAGGGATTCACTGCAACAGCATTCCAGGATGAACATTCAGCAGAAATCAAAGTGTTGAGAAAGGGAAATCAGAAATCTGAAATCAGAAATGCTGGTTCAGATTTAGAAATAATCACAGGAATAAACCATTACTGGTGGCTTGGGAATAATTGGGTTTTTAGTCCAAAATCTTAATGAACCCAAGGTGAATGTTGGAATTTTTGGTTCCTCTTTTCTCTCTGGATGCACATGGAAGTAAATATAAAGATGAAATAGTGATACATAATATTAATATAAATATCAAGCACTGCTCAGTCTGGAAATGCCAGTTGTGCCCCAGGACTTATGCACTGGTTCATATTCCTCCGAGACAGATTCACATTATTTTTTTCCCAGATATTCTGCTTCATTTGATGCCTATATTGTCTTCCTCCTACTGTTTTATTTTCTTTTTTGTTACTGAATGGGAAAGGGAGTAACATCCTTTCAGGACACTCCTATGAAGCCTGTGGGAATGTTTGTTTTGGCTTGAATGAACCATTTCTATAAATCATCTTTCAAGAAAGGTTGAACCACTCTTTTATTTTTCTTATTTCTGTTTGAGACCGGCTTGTGGCCCAGAAAAATTGGCTGCAGCTGATGAAAACCTGACATGGGGATATGGAGTTACAAATTTCACAAGGATGCTGTGTGAGGCAGTTAGACCTGAACCTCTCTTGGCTGAAGGGAAAAAGGTTTCTCCCCTAGGAGAAAAGAACCATCCTGGAAATAATTGTGCCAGACTGGCAGCTTCTCTCTCCTCATGTGCCTCAAGATAAACTCCTCTGCCCCAACCACACTGGAGGGGGAGAAGAAAAATAAAATACCCCCTCATAGAGTCTTAAAACCAGTTTAAAATTACAAAAAATCCTCCTCCTTAGAGCTGGAGCAATTCTAAAATGGAATAAATGGCCCAGTGAATCCTGAAAGACCCTGCAAATCTACAGTCAATAAAGCTTTTTAATGGAATTTTAGATAAAGGTCAACTATGTGCTGCAATAATCACTGTCCATGATCACTGCCCAGGCAGAGCAGCAGCTCCAGTGACAGAGAGAGGCCCTGGGAATTGTTGGATATTGGCTGGAAGTGCTTCCAGATGGGACTGCAGCCTCGTGGTGATCAAACAGGGGATTTAATTGAGATGTTTCCTGATGCAAATCTCTGCTGCTCTGCAAAATCCTGTGCTCCTCTGCACACAAACCAAGCTGATGTGCTGCTGGGAAGGTGCTGGTGATGATTTACCAAAATATGAGTCTAATACTGTGGTGGGCAAAAGACTGTCTAACAATTTAAATTAGAAAGTGTATGTTTATTCAGCTCTGGGCAGCAGCGTGAGGTAATTCTCTAAACACACTGCAGAATTACAGATGATCAGAGTCTATTTATTGAAAAGGTTCAAACAAATCCATATTCATAATATCAGCCCCTCCCATCCCTGCTTCCTGTGGGATGATTTACCAAAACATGAGTATTGGTCTAATAGATACTCAACTGTGACAGACAAAAGACTCTCTAACA
>VRYO01002095.1:4555499-4577612 GCA_009812075.1 Sialia sialis | reverse complement strand
TCCCTTCCCTTCCCTTCCCTTCCCTTCCCTTCCCTTCCCTTTTTTGCTTTCTTCTCTGTTCCAAAGAGCACAACAGCTCAGCTTTCCAGATGGGCAGGGATGTTATTCCAGCTGTCTCTGAAAATCCAGTTGAGCCTGTCCTGGGATTTCTGTACCAGTTAAATCTGCCACTGGTAATTCTCAGTCACAGAGGCAGAGAGGGTCTGTGCTGCTTTGCTGTACCCATGGGTGATGGCTGATTGTCACTCTCTCAGCAGACATGCAAAAATGAAATTGTTTAAGTGCAGGAGGTGGGAGTGAAGGAGCTGGAGCAGACCTATCACCCAGTGCTGTGTGAGAAAGAGCCAGCAAAATTTATGGTTTCTCAAGCAGCAGTGTATTTTTAAGCTCCTTGTATTCCTACACTTCACAGCCCAGATTAGCAGGTTGTTGACAGCTCAGTGATATATTTGCTGTCACCTGGCTGGAGTCCGAAGCAAGTGATGAATTTTTGGTTTGAATGAGCTGGTGTGACGTGCAGTGACAGATTTATTTTTTGTTACTACAAGTATGTAGTGTGTCCTGTGCTTGGGGACTTTGGTGCTGCTCATGTGTGGTCGTGAGTGATTTGCTTGCTTTCCTTGTGCTTCTGTTTCACCATCCAAGAAAAGCTGGGGAAAACAACACGTTCCTCATTTGCTGGGATGGCTCCTTCCTTTTCTACCATGCTGCAGCTCAGATCATCTCCTAGATCATCTCCTTTGGGTCCAGCAGAGCCCATCTGCTGGCAGCAGGGAGCAAGTGCTCTGTGGAAAAGAACCCAGCATTTCCAGCTGCCCTTGCTGCATTTCACACGGCTTTGATACATGTCACAGGAATTTACATGCAAAAACCTGTTTTTGAAGTGATACTACTTTATTCTGGGAAGATACACCTCCCAAAATAACATTCAAGACAGGAGAAGGGGCAGCAGGAATCAGTTTTGTCTTCATGTGGCTGAACACTTTGGAGGAGCTGAATTTGATGGAACAGATTCTGCTTGTGAGTAAAACCTTAGTGCTGTATGTTGGTAAGCTCTATTTGGACAAAGTTTCAGGCTAGAACAGCAAACAGAAAAATGGGAATATGCATAATTAAAATGCCTACTTTAAACTTCATGTCATATTCTTAACACTCAATTGGTGTTAAGGAGATCAGCTTTCCTAGACAGTTTTCCTGAGGTTTTAAACCCCGGACACTTCCAGAGAGCAAAGGATTTGGTGCCAACAATCCTTCACTTTATAGGGCCTGAGCCATTTTAAATACCTTGGGGTGAAGGGTACAATAATTAATGATTACAGGATTAATAGTGTTTTTTTTAAGTGCAAGTTACATATTTTTGAAACAAAAGAATGATCCAGGTCCACAAACCCAGTTTACTTTGAAACAGATGGTAGAGACTGAGAGAGATCAAGAGACAGGGAAGCTGCATCTTTCCATACCAAGGAAATGTTTTCCTTTTGTGCTGGCAGAGCCAGGGATTAGGCCTGGGCAATAAGTTTGAATATAAAAAATAAATATATAAAGAAAAATATATAAAATGCATAAATATATAAATATATAAATATATAAATGTATAAATATATAAATACAGTAATTTCTTAATTATAAGCTGCATGTGATTATAAGCCGCACTTCCAGTAGCCGGTAGACCACGGGATTTGTCCATATATAAACTGCATCTGAATATAAGCCTCACTTTTTTTAAATTTTTTTTTTTTTAAGCGAGGATCCATGTGCGACAAAGTAACGAGTCAGTAACAGAATGGCACCAGCGCGGGGTTTGGTGTCAGGTGCTCAAGTTGCAAACAGTTTTCACAGACCAGCCAAGCCTTTAAAGGCAGCCCCAGGTGCCCTCCCCGGCCGGCTCTCACTTCTAGGTTGGCATTTCACTGGGATTTGTCCATAAATAAGCTGCACCTGATGATTAGTAGCACTGCTGGGGTAGGCTGGATTCTTCAATGAAAAAGGTGTGGCTTAGAATTGTGAAATTACTGTACATAAATATATAAAATAAAAATAAATATATAAATAAAATATATAAAATATATAAATATATAAAATAAATATAGAAATAAAATACTCTGAGAGGAGCCACATTGGAGCTGCCATTGCCTGGTTTGGTGGGGCAGATGAGGATCCATGTCCAGCCCAGGAACATCTCTGCTCTGGCTCCTTCCCCAGCTCCACACACGTGCTCCTCCAGCAAGGGTGGAGACACCGAAGCATCTCCAGAGCTCTGATGTGCTTAGACATCAAAAATGGAAGGTGCACCTCTCATGTGATTGCTGCCTTAGGGGGGAGAGCATATGCACAGCAAATGGACACTTACATAACCCTATTAGCTTCTGCTGGCTGCTTTCAACTGTTGGTTTGCCACAGGGAGCTGGAGGAGAAGAATTAGGTAATATAAATAGAAAGATGACATCCTCCAGAAGAGAGCCATTCAGCACATATTGCTGGCTGGCCTCGTGGCTCAGAGCTGATAAGCAAATTTGGCCTGAATCCTGTTGCAGCATTTGACGGTGGCACCAGCAGAGCAGGCTTGGCAATACCAGCAGAGGTGGACGCTGGGGATGTGAGCACTCACTGCAGGAGCTGCTCTCCGTGGCACAAACCTGGGGCCAAATTAATTGTGATTAATTTTGATTACAGAGCATTCCCTTTGAAGTGACTCTCGAGATGAATTTGTCCCATGCGTGCTTTAAAGGGCAAGTTGCTCACAAGTGCTTCTGCTAATGCATCCTCCAGGTTTATTCCAGAGATCCCTTTTTTTTTCTCTTTCAGCAATTGGTTCCTGGTGCAAATACAGACACTTTGCATTAATTCCCTGCAGGGCTTCCATGCCATATTTTTAGGCTTTTGAGTGGCATTGTGGAAAACATGAAAGCATTATGGTAATGATCAAGGCCAATTCTTGTGTTCTTTATTCAAATATCAGTTAGGGGGGAAAAAAACCTGTGATGCTTAATCATGCAAAAATCCTCCTAAGAGCTCATTTAAGAGAGGGCTTGAGTGGGGACCTCAAGATTTGGCCCCTAGTGCATGATGGATTTTAACAACAGAGAGGTAGTGATTAGGTGGAAGAATGTAAGTACAAGTGGTTGAAGTGCTGGCATGAAAAAAGAGTGAAGAGAATTGTCCCTTCAACACCACAAGGAGCAGTTGCATATTATTGTATTTAATGAAAAGGAAAGTACAATGAATGCACTTTAAAGTGGATTCCTCCCACCGTTCTTTTCATTTGTTTGGGAATATTCTGTGGGACTGACTGGAGGCTTTTTCAGGTCTAGCAGGAGCCTCTCAGCTGCCTAATAGCAGTGCAGAAAGTGTGGCACAGCACCTTTTCTTACTGATTTACTGATCAAAAGGAGTGTTTACACAAAGCTGTGCTTTGCCCCCACTTTTAGAAAAGCCACTCCTTGTACTCTCCTGAAAGCTCTCGTAAGGGGAAGCATTTCTCACTGTGAACAAACAGCCAAATGTGTTTGAAATGGAAAATTTCGGATTGAAATGGGCATCTCAGAGCTTCCAGCTGCTGCCAACCGTATGGCAGAACAATTGCAGCGTTTGCAATCTCTGCAGAAGCTGCTTATCTAACAATCAGGGCAACTTGAAATATTTATTTGGAGCTGGTTGGTTTCAAGTATTGGAAAGCACTGCTTTTCCCCCTCTTTGCCTAATTAAAACAGGGCCATGAGTGCTCAAGGTAGGTCACTTCAGATCTCTGCAAAGAGAGGAATTTGGAAATGCTCGGGGTCCCTTGGAAGTTGTAGTTTGAAGAGTTTTCTAAACAAATGTGAAGATTCTGAGGAGGGATCAGGAGCAGAGCCAAACTCCCCAGATGTTTTTCCATTCCTAGGAAACCCTGAGGTTGGGGCACTGCTCAAAGTTGAATTGGGTTGGTTTTCTGTGTTGCCTTTCCCCTTTTTCAGCTGAGAGAGATGTTGACCTCCAGCCCTGCTGTGTTCTCTGCTCACACCTGAACTCTGTGCTTGGGGAGTTGGAATTTGGGGTTCCCTTCCATTGGTCTCTCACTCCTCTCCCACAGCTTGTTCAGGAGTCTCCAGCAAAGCTTTTTCTGACTCCACAGCCGTGAAACTCAAGTGCAGGACTCTGGAGAAAAAGTTTTGTGCAGGCAGTGGTGTGGCTGCAGCAGCTCCATGTCATGGGCTGATGGAAACTGGAAAGAGAGGGGCTGTCCATCTCTGTGTCCCAGAAAGTTCTGTCCAGAGGTGCAGCAAGTGCACAAAGTCCTCTGCCAACTAGGAAATGTGATTTTGAGATTTCTCCTTACAAGTCCTTCTGACAGCTGCTCCTATTAGGAACTCAATCAGCACAGCATTGTGAATTCAGTCAAGTTTTCCCTTGACATGCTATAAATGTATTAAGTGATGAAATGTCATGGAATCAAAGCAAATTTGCACTTATTCCAGAAAGAAATCTGAATATGTAACTTGGAGTGGTGATGGGGTAAGCAGAGATTTGCATTCCTTTTCCTTCAAGATGGAAGTTCTGAAATGTTACTGTGGTGATAATCCTGCTGTAGCCAAAGCGTTTCTCATTTCCAACCACTTTTGATCAAGTTTGAATTCAGGTGTTTGTGTCTGGTTTTGGTTTGCAGCTCCATGCTTGGCATCAGTGAGGTTCTGACTCCCTGCAGGATTCTCTTCCTGAGCTGCAGGAGTGATCAGGGATGGAAAGGGAAACCTCTGGCAAATCTCTCATTGTTTAAGCACACTGCCTCCTGTCTCGAGTCACCTTGGAGAAAGCAGCTTTCCTGTAAACAAAGGGGAAATCTGCTTAGCACTTTTTTGGTTTTGATGAAGCTGCACTTGCAGCCACTAATCTGCCTGATGTAGGAATGGGCACCTCTCAAGAAGCTGCAGCCCAAAATTAATTTCAGCAAATGCATCTACTCCTTGAAGAAACCCTGCTAAAGGCTTGGAAGTGTGGAAGTTCTGCAGCTCTTGGGAGCTTGTGAGGCTCAGGAGGGAGAGCTGAGCTGAGCTGGGTGTATGAGGGTGGGTGGGGTGTCTGTCCTGTGGGACTCACACCTCCTTCATCCTCCTTCATCCTCCTTCCTGGGACAGAGCCATCAATAACACACACTGTCATCTCCAGACAAAGCTTGCTGTCCCCTGGTTTTGTCACAGGTCCTTTCTGTCCCCTGGTTTTGTCACAGGTTCTTTCTGTGCCCTGCTTTTGTCACAGGTCTTTTCTGTCCTCTAGTTTTGTCACAGGTCTTTTCTGTCCTCTAGTTTTGTCACAGGTCCTTTTTGTCCCCTGGTTTTGTCACAGGTCCTCCCTGTCCCCTGATTTTGTCACAGGTCCTTTCTGTCCCCTGGTTTTGTCACAGGTCTGCATTTGTCACCTGTGGAGCTTTCACAGCACACACTCTGCAGGGAGGGACAAAAATCCACTCAAAGACATTGAGGCCTCTCCTTGGTTTGTTCCAAACCTGCACACCTTGAGATTTGTCTTGTTTGAGCCAAAGAAAACTTCCATGCTTGGGGAAATCCTAAAATGTGGCTTTATAACCTAAACAGAGCTGATTTCACGGCATCAGCAGAGCGTGGTTGAACTGAGTTGGGCCCAGTGTTGTCTCCTTTTGGGGGATTTTTTTCTTCCTTTATTCTCTCTCTCCCTCCACAGTGTATAATTCATTTGGAGCTCTCCAATGCCATTTCCATAATGTTGTGATTCATCATTAATTAAACTGCTTTAAATCCATTGTTTGTTTACTTTTCATAAAAGTCCCCAGTTTTAAAACTCACTTTTCAACTTTATTCCATTCAGATTTATATTGATCTTAGGGAAAAAAAAAATCCTGTGCACTTTGCCTTTTAGAATCTGCTTCATTATCCATTATATTTCAATACTTATTTATTCCAACGAAGGAATACAAATGTTGAAGCATTCTGCAGGAAGTCAAATGAACTGCCAGCAGTAAATAGCATTTTTGATCAATTTATTCCTTTTTCTTTCTGTTTGCAAATTGCTTGTAAATATGCCTCCATTTGTGCAACTTTGGAATTATTCTGCAAAGAGATTACTCGAGTTGTCTCATGGTGGGCAGAATTTCATCTGATCAGCTGTAACTCACTGTTATTTATTTTTAAGAGAAACCCTCCTGTTCATGCAGAGCTTTGGCAGCACTGCCTTGCACACTTTCTCTAGATCAACTTGTAACTAATTTGTAGGAGTTAAATAAACACCAATGACTGTGCTGTTTTATTCCCAGCTTTGATGCATTTCCAGCCCTTTGTCCTTGTGTTTATTTTAGTATTCAAGCTCTTGGTCTGCATTCAGCTTGCAATTTGTTTTTTCCCCCCCAGTATTTCCTAGCAGTTGTTAATGGGTCTGACCTGCCCTATCCATTCATTAGCCAGCTCTTTATAAAAATACAGTAATTTCACAAATATAAGCCGCGCCTGATTATAAGCCGCACATCCGGGGAGATCATGGGATTTATCCATATATAAGCCGCACCCGAATATAAGCCGCATCTAATTTTTTTTTTTTTTAAAGTGAGGATCCATGTGTGACAAAGTAATGAGTTAGTAACAGAATGGTGCCAGTGTGGGGTTTGCTGTCAAGTGCTCAAGTTGCAAACAGTTTTCATCAACCAGCCAAGCCTTTAAAGGCAGCCCCAGGCACCCTCCCCGGCCGGCTCTCACTTCCAGGTTGGCATTTCACTGGGATTTGTCCATAGATAAGCCGCACCTGATGATTAGCCGCACTGCTGGGGTAGGCTGGATTCTTCAATGAAAAAGGTGCAGCTTAGAATATGAAATTACTGTATTTATCATAGCACTCTCTGAAACATCCACAGCCCACAAAATCCTCAAAATTCCTCTGCTATGAATTTCCAACCAAATTTCTTTGCTCCATAGAGCAGGGATGACTTGTGCAGGAGTTTTTGAGGTGGGCATAATTGCTCCTTGTGAGACATTTAATGAAAATGAAATCTGAAACAGCATCTTCCGAGGAATTTAACCTCTGAGTTACTGGTGCTTCCTGACTGGCATCTTTGTCTGGGGAATTCAAGTGGTCTCAGAATTCTTCCTCCCCTTATGCAATGCTCTGCCTGGCTATGGAGAAGTAGTCTTACATCAAGTGTCATGTTCAGCATAAATTGAGAATGTGGAGGAGGCTGCACTTTTAAACCTGTGGCAGGGAATCACATTAAATTCAATGTAATTACATTGTTCTAGAAATGTGATTATGTGTTTCAACTACCAGCCTCCCACTAAATTACTTCAGATCAGTCTCAATCTGTGGAATGAAATCTGCCTGATTTAGATGTAAAAAATGCAATAAATATGAGGAAATGCATTTTGCATTTATATTTTATGCTCACCTGTGACTGCTTATTACATTCTCCAGATCCAGCCTTTCCCCATCTCACCTGCTGCGTGGAGGGAAATTAAACCCTGACTGTGCTTAATACCAAGATTTAGTCTTTGCAGCACCGTGTGCATGACATTGGCTACTTAATTTCACATAAAGCTGCAGAGAGATCTTAACTGCAGGAGTGTTCAGCGAAGAAAGGTGTTCCCCAAGTGAAAACAAGATAAAATGTTCCCAGGGCTAAGCCAGAACTTGAATGCAATGATAACTTCTGAGGTTTCACTGCTCCAAAAAGTAGAAAAGATGGATAATGTTGGTATTTCTGGTAGATGAGCTCGAGCCTGCAGCTTGCAGACCCACTTTTGAAACCCACTGCTAGTCTGGTGGGCAGAGTGTTAGAACTGAGAATAGTTGTGCCTGGAGTGAATTGAGGACAATGTCTTGACAGGAAGGGTTCGAGTCAGGAAGGCAACACCAGGCAGGATGGAGTGCTCTCAACTCCTCTGAACTCCAAAAGGGATTTCTGAATGGTGCCTTGGTAATTTGAGCTCTTCACCAGGTCATTTCTAGCCCAGCTCTCAGATTAGAAAGCAATCTCAGCCCAGGAACATGCTGTCTGCACTTGTGATATCCACAGGTTATTGACATTGGTAATTGGGAATAAAGCTTTGTACCAGCAACACGAAGACCCTGTCCCTTAGTGCCTCAGCTCCTGGCTCCAGGGTAACTTCTGATCCAGTGACAAAAATTGCTGGAGGAAAAAAAATTACAACCACAATCAAACAAACACCACCCGTGCAGGAAACTGCTCTGGAAGGTGAGCTCCAGCTCGGTGTTAAAGTTGGAAAACAATTGTGATTTGTAGGTGCAAAATTGTCCATAAAAATACAGCGCAGATTGCTTTCCTTTTGCCTCTTCATCCCATGGAACTTTGTGGGTGACTTTTTGAAAGGGGAGAGCTTGATTTTTGAATAAATCTTCTCCAGCTGTCTCTAACTTAAGTAGAGATTATTTTCAGCCTCCCTCCCTCACTCCCCAGCTTCATTCCGTGGAAGTCTCAGTGAATCTCTTTGAATATCTCAGCAGTGCACTCAAAAGCACCGTGGACATAAAGGTTCTGCAGCTGTAGAAACCACTCAGATGTTCCCTGGAGATGAAGGAGGGAGGAGCATAATTAATCTTTCTGTCTCTTTCAAGATGTTTTAAGATCAGAAAAGGTCATTTTCTGAGAAGAGCTGGGGAGGAGCTCAGGGGGGAAGAGGCTTGTCTTCAGGAATGAATCGCCTGGTCTGTAGGGCTGGGGTCCTGAAACACATCAAGTGCCTGCTGGAGGAGAACAAGGAACATTTCTTCCATCTCGGTGCATTTTAGAAACAATTTCAAGTGTAATTAAGGTCTTCCTCTCCACCCCACAAATTGTTATGAATATTTATGGGCATGGGATGAGTGATTTAACTTAATGAAAAATCCTATCTTTTTGTTTTGCACTGCTGTATCAGATTTTTCGTGTCCTGATAAATCCATTTTTACATTAGGATCAACAAGAGGGGCCTTGTCCAGCCCTGCCACCAAGCCTGGAGAGCAGAGCTGTCCCCAGCTGTGAGGAAATCTGCTCCTCTGGACACCCTGGGGGCTGGAGACTCCCCAGAGGCAATTCCTGCCTTGCAGGCACAGGGAGGAAAAACCACACCGACACTTGTTTTACACATCCCCTCGGAGCAGGAGAGGAGCTGCTGCTGTTTTCCTGCTCAAGCATAACAAGCCATAATTAGTTTAGCCCTGGGTTATTGGTCCTTGCTGCAGCAGCTCAGGAGATGTGTGTGAGCTCCTGCTCCTCCTGGTGAAGAATTCTGCTGTAAAACCACGCTGGCTTCGTCCCCTCTCCACTCACAGCTGGGTTCTGACCAGCCCCACATTTACAAGCAGATGTTAAACATCCTTAACACACCAAGATGATTTTTGCCCCCAGATGCTGTGAGAGCATCACAGGAGCTGGGAGCACAGCATGCTGCCCCTTGTTAGCTCCACTAAGCAGCTGATTTCCTTGATGGGAGCTCTGGAATCTCCCCCAAGCACAGCAGCTTCCGTCCCTGAGTGAGATTGTCTTTCTGCGCTCAGAGCTGTACATCAGAGCAATTTCAGCATCCACATCCCCTGAACAAGGCTCATTAATCAAGAATTCATGGCTAACAGAACCCTGGTTAGGGACTAGTGGAGCTGGGAGAGCAGAACAGGAATGGGAAGTGCTTAATGCTCAGGTGGAGAGAGTGGCTCACTCAGTTTTTCTCTGAAAATCCCTGAATGTTTGTCATGGATTGTGGCTGGATTTGGAAAGTGGGAAAGCCTGGTTTTGGGGTGTTATTAACACTGTGTTTTCCTTTCAGAAAGTTTAAGAGGCTCCTTGGTATCTAGCACCCAGGCCTGTGTATATTCATTTATTCATAAAACATGAATTGTTCCTCCTCCCCCTTTTTTGATTGTTCCCTTTGGCAGGGATGGTTTTCCATCTGGTGTCTGAGGATGTGTAAGGAGCTTGATTCATAAAGACTGGTCAAGAAAATAAAATCAAAGCTGTGAGAGTGCCTCATTCCTATCCTCAAATTTGGGCTTTACTTTTTGTCTTGTAGTTCTCCAGGGCAGTGCTGAATGTTGGAGCCACCTCTGCTCCTGCTTGTAAATTCTTACAAGAATTCTCACAGCTGCTGCTCAAGGACTTTTTTCAGTCCTTCCCCCTGAATGAATGTTTTCCCCCAAACCAGAGAAGGAGCTGCTTTGACAAGGTGTTGTGACTGAGCTGTGGTGGAAAATCAGCTCTTTCTCTGGTGAAACCAAAACTGAGAAGTCCTGGTGGCAGCAGCTGCAACGGCAAAGGAAAAATGCTAAGAGATAAAGGAGGTTTTAGGATGGTGTTGGGAAGGAAAGGGAAAGCCACAGAGGGAATGGTCCCATCCCTCTGCTGATTCAGGAACTGAATTAATCCCTAATCCTGGAATTCTCTTCTGAACACACAGACAAATGGCAGCACATTGCTCTGCCACTGGAGCCTCATTTTTGATTCTGGCCTCTTTGTCCTGTTGTGCCCCCAACTTTTTATTACACGCACAGTGCCAGGACGGAGGTCTTTGTTAGAGATTAATGATGTGGAAATGGATTTGGCCTCCTGAAATCTGCAAACGTAGAAGGAAGTCACTAGCTCAGTGTGCAGCTGTGTCACTGCTCACTGCTGTGCCAGAGCTGCCTGTCCATGCTGGATCATGCTGGAATCCATCCTGAAAACAGCTGCTGTCCGGGACTCATCTTCAGCCCTATGAACACCAGAGTTTAATTTAAAAATTGCTGGGAGGATCCAAGAATCCTTCCCCAGTCCTGCAGGTCCAGGGTGAGCAATTTCTTTCACCAGGCAAGTAAAATGCCTCAAGTTTATTGAATTACCATCAATCACTCATCAAATGGCAAGTGATTTCTGTGAGGTGGCTGATGAGTTCTCCTGACAGCTTTGCAAGGCTGGCTGAGCTTTCTGAGCTGTGGCAGCTCTGTGAGCAGCACACCTTGGAGGGCTGAATCCTCCTCAGCTCTTCGGCTGCTGGGCTCTGTCTGTCAGGCATCACTTGCAGAACGACATTTTAGCCAGATCTGAAGAGCAAAAGCTGGAACTTGGAGCTTCAGGGCGTCCAGAGGCAAAAACCTGTCAGTTCAGGAAACATTGCAGCAGATCCAGGCAGACAGGGCTTGGCACATCCATTTGTGGGGCTTTCCCTGGAATTTATTGCAGTGGGTTATGGACTCAGATGGGAAATAGAGCTTGGGACTTGCAAAATCCCTGCAAAACTGCACAGCTCCAAAGGGGGGTTCAAAGAGCCATTGGAGAAGGCCCAATGGAGCTGCAGAGAGTGTTGAAGAAATTCCTGAGAGGCAGCACCTGAAGGAAACAAACGGGGCTGGCAAAGATAAAAGCTGTTGTCCAAAGGGCTGACTGGGAGTAGCTCAGCACCACGGTCTGAAAAGGGCTGAATATTGTCTGCAGGTTAGGAAAAAAAATATAATTTTATAGTGAAGAAAGGAGAATGGAGGAATAAAGGCAGGGTGAAAAAAGTTCTTTGATGTTTTATCCCAGCTGGAGGGCTGTTCTCATCAGAACTCGTTATTAGCCTGCTCAGTGGCCATTGGTGCCTGCAGTACAAACCACATAATCATAATGCTCACTAAAGTTTCCACTACCAGCAGAAAAATGCTTTTCTGCTGTAATATATGGTGCCACCTTTTCAAGAAAAGTACTGGCCTGAGCTGTGCTGGAAATTGAATTCCACCTTGTGGAAAGGGAGATTATTTCCTCAGGTTTCCTTATTCACCGTGCTAGCACATTCTGCTCAAGGTAAAGGGGCACTCCAGGATGATGGATTGGCAAGCGTGAGAGGACTGCTGTTCCATGTGACAGGGATATAAAGAAGGATATTTTTATTTTTTGACAGTGAAGGGGAAATGGCATTACTAGCAATATTCAGCTATGTACTCTGCAGCCCCAGTTAGCTCTGCATATTTTATGGCATCCATTTTCTTTCTTCGATTAAACAACATAAAACCCCATAAAATACTCCAATAAAAACAACAACTACTAGTTCAGGCAAAGTTCTTGTGGCCTTTTTAATTCTGGGAGGATTTTCATTGCTCTATTGTTGTTTTTGTTTTTTCTTCACTTTCCTCTAACTCCATCCCTTGTGTTCAGGTCAGTCTCTCCTTGCCACAGTTCCTGGTGGGAACCTGTTCTGTGCTGCTTTTGAGTTGAGTTTGAGCAAGGATAGATCCCTCAAAAACCACTCCAAGCTGTTAAACAACTGCTGCACGTGCCAAGGCTTGGGATGAGTTCAGGGGAATTAAAAGTGCATGTAGTTTTCAAAGATCTCTTTTGAATGATCATTTTTAATTTATTTTTCTGCTGGTGCAGCTTGAAGCAACCCAGGAAGTCATGTATACTGAGGTCTGGTAAAAGAGAATTAATTAGAATAAGGTATTATTGTATTTCATAAACTTTCAAAAGGAAATGCCTGCGACTCCAGAGCAAATTCAGCTGCAGTGATGGATATTTTAAATGCTGTAACCCCAGTGTTGACCAGGACAGTGCCATGGAGCTCGTTATCTCCTTTTGCAAGGAGAGGGATGGAAAGTTTTTATTTTGTTGTTGTTCAGTTGCTTCCAGAATCTATGACCTTCAGAGCTTTTTTTTTTTTTTAAATTTATAGAGACAGAAAAATGACCCTTTTATAACAATTCTTTGTCTCCCAGGAGGCCTGAACTCTGTTCATGCTGCAAATGTTTTTGCAGTGCTGATTTCTGAAAGGAACCTTTCAATAAAAAGAAACCTGCGAGCAGCTTTGTCTTTGCAGGAGGAAACTTCTGCTTTAGTTTGATTTTTTTCATGATGGTTTCAGAGCTGTTGTTCCTGCATGATTGCAAGAATTCCAAGTTCAAACCCTCCAGGCTGGTGATGCATATTCTCCTTCAGAACTCGCGGGTTTGGAGGAAAGTTTCATTTCTTAGAGCATTGCACTGGTTCCAGGTGAAGGACGTGGTCTGAACGTTTCAGATCTTTCAGAGAAAGGTTCAAGAGATTGAAGAGGCTTTGATTTTTGTTCTGTAGCTGTGCCACAGAAAAACCACTCCAGCCCCTCACCTCTCCTCTCTGCAGAGAAGCGCAAATTAGCGATTTAGCACAAATTGTTGTGTTGGAGGCTAGAGGGCAGCGCTGGAGATGTCCGAGGGCACTGCCAGCTCCTGGAATAACAATCCACCCATGAAAACCACCCAGCACAGCTCCACAGGGACCTGCAGGAGGAAAACATCTCTGCTCTCGAGCATCCTCAGGGGACGGGATCTCAGGAGCTGCTTGTAGCACCAGGATCGTTTAGGCTTGGAAAAAGCTCT
The DNA here is from genome assembly GCA_009812075.1 of Sialia sialis. Classification (NCBI taxonomy): domain Eukaryota; kingdom Metazoa; phylum Chordata; class Aves; order Passeriformes; family Turdidae; genus Sialia; species Sialia sialis. Next base: position 4,564,322 of record VRYO01002095.1, on the reverse strand, counting down.
GATTTACAGCAGGATTGGTTAATTCGTATGAAGTGGCCAATGAGATGTAGGGATTGTGCATTTATTTGTAAATTCTGGGCAATTTTTCTGGGCAGTCTGCTCCCCTCCTGTGAAAAACACGGTTTGCTGGTTTGGGAGAATTAAAGGGTTTAATAAAAAGACAAACATAAAGGAAAAGGTTAAAACAACAAGAGCACAGGTTGCTTTGGCAATTCTTTTTTAAATACACTTTACAATACATTGACTTGTTGCATATTCATAGTTTTTATGCATATTTAAATGTTTTTTGAGAACTGTTTAGCATGGCCACTTTTTGGGTTTGCCTTTTTAGAGCATGCGTGTTTCTTGGCTTGTGGTTTTATTTTTTCTTAAATTTTTTTTTTTTAATTTGGGTGGTGGTTTTGGTTTTTTGTTGCTTGATAATTGTTGAATTAGTTTGTAGAGTCTTTATTACATGTTTATGGGCTGTTATTTTAGCTGAGTGAGTAGTTTAAGCATACTGTCTCTAAAAAACTTCAGTCTAACTTTTATTATTAACCAAGACTATATCCATATAGAAATGTTATTTTAACATTATCCATACAGCATTTATTTTAATACCTGCAAAAAGCCAACAACATGTCCTGCATTTCTAACACCACCCATGCTAGCAGGATTCTCTGGAGCTGGGCTAGTGGAAAGCCAGGGGTGGCAACCAAACATCAGCCCTGTGCCACTGCTGAGCATTCAGGAGCTTCCAGCACAATGTTCACCCACACTTGCATTAAAATAATTTCTATGTCAAAGGCACAGCAATCTTTTCAGGTACACTCCAATAAATTGTGACTTTTTAGCTTTATTAAGAAAATGCCGATGATTTTTAGAGAACTTCTTGACCTGCAGTTTGGAAAATCACAGGAAAAAATTGAAATTCAGTGTCTGTACAATTTTTAGGTACGCCAGAACACGGTGTCTCCATAGAAATAGTTGTGTTTTTTTTTTACTCCTTGCATGAATTTCCAAGCAAAGGTGAGTAAACATCCTTATTTTGAAGTTGCCCAGAGAGTTAAATGGTTAATGGCAAGTCTTGAGTCAATAGATTTGGACCTGATGTCTCCTGTCTCAGTGCCTGGCAACCCTTTTTCTCCCAGAGGGACAAAATTCCTCTGTTGACATATTTCAAAGCAAGCAGTCCTCACTGTGGGAGACGTTTTCATCTGGTGTTACATAAAACCTCCAGAACCTCTCAGGTTTCCATAGCAGTGCTGGAAATCCATGGAAAGCAGGGCTGCTTTGTGACAGGAATAAATAAGAATAAAAATTAATAGCTTTAATTTCAAGCCAATTAGGAAGCCTCGCTGCTGTTTTTCTAAGCTGCTCTCCCTTACCTGAGAGGGGGAGCAGGTTGAAAAATGGAGTTCCTGCTGAAATGTGAAGGTGAAATCTTAAAATGTCTTCTCTCCTTTAAAAAAATGACAAAACTTGGGAGTTTTCCTTTGGATATGGAAATATAACATGATGCTTGAGTGCTTTGAAGTTGATCACATCCTCTTGGCTGATTTTATGAGCAGAGTCTTCTGCCTGGAAAATGTTTCCCTTTCAGAAAGCTCCTAAGGAGGGGTGACACCTCTTCTTGTGACCTTGCTTCACAGATGTCACATTTAACATCTCACTGTTTAACAAGCACTTTAAAATTCATCAGCCTGGTCATCCAGAGCAGCTGAGGAACTCTCCTAAAATGTTGAGACATTCTTAGGAAAAAATGAGGGGGTCTAGAGAGAAGCTGCTGCATTTTTTATTTTATTTTTTTTTTTAAATAGAAGTTACACGCACACTTTGGTGAAAAGGAGTAGGGAGAATTTTTGGTAAAACACTCCCTCCATCATCATATCCTGTTTTTCATCCTGCCTTATTTTTAACATGCTTGTGTAAAAGCTTCCCCAAGATCATAAGCCATCATACTCAAGGGGTGGTTGTGTTAATTTGTCTTCCCTAATAGTTAATTTATCACACGGAAAGCGCCTTACTGTCAGAATCCAAATTAAAATCCTGTTTACTCTTTTCATTATTCAAAATCCAATATGCTAGTGAGCTCGATGTTTTACATAATTTGAAACATTTGATGGGCTGGGAAAGGAAAAAAAAAAAAAGAAAAATGGTTGATACCTTCACCTTTTGGGTAGAAGAGAGGTAATTGTATCACTCTAAACCTTCAGCATTGATCCCTCCATGATTTCAAAGGGTTTTTGTTCTCTGAGTATTTGGGTTTTTTTTCACTGCTGTTGGGCAGATTTGCCCTGTTTGATCTGTGTCCTACCCAGAACTGGGTGTTTGCTGTTTTTCCTCCTTGGGTGTGTGTGTTGGAGTGAGATTTTTGGATGTGTGGCACCGAGAGCTGCTCCCAGAGAAGCTGCAGCCCCCAAAGCGTGGCAGGGCTCAGCACAGCAGAGCAAAAGGTTGTTTAAAAATAACTGGTGCAGGAGGGAAGAGAGGTGTGCCCCGGGGAGGGGAAGGCACATCTGGGGTGTGAAGGTGGGAGATGCTGAGGTGGAGGGTGCAGGAGGGGCAGGGGGGCTGGCACAGGAGGGGCTGGCACATCTGGGACCCTGAATGAGACTGGCACAACTGGGACCCTAAATGAGATTGGCACATCTGGGACCCTAAATGAGACTGGCACAGCTGGGACCCTGAATGGGGCTGGCACAACTGGGACCCTAAATGAGACTGGCACAGCTGTGATCTGCAGTGGGGCTGTCACATCTGGGACCCTGAATGGGGCTGGCACATCTGGGACCCTAAATGAGACTGGCACAGCTGTGATCTGCAGTGGGACTGGCACAGCCCTGACCCTAAATGGGGCTGGCAGAGCTGCACTGGGGCTGGCACAGCTGTGACCCTGACTAGGGCTGGCACAGCTGTGACCCTAAATGAGACTGGCACAGTTGCATTGGTGCTGGCACAGCTGTGATCTGCAGTGGGGCTGCCACAGCTCTGAACCCAAATGGGGCTGGCACAGCCCTAACCCTAAATGGGAATGGCACAGCTCTGACCCTGAGTGGGACTGGCACAGCTCTGACCCTGAATGGGGCTGGCGCAGCTGCATTGGGGCTGGCAGAGCTGCAGTGGGGCTGGCACAGCTGTGACCCTAAATGAGACTGGCACAGCTGCAATGGGGCTGGCACAGCTGTGACCCTAAATGGGGCTGGCACAGCCCTGACCCTAAATAGGGCTGGCTGCATTGGGGCTGGCACAGCCCTGACCCTAAATGACACTGGCACAGCTGCAGTGGGGCTGGCACAGCTGTGACCTGCACTGGGGACACATTTGGGACACACAGGGCCAAGGCAGAGCACAGCACTGCCAGCTCCTGTTTTGGGAACACTTTTGAGCCGATCCTGCACAGAGAGGTCGGTCACTGGAGCAGTTTCAGCAGGGTTGAAATTCAGAGCTCAAATCCAAGTGAAACTCCAGCTGACTGTGGAAGTTGCTGCTTTAACCCCAAGGGCAGACCTGGGGGTTTTGTCCCACCCTTGTTTCACTGGCACTGTGTTTTTTTTCCCCTTTTTGCTGCTGGCACCTGCAGCCAAACCCTTTCACCTGGGCTTTCCTTTAGCTTGCTGCTGTTTCCAAATTGCCGTCCGCTCACCATCTACCTCCCCATGGGGGTGTGCAGGCTGCTTCTTTCACTTTGCTGTAAAGCAGAATATTCCTTGTGCTCCTATTGCAGTGACCTTTCAGAGAGGGCTCAGGTCTTTGCAGGATCTCTGTGTATTTTGAAGGATATTTTATTTTATGCTTGGAAAAATGACTTTGCTTATGGTGACATTAATATGGAATTGCAGAAGCAAACACAGCTGGCCCAGTGCTGCTATTTTAAGGAGAATTTGATGGGGAAGTAATTTGAACATAAATCTGTGACAGGTCTTTTAAAATATGAAAGAACAAAGAACTCAAGTTCTTGGGGAAATATTTTGAAGAATAAACACTTGCTTAGCTTATGAAGATTTAGGAGCTGATCCCTTGAGCTGCTGTAAATTCCAGGAGAGGTGAGGCAGGGCAGGGTTCCTGATTCACACTCCCCAGGCCTCAGCAGCACAAAGGGAATTTGCCAGGGCTGTTCACAGTGCAGAACTGCCTGCTGAGGGTGGAAACAACAAAATACTCCTTGGCAGATGAGGGTTGAACTCCTGGTTGTACCGTGGGTTTTCTGGGTGACTTTACATCACCTCATATTTTCGGAGTAGCCATGAAGAATTTTGTCCAGGAGGGCAGAGGGGAGGGAGGGTGCCTGTGCTGGAGGAGCTGCTCTGCTCTAAATCTGTTCTAAATCTGCTCTAACTCTGCTGTCCCTCTGCTCCAACTCTGTTCTAACTCTGCTCCAACGCTGCTCCAACTCTGCTCTAACTCTACTCTTACTCTGCTCCAACTCTGCTCTTACTCTGCTCTTCCTCTGCTCCAACTCTGCTCCAACTCTGCTCTGCTCTTCCTCTGCTCTAACTCTGCTCTAACTCTGCCCTAACTCTGCCCTCCCTCTGCTCTAACACCATTTCCCAAGAGCTTTTCCATCCCCAGCTCTCAGGGATGAGCTCCTGGCTGTGCCTCCCTCCCGGATGCCCGGAGTTCTCTAGCTGTGGGAATTGTGGATCACACCCCTGCTCCTCTCTCCCTCTCCTGCCTCCACCTGGGCAGGAATCCTTCAATTCCTTCATCTACAAAGCACTGCCCACCTCACCCAGCAGTCCCCAGATGCTGTGCCTGAGTTCAGTGATGATTTTAATTTCCAATGCTTGGTTTAATGTATCCTAAAACACATGTATTTTAACTAGAAACTCCCCAGGGAGCTTGTTCAGAACTAATTGCTTGCTGTTTGTGCAATTCTTCAAATGTGGTAAATGCTCTGTGAGGGCTCGGAATTACTCAGCTCTGCTCTGCTTTGGTCTGAAAGATGGGGAGGGGTGTCTGACTGGGAATTGGGGTGGATCAATCCTCCTTCTGACTCTGCAGAGACAGGATAATTTTGGCCAAGTTGACTAAACTGGTTACAGCTTGGATTTCCTGTAGGGAAAGGATAATGGCTTTATTTTTAATTGGGCTAAAAATGCGTGTGGCAGGGCTGACTACAGAAATGGTTGGAAGTCACAAATGAAATTTATCATAACTGTTATTATTGGTACATCACTGAGAGTGAATTTAGCTCAGCTCATGCTTTCCCCCATAATGGAGTGGGGAGGGGATAAGAGGATTTCTAAAATAGCTCTGAAAAAGTCATTTTTCTCATCATTTTGAGCATTTCCCATCTGCTGTGAGCACATCTCTGTTTTATTTCCTAAGTATCTTTCCCTTCTGTTTCTATTTCAAAGTTCCTTTTGCCAAGACTTTGCCTCCCAGTTCCCACTGGCAGGATTGGGGCTGAGGGGAGTTTACCAAGGATTTACCTTTCAGATTTTGCATTAATTGGCTGGGAGCTGTGGAACTCCCCACACCAAGTGCTCGGTGCTTAAATCCCCTCTGCAGCTCCAGGTCCTTCCCAGCTTTGGTAATTACTTGTCCCTGATGATTACAGTAATTTCATGATTCTAAGCTGCACCTTTTCCATGGAAGAATCCAGCCTACCCCAGCAGTGCAGCTAATCATCAGGTGCGGCTTATCTATGGACAAATCCCAGTGAAATACCAACCTGGAAGTGAGAGCCGGCCGGGGAGGGCGCCTGGGGCTGCCTTTAAAGGCTTGGCTGGTCGATGAAAACTGTTTGCAACTTGAGCACCTGACACCAAACCCCGCGCTGGCGCCATTCTGTTACTGACTCGTTACTTTGTCACACATGGATCCTCGCTTAAAAAATAAAAAGAAAAATGCAGCTTATATTCAGGTGCGGCTTATATATTGACATATCCTGTGGTCTACCTGGCTACCCGGATGTGCGGCTTATGATCAAGTGCGGCTTATAATTGTGAAATTTCTGTACTTGTCCTTTCTTTCCTTGTGTTGTGAGAACTGAGAGAAGAGGTTTAGACTGGCTCAATTCTCTGGCTCAAGTACACTTTTGGGGCTGGGATTGAATTTTAGAAGAGTTTCTGTGCTCCAGGTTGGCAGGGTGGGAATGCTGCTCCATCCAGCCCATCACGTTTGCACCTTTATATTCTGCATTTCAGGGGAAATTTCAGGGCAAAGTCCTGCCAAATGTTCCAAAATCTGCATGGCAGCTTCTCTCTTTTGGAGTACAGTGTTTTAAAGGTGGGCTTTTAACAAGACACTTTTCTGACAATTCTGCTTTGCAGAAAGCAGGAATTTCATGGGAATGAAATGTTGGTTTTGCCAAATTGGCTGTCTTATTTTTTTACCATCTTATTTTCTTCCCTTTTTCCTTTTTTGCCCCTCTCATTTCAAAATTATCTTCATAAAAAAAGTAATTAATTCCTCTCAGTGGTAACAGTTGCTCACTGGGTCACAGTGCTATGAAATTCTTCAGCAGCTCCTTTCCACAGTTTCATGCACGGAGATGACAGAATTTATGTCAGCTGGCAAACTTAAAGGACATCAGATTTTTTTTTCCAGGCAATTCCATTTATCCTTACAGCTCCCTCTGAGTTGGCAGAGCAACACTTTCCAGTGTTTTATATGTGGGGAAGGGTGGAATAAATGAAATGATCCACCCAAGCTTCAAATTGAAGCCTGGCATGGAGCAGGGCCCACACGTGCCATTCACCATCCTCTCCCCAGCTCGTGGCAGCTCTGGGAGGAATTTCTTACTCTTTTCTGAAGCCTCAGTCCCCAGCACTTACAATAATCTTTGTGCCCGTGGAGTTTGGGGGAAGATTTAAAGATGTGAATCACTTATCTGAGGAACAGTAGGCTCAAACCTCCCATATGTAGGCTGGTTTCATTTGAATTTCTTGACTTTTCCTAAGTGAGAAGCTGAACGTCGTTTCTTCCTTCTTTCAACCTTCCTGGCTCTACTGATATCCAAAAATGCAAAATGACATCTTGTCTCAGCCCACCAGAGCAGATGCAATGCAAGGGATTAGACTGGAATTTTTCCTAAAATGCAGAATTCTGAGACACTTTTGGGGAAGGTGGCTGGGGAGCAGTGAGTGCTGCTCACTTTGAGCTCAAGCAGAGAGGCAGGGGGTGCAAAATATCAAGGAAAATTCTATTACAGAGAATATTTTTCATCAGACTGCTTATGCCAGGCATGGATCTAACCCACCAAGTAGGCAAAAATAAGGATATGATAAAAGCAGGATGTATGAATTCCTCCTCAGAGGAAAGGACCACCCATGGATTTGTGAACTCACTTTGATCCCACCCGTGAACCCAGCCAGGGCTTCCAGGAAGTTTTTAATGGTGTGACAGGAGCTCCAAGTGGCCATGAGGCATGGGGCAAACCCAGCACAATTGGCTGTTAAATAAAGCTCCAGGTCCCAGCAGTGCTGTTCCATTCCACCAAATAACTGAAAGGTCCCTCTTGGCTTTGCTTTTAATTAATTAAGTCACAGTAGTGGCGAGCGTGGCTCTGCTGCAGTTTCTCTCTGCCTAATTGTTCTCCAGGCAGATTTGCTGCGCTCCTGTTGGAATCCCAGGCTTGTTTCAGGAGTCAAGCTGCACAAATGAAGTTCCTGCTATTAAAAGCAATTTGTTTCCTATTCCTTGGCAATCTGTTCCTAGCGCTGAGCCTTGCTGGAGCATGGACTTTTTATTTTTGGCAAGTTTTATTTTTTTTAAGCCAAAAAGCAGTGACATTTAAGCTACCACACTGCTCTCAGGCTCTAGCCATGCTCAGGAAATCAAAGTTTTCCACGTCAGCAACATATTATTTTCAGCAGCAGCAGTGTGATGTGCAGTTTGATACATCCTGGTGCAATGACATAATTATTTTCCTCCCTCAGTCTAGGATAACTTACTCCTTTTCTCTCCTTCCTGAGCAATGAAACTCATTTTTTCCCCATGCAGACGGCTCTAATATTAGAAGATACCTCACTCCCAAAGGTTTGCAAGAAGGAGGAAGTGTTTTATATCACATTGCTCTTATTCCCCATCTTAAACTGCAGGACAGACACAGCAAGTTAAATCAGTTTATGCTTTCATTTGTATCAGACTGGTGCCACAGAAGCAGAAACCATTCTTATTCTCTCCACATTGCTCAAGCTGAAGCTGACTGGCTTTGCACATAATGAAACTTATACCTTGCCTCTTTAAAATGATTGGATATGTTTTATGTTTTTAAAGCAGAGTGGCTCGTGCTTGCAGCCTGTGATTGATGGGAGAGGGAGAATTTCCTTTCACTCCCCGCTCCCCTGGCTGGCTTTACCTGGAGATGTGCAGCTCAGGCAATGCTTGTGGTTCCCCCACAGGATCAGGACGGCCCCAGGAGTGAGGATCTCGGACATCAGGGTGAGTGATGCTGACCAGTGGGGGGTGCAGGAGGAGACAGACAGCGCCAGGAGCACGGCCACGCTCACCTGTGTGCACAACGACCCCGGCGCGCTGGACAGGTGAGCCCTGCTGTGCTGAACTCCCTGCATTCCCATTCCATTCCTCCAACATTCCTCATGGAAAAGCTGTGGGTGATCTGAGCTGAGAGCTGCTTTCTCTTCTGTTTCACTTCTGAGCTTTTGGGAGTAAACAAATTAAACTGGAGGCAGCACCCCAGTCCTAGCTCACATCTGCTTTTCACGACTGTCCTGGTTTGGAGGGCAGGTGTCTGCTAAGAAAGGCAGGAGCTTCTCTTTGAAATGGAGAATTGAAACCCCCTCCCTCCAAAGTATTATAATTTTGAAGTTAAGGGGCTCTCAGGCAAAGATATGGGAATTGGAAAATCAAAATAGAAATACAGTACTACAAAGA
>VRYO01002095.1:4526555-4541104 GCA_009812075.1 Sialia sialis | reverse complement strand
TATCCCACAGAGATCAGGATCACTGTCACACCTGGTCTCAAGGGATGGTGACAGAAGAGATACTTTTGGTCACATCCTGTATTGCCACCCAAGACAACACCCTAGAACATTTCTCTTTCCCATGCATTACAAGGAGGCAGGGAAGAGAAGTTCAAGCCTCATCTCACGGTGTTCCCCATCCAAAGAGGCATTTCCAGTGTCTGAGGATCTGAGCTCCCTTTCAGGAGCTGTTTGCTGCTCCACAATTAGCTCAGCTTTTCCAATTACTCATATTTCACATACAGGGTGACCCCAAGGCGGATGAACGTAGACAGGTTCTGAAAAGAGTGTGGTGGAGGGGGAAAAAAGGTGTCAAATGTTTTCTCAGAAGCTGCAAATACCAGCAGATGTCTGTTGATTTGGAGCAGTGCAAGCATTTGTACCTTTGTTCTTTGCATGAGTGTTGAAAGCCACTGTAGGGCTCCTTTCTTGGTGTTTCACAGAACAAACTCTGATCTTTTTACAAAATATATTTATATATATAGAGCAATAAATAGTATAAAGATCTGGAGAACTGGATGGGTGGGAGCAGGAGCTGAATGGAACAAGAAGTTGATCACCTGCCGCGGGACAATTTGTGGTTTTGCCTCTTGTGATGCGGTGAATTGGCGCAGCTTTGGGGCTGGCACCAGTTAATCCTTTAGTTTAGTTTTTTGATCCGGGGATGTCTGCTGGACTTCTCCCCTCCACCTCTTCCCCCACCCCGAGGCTCCAGCAGAGATCAACAGGAGAGCTGAGGTTCTGTGAGCTGTAATTCTGCTCCAGCCATGATTATATGTCAGTGTGCTGCTCTCTGTAAGTGCTACTCCTGCCTTCCTGCTGCGAGCAGTTGATTAGATTCTCGTACCTTTTATAGATAAGGATTTTTTTTTTTTTTAACAAAGCATAGGAACGCACAAAAGCAAGCCCCCATTTATATTTTACTATTTTTCTTCCTCCCCCACTCATAACTCATGCTTAAACACAAAACTAAAATGTTTTTTGGCAAGGCTGACCTTCCTTAACCCAATCTGTCCTCCCACTCCAAATAAAATTCAATTTCAAGGTCTATTGTGGCCTTAAATTGTAAGATAAGTCTTTGACCTAGGTAGAAATTTTCTACAAAATGTGACTCTTAAGCTGAATTTTGGACTCCATCTGACGAAATGAATGCTAACTGCACATTTATTTGTAGTCCCACTTGTTACATTTTTCATTGTCAGCACAAGCTTTATTCCTCCAAATACATTATTGAATGAAAGAAAGCAGCTATTCTTTTATCTGTTACTGCTGATGCCTGTAATTCATCCTGTTCATTTTCTGTGCTGCTATTTTCTTTGTGTGGTTCTTCCCCGGGCTTATGTAGCACAGAAAAACTTAATTGCTCAAGTCTGATGTACTTTTCTATTCCTGGCAACAGTGTAGGTTGCTGAACCATGATGTGGGAGCTGCCTTCTGGAATATGAAGTGTGTGCTGCACTTGGGATGTGGCAGGGTTAGGGCCCAGTCCAGGAGCAGCCTTTTAATTTGATTTTTTTGGGGTATTTTCTATAATGCAGCCAATTCTGCTGTTATTTCCTGAGTGCTTTTTGCAAATAGAAAGCTTTCTTTTTGGAAATCTCATGCTACAAGGATTTCTTAAAGGTTATGGGACCATTTGATTTTGGGAAATCAAGAGGGAAACTCTGAATTCATTCACACCAGCAGCTGATGTTTGACAAAAATCAGGCAGCAACTCTTTATCTGATGACATGAAAGTCCATTACTTCTTATAGATAATCTAGTTTGGTTTCCTGCTAATCAAAGCTTTATTTGGTTGTTATTTCAGCTTTGGTTCCACCTATTTACCATGAAACACCAGGCCAGTGCTGGCACTCCTGTACAGAGGAGTTTTATTAAGCAGTGATGATGATGCACATTGACAAGTCACTTTTTTAATCGTGTCTCTTCAAATATTTACATTCAAAATCCCAGACTTCTGCAGTCAAGTGATTTTGAAAAAGGATTGCTCTTGCATTTGAATGTATAAAGTAACATTCTGCTTGTTTTGACTGATGAAAAGCCTTGAAAATTTCACGAGACTCAAAAGATGAGAGCAAAGGAAGAGCAGGTGGAGCTCCAGGAATGCTCAGGATGGGCTTTGGGTGTGATGTGTGGTCAAGGACCAGTGCTAGGCAAGGCTTAAACTCCAGGCATGAATTATCTGTCTGCTGAAAGTGCTCATTGAATTTCCTGTCGGGGTGATTAATGATGGAGCAGACAGTAATTTCAGTATGAGCATGGTTAGTCTACCTGTTAATACCCCATGAACACAAATGGGGCGGGTTCTGAGGAGCCTGCCCTGCTAATTAGTATTTCTGTGCTCTCACTAATCACTTGAGCTGGGAACTTGGCCAAGACTAACAGAAGAGACTTCCAGTACAATAAATTGTTTTAATTTTGTGATCTGATCTTATGCATGGCTCAGTGTTTCTGAAGGCAAGGGCAGAATAAAATCTCATTTTGCATGATAACATATGCAAATCAGAACTTTTTGGTCCCAGATGAAGCTCTGCTTCTATTGACATGGTGCTGGGAAAATGCTGCTAAGGATAAAATGCCACTAAAACTTTATTTTGCTGATAATATTCCATTATTGCTTTGTAAGCTACTTTATCCATAGGGCAAAATCTGCCAGAGAGATAAGATCCTATAATTCCTGTTTGCTTGTATCATTCCCTTTATGATTTATAGACTGCTGTAGATGTTTGTGGCATTTTGCAGACATAGAAAAGATTGACACGTTCTTGCCTCAAAAGAACTTAAAATTTCTGCAGTTTAGCAGCACTCAGCAGTTCCTCCTGTTTGAATTTTACTTTTAATGGCACTGTATAAAATCACTATTGCACAGCCACCAAATGAAGTGGCACTTTATTTTTAGTTACAAATGCAATGTTTTTAACATATTTGCTGTAGGTCCTAGACTGTCTGTGGGATGGCTGGAAGGTTCTTTACTTGCATTTAAAACCTTCTCCCACCATTGACTGGAAAGAATTGAATGCCATTTTATTTACCATAATGTATATTTGAAATATCACCTTGTTTCTTGACACATCTTTACTTTCTGCATTAGATCCTTGCAGTGAAATGTGAGTGAAGTCCCCCCTCTGTACCTGCAATTTTAGGATTTCCAGGCAGTTGTGTAAAGCAAAATCCTTCTATATCCTGCCCAAGTAATTTTACAGAATTACATCTATAAACATAACATTAAAAGCAATTTTCTGAGCCTCGTGATTGCACTGATTTTGTTTGTCACACACCTGCATGTCCTGACGTGCCATGTTCTGTCACTCACAGTAAACTCTGGGTCTAATGTGACAGATGCTAATGAGGATGATACAACACAAATTTTAAAGGCAGAGGTGCTTGGAAAGGTCTTACTTCCACCTTATTACACGCTTTGAAAAATTAATTTTGTATAAAATAAAGTTCTGGGGAGGTTTAAGGTGACATACACTTGACCCTAAACCTAAATTAAATTCACTGAAATTTATGGCTTGCTTTGATGAATCCCAGCCAAAAAGATTTTTGAGCAGCAGACTGGTGGGAGGCAGGAATTATTCAGAGAGGTTTTGTTCCTAAGGAGGTGAGCGAAAAAACTCCTGCTAATTTTATTGGGAACTCGAGTAACCTGCAATGCTCTCGTCCAGCTCCATTTTCTCAGAGCAAGGCAGCAGCAGGGGTGGCTTTGTCTGGGTTTAAGGCTGTAATAGAAGGACCTGGAGGATGGGAAGGTCACAAATCCTGGGGTTTGTCAGACACCCTGCCTTTCCCTTTGAACAGACGCTCAGTGGAGAGCTTGCTGGAACAGAATTTACAAAATGCTCTTTCAAAGGCAGCAAACTTTGTTCAGGACTTTGGGTGAGGAATCCGCTGCTGGCTGTGCTGTCAGCCTGGAATGCAGTGAAATGTTCTCCCATGAAGTGTGAGGATGGAAATCGTACAACAATAATCCTGCAATTCCCTGACCCAGAGCTTTCACTGCACGCCTGCTGTGGGAGAGATGAGTTCATGTGCTGGCTGAGCACTGCCTCACATCTCCAGCTCCTTTTCTTTATGTTCCTTTGCTGCTTGCATCTCCAGTTGCCTGCAATGGGGGGGACCATGCTCTGGGATGAACTTTTTATGCACTTTGTGGGCTGTGCTGTCCCTCAGCACTGAGGCTGATGTGATTGCTGCTAGTTTTACATCTCATTCCTGCACTGCTGAAACACTTTTGGACTCCTGGTGGCAAATCAGGACTGCCCAGTTGTGCCTTTAGTCGAGGAGGAAATAACTCATAAGGATTTTAGCAAACCTTATGAGGCTCATCAGATGCTTTAACCAGAAATGGGGTGAGGTGAGGAGGGTGCAGGTGAGGGGAGGTCACAGAACATTCAGGAAAAAGGAACCTGAAAGCCTCCCATGGGTGGCAGTCCAGCCTGGGAGTGGGGAAGGAGCAGCAGAAGCCCAGAGCAGGCGTGTGGAGAGGTGGGCACTGCCCTGTGTCATCCCAGGCCACCTCAGGAAAGTTTTTCACAGAAAGAGTGATCAATACTGGAATGTTCTGCCCAGGGAGGTGTGGAGTCACCAGCCCTGGGTGTGTTTAACAAAGGCTGGATGTGGCGCTGGGTGCCATGGTCTAGCTGAGGTGTAAAACATCATCACAGGTGATTCTGTGCAGGGGCTTTTATTGCAGAGCTCTGGGAAGCAGAGCAACAAACATGGATTCCAGAGGGATAAGTTTTTATATCCTTCTCCTTATATCTCTATAATAATTACTAAACTCACATTGTTCTATTGTACACATTGATCTTATCCAAGCATGGATTCTTGTGATTTCCATCAGCTCCCCAGACATCCTTTCTCATGATTCTTGTTACAATTAAACAATAATATATTCAATTTATCAAACAATTATTACATTTAAAAATCTTATTATTTATCACATGATGATTTCTCAGGTGCAGTTTCACATGATTCAATAAAGACAAAGCTCAACATTTGTTCCCTTTCCCAGACCTGGTTCCCTTTCCCAGGCCTACCAGGCCCAACCTTTCCGTCCACCCCCTGAATCCATTATACACAATTCCATGATTTTAGAAACCTTCTTAATCCTTTGCTATCATTAGGGCATGGGTGGGGCTCGATGACCTTGAAGGTCTCTTCCAGCCTGGTCATTCAGTGAATTCTGTGAACCGGGTCAGCATCTCCCTGATCTGCACAAATATTTTATCAGCCACGCTTTAACCCGCAGGGATGTCAGCATTTGTGTCACAAATGGGTGAGTTCCATCCTCTGGCTGAGGGCTCTGCCTGCAGTTTGTGAGTAACACCGTGGTAGGAGAGAGATCCCCCTGAGCAGGGTGAGAGTGATGTGTGCTGAGCTGAGCAGTGTCTGGGGCCCTGCTCATAAAACACAACAAAGTGGCGACAAGTACAAACCTTGTCAGCTAAAGGATCTGCTGGGAATACCACAGAGTACTTAGCAACTCAAACAAATCAAATGTTGAAATCCTCCCTTCCAAAGGAAAGCACAGAGGGGATTTAACTGCAGTGAGCAAAGTGTGTTTGTAGGGAAAGGGGGGAGGCTCTGGCTGAGCTGAGACAGACTTCTCTGCCAGGGCTGGTTGTGGCTCCAAGCTCAGGGACAAGCAGGGCTGTCCTGGCAGCTGTGGCTCCATCCTGAGCACCAAAGCAGGCTCTGTCTCTGCCTGTGCCCTCCGAGCTGTGGCACTGGCAGCAGGAGCTCTCCAAAGCCCTTCTGGATGGGGAGAGCCTTCCTGCTCAGGGCAGGAAGGGGTTAAACACACCTTGTGCACTGCTGCCCTATCTGTGATGGGGAAGATTCCTTTTTGATTGTAATTAGGCTGTCCTTGTGTTGGTAGCATGTTTCCATAGGGAATTGTTCCTGACAGAAGCTGTTGCAGGAGTTTGGCCGCTCGCCTGCTGCTCTGGAGCTGGGCTCCAGCTCCCTGCTCAGCCAGATGCTCCCTCTGACTCTGGCCAAGGCACTCAGACTCTCTGCGCCTCACTTTCTAATCATAAAACTGCAATATTAACATCTGCTTCTCTCACAAGGGGTTTAGGAACAGAGATCAGAGGGAGGTGATGCTCAGAGTGTTGGGGAGTGGTCCATGCTCCTCAGGCAGGCTGAGAGCAGCATCCACGAGTCTGGCTCAGTTTGGAGCCTGTCCTCAGGTGAGGGAATCCAAAGCAGCAGCTCCAAGTGCTGGCTTCATTCCCCAGCAAAGCTCCAGCTGAACCTGGAGTCTTGGATGGCCACAGAAAGAGAAGCAGTCAAGGGAACGCTGTGGAATGGACACTCTCTTCCTCTGTCCAAAAATGAATTTAAACTTCCTTGGGATTTTTAGAAATGTTGCAGCTCTGGTTGAAGTTTGCAGCAGTATGACAGAAAGTTCTGCAAGGCCTTCAGTAATTCTGTCACCTGGTCACTCACGTAATTATTTTCATTTTTACTGAAGGGCTGTTCATTCCCCTGCAGTGTTGCCTCATTTGTAGCAGCATCAGTCACCCTTGGAGCTGGACTGGAGAACTCCTCAGCCCTTCCTGGCAGTGGCTGGTGACCAGCACAGACTGGCCACTGGTGGCCTGGTGCTCTGCAGAGGGAACATGTGCTGTGCAGGTTGTGTCACTCAAGTCCTGCCAGGAACCTCCTTCCTTTGGATGCTCCTCGATGCTTTGTCTTTATTTGTACCTCACTAAGTAGCCCAAAACACTGGGCTGGAAAGTGATTTGTGTCTTGCTTTGATTTATTTTTTTCCTCTTTCATTTTTTTTCCTCTGAACTGTAGCATTGTTTCCCCTAAGGACAGGACAGGGCTCCTCTGTTACATGGAGCATTATTGAAAACTTGTAGAAAATGATGTTGCTTTCACCATTCCCTGCTATTGCATTAAGAGAGAGCTCCAGCAGGTAACTGAGTTTTCTCCAGCAGAGACTCTGCTGCCTCGAGCCTATCATGTTAATCTCCCCTTAATTAGATCCTTCATCCCATTCTCAGGAGCAGATGGGAGGCTGTGAAATCCTTGGGATCTCCAGGGACACCTGAGGAGGAGTCCCACAGCCCTCCCCAAAAGCAGTGATGCCCATGGAGGGTTCCTGCACCTCAGCAGCCCCAGGGCAGTGCTGAGGTCACCTGCCCATCTTTCCTGCAAGGATTTTTGATTTAAAGTGGATTTGAGCTTAGCAGAAACCTCTTTTTTGTGATGAGAATTACAGTGAAAAACTCTGCATTTCTGGCTGAATGCTCCAGTGCTGTCCCAGAGGAAAAGCTCAGGACATCCCAGGATAATCAGATTTCTCATCAACACTGTGGGCTGTGCCTTGCCATGCAGTGTTTCCAGTGACACTGCTTTTTGCCTGGCTTGGGAATCTCCTCCTGAGCACAAAGCAGAAGAGTCCTTGTGCCCATAAACAAAGCTGCTGGACAGGGGATGTTGGCAAGGAGGGGGAAATGACACAAGAAATGGGAGCCCTTTTCTCCTGGCTGCTGTAAAAGAAGATGCACTGCTGTGTGCCCGTGGTGACACTCATTTCATGACATCACTGTGACCTGTTTGCTGTCTTGGCTTGTCAGCCACAGGTGTGCTGGGGATCTACACCTGCTGGAGCTGCAGTTTCTCTGATGGAAAACCTGTTGTACAGTCCTGGTGGTTTATCCCCCTGGTCCCTTCCCTCACTGCTCCGAGCCTTTGGTTCCGCTCAGATGCCAAAGGTTTTGAGTGGAACATCTGCAAGCTTGGATTTTAGTCTGGATTTTAGTCTGGGAGGTGGTGCAGTGAGCCCAGCTGGTGAAGATTGGTACATGAAGATGAGGGAGAGGCTGTGAGTGAGAGCCCTCAGTGGAGAGGTTTGATCTGTTTTGTTTGCTGGGGCTTGGAATACAGACAAACCCATTAAAAATGAGACCATAAAACAAGCCACTGGTTTTGGTCTATGGACGAGTTTGGCAAGACTCAAAGCACAGAGAGAGGAGATTTAAAGCAAGTATCCCTCTGAAATTATCGTTTGGAACAGGGAGCTCCACGCCAATCGATGGGAATCTGCTTTTGTTATGGTCACAAAAACTCGAGGCTGACTCATGCTATTACAGTGATGCACTGGGTTGTCAAGGTAATGGATTTGGGCACTTGGCAAAGACAGGGAGGGTGGAAAAGGCAAGGAGCTGTTCTGCCAGACTCCAGGAGGAAGCTTCATATTAAGGATGGTTTTTTTTAAATGGTTGAGAGGGAGAACACTCAATTTTTGTTGTAGAAAGGAGAATTTTCTGCCCTGACCTATTGCTGCTGTGGGGCACATCAGCCACTGGAAAGCTGCTCTTTCCCAAATGCAGCAGGGTGTGTGAACTTCTGCTGCCTTGCCTCCTCCTGCTGGGGCCTGAGAAGCTTCTGTCCACAGGGCTTAAGTGGAAAATACAAATGGGAACAAAGCGGGAGAAAGCAGAGATATCGTGCACATTGCAGCTCCTTGGGGAAGGAGCTTGGCTGGAAAGGAATTGTTGGGCTGAGTTCTGAAGAGATGGAGGTGAGGAATAAACCTCCAAGGACCGTGCCTGCAACCTATCAAGGCCTTTTTTTTCCCTTTCTCTTTTTGTTTTTCCATAATAGCAACAACATTTAAAAGCTCTGTTTAAGGACAAGCTTGAAAAGATCAACCAAAAAGGCAAGAGGGGTGGGATTTCTCTTATGAAAACTGTGCAAGCCACTCAGCCTGCTTAACTGTACTTTGATAAAAAGAGAAACTGATAGGAGGAGGGGAAAAAAAAAAAGAAGAAAGCAACTACCTGTTAAAAATTATCAAGATGAGGGATTGCTGCCTGCAAAGCTTCTTAAGACAAATCCTTCCTTATGTAACTCCTTGGCTTTCTTTCACTCACTGAAACAAAATGAGGAGCTGACAGGAGAAGTGAAATGTCTGCACTAATGAGATAATCTGACTTCTCAAGCCCAGTGAGGCAAAGGCTGTGCTGAGTGTCTGAATGATGGAGCTGGAGCCTCGTGGGGAGCAGGGGATGCAGGGTGGGAATGGCTGGGGAGAGCTCAGGCTGTGTGTCCTGGCTACCTCAATGAGCAGCTTTCTCCACTCTGCAGCTTTTTTTTCTGCTAAAAGAGACAATGGCAAAGCAGGGAAAACACAGAAAAAGAGAGGAGAGTCCATCCTGTGGTTTGGAAAAGGAGTGCTGTGGTTTTTGGAGACTGGACATGAATTGCCAAGAGTAAGTGGCTCATTTTTCCCAACTCCATGTGTTTGGACTTCTTCTAAATGTCTAATCCAACTCCAGCCAAGCTGGTGGGAAAGCTTCCCTGAATTATTGTTTTTTTTTTTTTTTTTTGATCAGGCTTTTGGTGGTAGAAATGTGGAGTCACACTCGGGTACAGGACAGCCCCAGGTGGGGAGGAATTGTGAGGAAAACACCCAGCCATGTGCAATGCAGTCTGCAGTCACCACGGGTGTTTATGGAACAAAATCCACAGCAATGTTTGTTTTTCTGTGCTACCAGCAGCATGCAGGCAGGCTCTCCAGCAGCCTCTGGTTTTGCCTGAGGTCAGAGATAGCTGGCATTTGTTGGAGATGCACCTTGTGAGACGTGCACTTTCTGCAGCTCAAAGTGAACACATTCACCAGCAGGTTGAAATGTCAACCTTTTCCATGAGTGTTTAGGATTCACAAAAATAAAAAAGGAAAAAAAAAAGCCATTTTTGAGGGGAGCTGTGTTATATTTTGGCAGCAGAGCTGAAGCCACTGGAGCCCAAGAGCCCTGTGCCTGCTGGCAGTGAGGTTCTGGAACATTCCCTGCCCCTGAGCAGGCACAGAACTGCCAGAACACAGCTGACAATGGCCCAGATGATCCATGAGGTCACCTCCAACCCTGCTTTGTCCTTGCCTGTGCACGAGGAAATCTCTGAGTCAATTTAGAGTGTCCTCAGCCATGCTGGAAGTGACAATATTTTACTTCTCCAGTGACAAGACACAATGAAGTTGGATTGTACGTGTGACAATTCACTGAGGCTAAATGAGCTGCTGCTTAAAAATAGTATGGTGGTGGGCATTTAATCATCCCAATCTAACTGTGAGATATGGTGATAATCCTTTTGTTTCAGTAAATTAAATGCCAACAGGGCATTTAAGCAAAAGAGAGTGAGGCTCCATGAGAAACATGGCACAGTACATTAAAAATAAGTGTGAAGAAAGGTGATTCATTAAAGGAAATGCCAACCTTGAAAGAAGGACTCTAACAACCTATTGCTGTAAAATAAATAATAACTTATATGTAGTCTTTCCCAATATTCTGTTATTTCTCTTTTCTTGGGGGATATAGAGAAGTTCACGCTAAGAGTAATGAGGGAAAAACCCATGAGTGGCAAACTTCAGACTGGTTGGACAGTGACAGCATTTTTCAGCTTAAGTAAAGATATTGAAAGTCAGCACTTACCTGTAGAGGTAAAATTTTGGTGTATAGCAATTCCTGAGCTCAAAATTTAGCCAGACTCTGAGCCTTGGAAATGTTGTTAATTAGCTGTGCAGAGCTGCAGGGATCCACCAAGATTAATAGCACTTGTGGAAAAAATAGAGATTATGTGAAGTCTTTCTCTTGTTGATGTTATATTGTGCAAGAAATCTATTTTTGTTTAGGATTTGAATTTTTGGGTGAAAATAATTTATCTGGACCAAAAAAAACAAACAAATCCTTCAGCCCTTCACTTATGTATCAGCTTCAAAATGTTTCCTGAGAGGAATGATGGCACACCATAACAACCACACAGATCTTACCTTTCTTTTGAAGGATCTCCAAATCTTCACAAATTCTGCTAGACATTTCCTCCTCTGACCTGCAGAGTGCATTTTGTGCTGTGGTTCAGCACGGGGGCTGGCAGGGCTGTGCTGTGTGTGGGATCTCTGGGCTGTATATGGATTTATTTCAGCTCATAAATATTAAAAAAAATCTCTCGTTTCACCACAGCAGCGCTCAGGGATGGCAGTGGAATCCTTCACTCGTTGGGGGGTTCACTCTGAGCAGTTTGGACAGCAGCACTCAGGGATGTCCCTGGAGCACTTGGGGAGGTGCAGGAACATGGAGCTGCAGGGATGATCATGGAGCTGCAGGGAGGATCATGGAGATGCAGGGAGGAACACGGAGCTCCAGAGAGGAACATGGAGCTCCAGGCAGGATCAAAGAGCTCCAGGGATGATCACGGAGCTCCAGGAGTGATCAGAGAGCTGCTGGAATGAACATGGAGCTGCAGGGATGATCATGGAGATGCAGGAATGATCGTGGAGATGCAAGGAGGAACATGGAGCTCCAGGGAGGAACATGGAGCTCCAGGGAAGATCACAGAGCTCCAGGAGTGATCAGGTAGCTCCAGGGAGGATCACAAAGCTCCAGGAATGATCAAGGAGTACCAGGCCAGATCACAGAGTTCTAGGGAGGATCATGGAGCTCCAGGGAGGATCACATAGCTCCAGGGAGGATCCTGGCAGATCCAGCTGGGCAGGAATGCTGGATGTGCTCTTTGGGGTTCTCACATTGAGCTCATCAACAGAACATCTCTGCTGCCTCCCAGCCCACCTGGGCTGATGCCTTAAATTTCAGTTTTCACATTTCCCAGGTTCTGTCCTGCCTCAGTGTGACTCTGAACTCCACACAAAGTGTTCCAGCTTCTCCTCCCAGCTCAGGCACACACAACAATCCTTTTCCAGCCCCAGAACCAAGGACAAAATTACAGCTCCAGCCCCAAAAAGTGCAAGCAGGGAATTGAGGAGAGAATCTGGGAGGATGGGACTGCAGAACCTGGAGCTGGAATTGGACACTGAACCCCAAGGTGGGAATGGAACAAACTGATAAAAGTGTGAAACTCCTGACTGGGATCCAGCTTGGGTGGAACCATAGCCAGGCTCTTCACTGCCCAGGGTGAATCCTTGGAAGGTTTTTAATAAATTTTCCTTTATTCCTCTAACTCTGCCCAGCCTCTGCTCCAGGGAGCTTCTCCAGGCAGGTTTAAAGGCTCTGCCTTGTTTTTTATCATCCCCAGCCCAGAACAGCTTTCCTTGTGAGGGGCTGAAATGGAATCTCTCATCCTGCACAAGCAGATACAAATTGCTGATCTGAGGAGTCTCCCAGACAAAACTAATATCCTGTGGAAAGGTTTTTTTTTGCCTTCTTTTTTGAGTCTGTTTTGCCTATCTTTGATGCCTTTATTTTGTCAGCTCTGCCATTACTATATTTGACATGTACTCACAGACTTCTCAAGGCAATGGAATATTAATTCATGGTCATGTCAGACCTTTTTTCCTGATTCATCCTGGGCATGCAGAGCATCATGATGAGCCCTTCCTGGCTTTTGGCTAAAAGGGGCTGTGGGGTGGCCAGTCAGAGTGGAAGAGAAGTCTGTGCTTTGCTGCCAGCACTCAGACCTTTCCTTTCAGCCACTGGGAGGAGCAGGAAAACAAGGGAAAGCACATCTTCCTCCTCAGAGAGGGAAATCACATCTTCATCCTCAGAGAGGGAAGCACATCTTCCTCCTCAGAGAGCGCATCTTCATCCACAGAGAGGGGAGCACATCTTCCTCCTCAAAGAGGGAAATCACATCTTCCTCCTCAGAGAGGAAAGCACATCTTCCTCCTGAGAGAGGGAAATCACATCTTCCTCCTCAGAGAGGAAAGCACATCTTCCTCCTCACAGAGCACATCTTCCTCCTTAGAGAGCACATCTTTCTCCTCAGAGAGGGAAATCTCATCTTCCTCCTCAGAGGAGGAAATCACATTTTCCTCCTCAGAGCAAACGCTGCAACTCCCAGACTGAAGTTGACACCTGGATTAATTTTTCCTGCTGATATGTGGGAATTGCTGGTCTCATCTGTTGGCATGTTGGTGAATATGATTATTTTGTGTTGAATGCTGTGATTATTGTGCTTTTGATTGCCCTTTCCAAGCTCACAGAGTGCATGGGGATGTTGGGTGTTTGTCTGAGTGTGCCATTAAAAATGGACTGGCTGTCACCTTGTGCAGTCCCAGCCCTTTCACAGCAGCTCTAATCCTGCCAGCCCTGAGGTTCCAGAACAGATATGAGCCCCAGCATGGCCTAAAATCTTCAGGGATAGATGATGTGTTGAGCAGAGAATTTATTTTTAAAGAAAGCTCTCATTACCTGTCTCTCTTTTCTCTGTTTTTAGTTCAATGAGCCATAAGCAGGTTGTAGAAAAGTGGGTATTGCCCAGTGGGCTGCCTGGGAGACAACAGGATTGCAGGAAAAGCCACATTTATTAAAGGAGGAGTGATGCTGGAAGTGCCTGTGGGCCTGCTGTGGTGACATTTAAGTTTATGGACAAAAAAAAATTAAATTTCAGTAAGTGAACAAACCCAGACCCTTTCTGGTGCTTAGAGGTAACCACACCTTTCCCACCCTGTGGAATAACAACACAGATTATTTCAGAGCTGTCTGGAAGGCTGAGGGGTTGGGGGCTGCCTTGGGCACCAGGCAACCAGCAGAGAATGTCAGAGATGCCCAAAAATGCCCAGAAATGCCCAGCAATGCCTCTGGTGCTCATCAGTGACAGGGACATGGCCCCTGGGATGGAGGTTCAGGAACCACAGCAAGGGCTCCTGCCTGATGCCACAAATGAACAATGAAGCTCGGGGGCACGGTGTAATTATTTACTTTGCTAATAACACAGAGGAGCTGTGGTTTAATTACACCACTTTAGCTGTGCCATGGAATGGCAGAGACTGAGCTCCAGTGCTGCATTAATGAGCCTTGCTGCCCTTACTTCTAATACTGGATAATGTTGCTTTTGTTTGAAATCGGCCCGTGCAGATGAGGAGGAGCCTTTCCAAAGTGTCACAATGGGCTGGTTTTGTTTCTAAAAGACACAACCCAACAAGGCACTTGATGCTGCAATTGTGCTCAGTGAAGGCAGATGCATTTGGCTCTGCTCTTGTGTCACTGACATCCCTTTTGTGCTGGCTTTTGATGAAATTTCAGCAAAAAGGATGCAACAGAGCATCTTCAGATGGCAAGAGTCGGTGTTTCTCAATCCTATCATCATTTCAATCAACTTTCATTTAAAGAAGATTGGAGAGGGGAATAATGCACTTTAAATAATAGCCTTTTCTGAACATTTAGGGCATACCAATTAATAAACAGTTCATTGCAATTTTAAAGCCAAATTTTATTTTTATTGAAGTCAATGTCCCAGCTCCTTCAACTGAACAAGAACAGTGTTGGCCATGGCTGTGTAGTGCCCCAGAAAATGGATCCCTTCTCCTTTGTTACTGAGCCCTCCTCTTTTCCCCTCCCCAGCTTGTCTGTCCTGCCTGCCTCAGGATGATTCTCTCCCCAGTTCCAAGCCTGAAGCACTTCCTGAGCTGCTGCATCCCCCAGCCCAAGAGATCCCATTTCAGACAATGACCTTTGTGTGGAGGATGCCCCACAACCTCTTGTCCTGCTGTCACCTGTGACTGAGTACAACCTGGCACTCTGTCAGTCAGTCAGGGT
>VRYO01002095.1:4495365-4520770 GCA_009812075.1 Sialia sialis | reverse complement strand
ATTTCATTGATGTCATTTGGATAAATTACAAATATTACAGGAATTAAAAGGCAAATTCGTGGGTGCTTTGCTGAGGACACAGAGGGAATGTGGAGCACACCCAGAAAGTGCCCAGTCTGAATTCTTTGTCAGATTCCTGCCTTGGCCACCTCCAGGCACAGCACTGCCTCTTGCACATGAAATAATCTGCTGAATTTTAAACAAATCCTTCAGATTGAGGCTCTTGTTCAAGTGAAAAGCACAATTATCTCCTCTATTAAATATGCTAATGAAGCCAAAGTGGGGGTGGGGGGTGCAAAGCCTTTGTTTGATTTTAATGAAATGTATTTTATTTTAATGAGAGATGTCCTATTAAGCTTAATACAGTCAAACTTATGATAAAGGCCCTTATCAAAAACCATGCCATAGGAAAATAAATTAATTTAATTGTGGCAGCCAAACAAAATGAACCATTTTCTGGGGTTGGAAGCAAAAGGGAATGTGATCTAATAACACCACACTTATTAGTATTTCTGATATGTAAATTAAAAGCATTAAGTGAATAGCAAGATGATCCATGGCTTCTCTAGATAGAGCAATAAGTGTGAGCCAGTTTTTTTAACACAGAAAACTGATATAATTAGAAAACTGTTAACAATTTTTTTTAGCTGCGTGAAATGAACAAGCCACAGGAGACCAGTTTGTCATAATAATTAAAGTTCAGAAATAGTTTTATATTACCATAAATGAAATTTGATAGATATCTTTTTAATTTACTGTAAATAGCTGCTTCTTTTTTGTTAGGTTTTTTTTTTTTTTTACAATTTAATAGAAATCTGTCTCGTCTTTGGGTGATAATTCTGTTTATTTCAGATGCTCCCTAGTCTGTTGTTTGCCAAGAGCATACATCAAATATTTTCCTGATATGAGATACATATGTGCTGCCTTTGTCTTTAATGTATGCTCTTGGCAAACAACAGACTAGGGAGCATCTGAAATAAACAGAATTATCACCCAAAGACGAGACAGATTTCTATTAAATTGTAAAAAAAATAAATTTAAAAAAATTAATAAAAAAACAGACACAACAACATCTCCCATACAGGATCCACCCTGAGCAGGGTGCTGGGAATGGCAGAATTTCACAGTTCCTCCACATTCCCAATGTTTTCTTCCCAGTTCAAGTTTCTGATGTGCCCAGGGCAGCTCTGCAGGCAGAATTCTAAAATCTGTGCCTCTGTTCACCCCTGGCTCTCAGACCAATCTCCCCCTGTGTTCTGTGGCTCTCCAGTCCTGCCTTGCTCTCCTCAATCCTAAATCCTCTCCTGATTTATTTGCAGACTTTCCGTGCTTGTTCCTGCATGGATGATTTAAGGCCAGCAAATAACTTTTTTCCCAGAGCATGCAAGTGTCTTCTCCAATAAATCAAACCCACATCTCCCATCAGTGGGCACCTTGGGAGTGGTGTAACAATTCCAGCCCAGTTTAGCTGAGATGGGATGGAGACAGAGCCCAATTGTGCTGCGTGCTGCCGAGGCTGCTGCTTCAATGCAGGGCTGATTTTCCACTTTATTTGGAATGGACAATAGGCCATCACTGTGTTGGGAGGGAAAAAAAAACAAGAAGCCATTGTAATCTGCTTCATTTTGTCACTCTTCAGGTCTCCAGCAGAGTTAAATAACTTCAGTTGTGTGGTGCAAGAGGCCAAACCTGGAGCTAAAAGGATTCCTCCAGTCAATCAGAGCAGCCCTGGGTGCAGGGAACACACAGCTATTGCTGCTCCTAAACACTGACATTCCATTTATTTTAGCTTTCAATCCTCATTTAACAAATAGATCAATGTGTCAGGATCCTGCTCTGTCAGGAATGCCCTGAGCACTGCAGGCTGCAGCAAAGGGACCTGCTGCCACCCCTGGGGACACTGCTGGAATTCTCCAGCAGCCCCTGGGGACACTGCCCACACCTGGAATTCTCCAGCAATCCCTTGGGAACACTGCTGGAATTCTTCAGCAATCCTTGGGGACACTGCTGGAATTCTCCAGCAGCCCCTGGGGACACTGCTGGAATTTTCCACAGCCCTTGGGGACACTGCCCACTGCTGGAATTCTCCACAGCTCCATCCCAGTGGGGCTAGGAGCAGAAAATGGACCAGAAGGACCATAAATAAGAGAACAGAGTTAGGATTTCTGGAGAAATGAGCATCTGGAGAAAAAGGGTAAATTCAAGAGTCAAA
The DNA here is from genome assembly GCA_009812075.1 of Sialia sialis. Lineage (NCBI taxonomy): Eukaryota > Metazoa > Chordata > Aves > Passeriformes > Turdidae > Sialia > Sialia sialis. The sequence goes on along the minus strand of VRYO01002095.1, from coordinate 4,518,558 downwards.
GAAAATATTCCTGGCAATCAGAAATTTTACCTGAATGTGTTGATTGATCTGTAGGACATAAATAAGCTGCCAGTTTGAGCTCATGAAGCACTTCAGACTTGTTACACTCGCTCTTTATTAATTCCCAGAAGAGGAGTTCAGAATTGGTCTGGGCTCAAACTAAAGAGAAAAGTTGCAATGATCTGGATTAAATTCCTGAGCCTGTTGTGGTGTTTAATGCTGTGCTGGGTTTCTGAGGGGATTCAGGCCCAGGTTCCAGAGGAAATTCAGAGCCACCGTGCTGAATGATTTGTTTAAAGCCCAGCTCAGCTCAATTTCCTGCTGTACCCACAATTGCTGCTAATGCTGCTCCCTGATCCAGGATTGTGAGACTGAACATTTTCTTGTCACAAAGATTTGGAAGTTTGGGGCTAAGAGGTGTTCTCCAGTCACAGCTGATGGGATTAAGAAGATGTTTGATTGATCAGGATGTGTTTGAAGGGTACCAATTTGCTTCTGAGCTCCCGTACACACCAGCCTTAATTTTCATCTTGAGGCATGCTGGGGAGAAGAGTAAATTCCTGCAGTCAGACTGGAAAAAGCATTCCTATAATTCTTATTTAGCACCACTTCCTATTAGTCCCAGCCTCTCATCAGCTCCACTCAGATGATAATTTATGTTTTAATGGGCAGAGCACTTTACTGCCCACAGGCTTCTAAACCAAGCCAGAATTTATGTCCCGTGCCTCTAAAATGCCATATATTTATTTCCCTGGCACTCAGGGCTGGTGGAGTTGAATCTCTAAAGAGCCTAGCTCTGTCCCAGTGCCTGGCTAGGAGGGGAACTCAAATATGGATTTTGTTTGAAGGCAGCTGCCAGAGGAAGCAGTTCAGTGCTGGGGAGGGGATGGAGGAGCAAGCCTGGAAGGCAGCACTGCCACAGGGTGCTTCTGCTGATTCAAGCACTGAGTTTTCTCTTTCCACCCATTTTAGGGCTCAGCACATCCCAAAAACAGATTGGGGAAAGCAAAACGTGCCTTGCCTTGGTGTTAGACTTCTCTCAATCTGAGTGAACAGAAAATTTACAGTAATTTCACGACTATAAGCCGCACCTCCTGCTAGCCGGGTAGACCACAGGATTTGTCCATATATAAGCCGCACCTGAATATAAGCTGCACTTTTCTTTTTTGAAAATTTTTTTTTTAAAGTGAGGATCCATGTGTGACAAAGTAACGAGTTAGTAACAGAATGGCGCCAGCACGGGGTTTGGTGTCAGGTGCTCAAGTTGCAAACAGTTTTCATAGACCAGTGAAGCCTTTAAAGGCAGCCCCAGGCGCCCTCCCCAGCCGGCTCTGACTTCTGGGTTGGCATTTCACTGGGATTTGTCCATAGAAAAGCCGCACCTGATGATTAGCCGCACTGCTGGGGTAGGCTGGATTCTTCCATGAAAAAAGTGCTGCTTAGAATTGTGAAATTACTGTAATTTATTGACTATCCCAAACAGCTTTTCCCTTTCCTTTTAGCAAAAAGGTTTTTGGGATATTCCCATTTTTAATGCTGCAATTTCCAGTGCTGCTCAGAAGGGCTCTGGCAGTGACTGCAGTGACACCAATCCCTGACTTGTGCCTTTCACAACCTGCAGCTCTACAGTTTAAATTGTTTCCAAATTATCCACGGGCCTCCATTTGCTGAATTTCCAATTCCAATAAGTCTCAATTAAAAGTTCCCACTCAGGCTGTGTGACCATGACTGCTTTCAGTAAATCTGCTGCTGCTTTGCAGTTAGAAAGCTCCACTGGGCATTTCATTTAAATATGTGGCAGCCAAATTTCTTGGTCTAGGTGTGGGATGGGATTCTTTTATTAAAGTCGTACAGATAAGTTGTATAAAATGAACTGTGGCAGGTTTTTTCCATTTATTAAATGCAAAAACTTCTCCCAGCATTTGAAATGCTGTCAGGTACTTGGTGACAAGAAATACGTGTGTGCTGGTGTGTGTATTACATGAAATAATTACTGTTTGTCATGCAGAAGACTGGCTCAGTCTGAAAGGATATACAGATCCTTTTCCTGAAAATATACTACAGCTAAAAAATAAATGAAATTTAAGAGGTCGGAAAGAAAAATTGGAAAAAAAAAAGAAGAAAAGAAGTCATAGAGGAGAAGGAGAACTGTAATGATAATAAAAAATAAACATTGTTGAAATTGGTATTTACAGCAGGTAGTGCTTCCAAACCCTTGGAGAGGTGAGGAATTACAAATTACAACTGCTGTGGAAACAAAAATATCATCCCTACTGCCAGGATTTTGTGAGCTTGGTGTGAGGCAGAATGTGAGGAGGGGACAAAGCGGGCGAGGGAGGAGGAAAGGATCTGGGAAAAGAAAAATTCCAGGTCTAGGAAAAGAGAAATTCCAGCTCTGAGAAAACAGAAATTCCAGGTCTGGGGAAACAGAAGTTCCAGCTCTGGGAAAAGAGAAATTCCAGCTGTGCGGAAACAGAAATTCCAGCTGGGCACTGGCAGCACAGCAGGGGCTGAGCTGCACTCAGCACATCTGGGCAGCTGTGCAGGGTTTGTGAAGGGCTGGAGCTGGGATGTGCAGCAGGAGATGTCCCAGTCTGGGAACAGAAATGACACCTGGACAGGCTGGGCAGAGTTACAGGAATAAAGGAAAATTTATTTAAACCCTTCCAAGGATTCACCCTGGGCAGTGAAGAGCCTGGCTGTGGTTCCACCCAAGCTGGATCCCAGTCAGGAGTTTCACACTTTTATCAGTTTGTTCCATTGCCACCTTGGGGTTCAGTGTCCAATTCCAGCTCCAGGTTCTGCAGTCCCATCCTCCCAGATTCTCTCCTCAATTCCCTGCTTGCACTTTTTGGGGCTGGAGTTGTAATTTTGTCCTTGGTTCTGGGGCTGGAAAAGGATTGTTGTGTGTGCCTGAGCTGGGAGGAGAAGCTGGAACACTTTGTGTGGAGTTCAGAGTCACACTGAGGCAGGACAGAGTCTGGAAAATGTGAAATAAAATTTAAGGCATCCCAGGAATCACAAATTACTCCCCTCTGTTTCCTTGGGGACACTGAAATTAATTAATCTATTTATTTATTTATTTATTTATTTATTAGCTTTATTATCCGCTGAACATCTCCTGCAGCCTGCAGCTCCTAATAGGATCTACTTCAAAGTCAGCTTTTTTTTTTTTTTTTTTTTTTTTTTTTTTTTTTGTAGATAATATTTTGCAACATGTTTCTCTGGCTTTGCCCAGACTCACATCCCCAGTATTTGCAGAAATACTCCTTTCAATAAGAAATATGAATTGGGTTCAAACTGAAAAAGGGGAAATTTAGGTCAGAGGTACCGAAATTCTTCCCTGGCCAGGCTGGATGGGTTGGGAGCTGTCCCTGCCCTCCTGATCCTGGGACAGTTTCATGCACTTTTTAATCTGAAATCATTTTATATTGATTTAATCACTGTTGCCTGAAGGAACTTCTCTAAGCATTTAATACACATTATTGTTAAGGAGTTGTGAGAGAGGTTTAAGTCATGTATATCCATTTATGTTATATCATTTCCCTCTAAAATTACATTGTGCTGAGCACTGCAATTCCTGTCTTGTAATGCTTGGTTGAAGGATTATTCAGTCATAATTTCTAAACTTGAAAGAAAGTATAATTTAAAAAAAAATTAATTTCCATTTAGCTTAATGGATATTTTTCTAATAATTATTATTTAAAGGAATTTACCAGCTTTCTCCAACTGAATTTATGCAAGCTGCACCATGATCAGCATATGGGACATTTAGTTATAAGCTTAGGGATGCAGAAGGTAATTTCAATTAAGAGAAAAGATAAAAAATTAGCAGCTAGGAAGGCAACATCTGTGTTCTTCTGCAGGAAAGGGAATTTTTCCACTGGCATGAAGATTCTCAGTGAGAAGGAGCCAGGCCTGGAGGAATTTCCAGTGTGCAGGTGAAGAGGGAAATTCCTGTCTTTTCCAAAAAAGAATTGGTGATATCCCTTGGAAGAGGCAGCTGGCAGATTGGAGATGAGAGGAGGACACACCCTGCCAGAGGATGCTGTGGATTATAAAAAATCTGTGGGTTTGGAAAGGAGAGGGGCATCTTTGCAAGAGGAAAATCTGCTCAGTAATGTTAAAATTCCCTTAAAAAAAAAAAAAAATCTCTTTTTTCCCCTCTAAGCCCTGCACTGCTTGCTTTCCCTGCCCCTCAGGCAGAATTCCCTGGGGATTTTGGGATCCCAGCAGGGCAGAGATCCCCAGCATCCCCCTGTGCCTGGGGACACCAGAGAAGCCAGGAATTGTCTCCCCAGACCTTGCTGGATCCCATCTGGAATTTCATTTCCATTTATTCTGCTGCTCCCTGCACCTCTTGACTCTATTGTAGCAGAGTTCCTTCACCTTTATTTTATTTTTCCACACAGCCTATGTGCATTCTCTGCTTTTTTTCGGATTCTTTGCCCTGGCTAATGTGTGCTTTCCCTTCCAATTTAGCACTGTACATTTAATATTAGGCATTTTTAGAGTAGAAAAGAAAAAGCCATGCTAAAATATATTCCTGATCTAACACCTGTCCTGGTTTGTTTTTCCCCAGAAGTGGAACTGGTTCTTTAAATACTGAGTTTATAAACTGAGGTTGAGTATCCAGTTTATTAAAGGTCTTCTACTTAAATAATTACGTACTAAACATCCTCCCAGCTCATCTTTTATTGTAATTTCAATTTCCTTTTCCCTTTACAGTCTCCAGAAGCATCTTTATTTTAACTAAATAACAAGCAAATGTGCATTTTTTCTATTGCAAAAAAACCCCCAAAACAAAACAAAACAAAAACAAAAAAAAACCAGAAGGGAGAGGCAGTTTTGTAAGACAGTTCAGAGAGATCCATATTTCAACCCAAAGGGATCACGGTCTGAATGTCACCTGTGACCTCCCCCTGCAAACAACAGAAAATCATTGCTGAAAGGAGCTCTGAAGAGGTGACATCCATTCCTCAGCAAGGACTGGGAGAGGTGACAAACCCAAACACAGCAGTGAATTATTCACTGATTTCTGTAGCTCAAGCTTTGCTTTGTTCTCAGCTCTCCAGGATTTGACCACCTTATGGTAATTTGAAATTATTTGCCGAGTAACTTCCTTTGTTCTGGAGATTTGTGGGCGAATAAGATAATTCAGAGTTTTCTTGCTGCTTGGAATCACAGAATGGTTTGGGTTAAAAGGAATTTAAAGATGATTTTGTCCATGGCAAGGGCACCTTCCACCATCCCAGGTTGCTCCAAGCCCCGTCCAACCTGACCTTGAATTCTACAAAATTGCATAAATATATTAAAAATATCAAATATAAAACCCGTGATGAGTTAAAGAGGAAAATACCATGAGAGTGCGTGATTTGTAATGTATGCAGATGAATTTACTCTGGCAAAGCTGTCCTAAATTTTTAATTCATGAGTTTGTTAAAATAGAGAAAGGTAATTATCCTTTTAATTATAACAAAACAGTTTCCTGATTGCCATGGCAATAGTTAAATGTATTTCCTATAAATTTATTATGGTGATTGCAATAACTATTAGCTTTAAATTATTTTTTTTTCCTTTTCTTTTTAATTAGAATGCACATAATTTTTTCCCATCTGAGTTTAAAGACCAAAATGAAGGTGCAGGAAGGAAGGATCCACCAGGGCAACTTGAGGATTTCCAGCAGGAAATCCAGGAGAGCTCAGCTTTCCTGCAGGATGATATTAATGCACTGCTGTGTTTCAGGGAAATCTGCTCTGAATTGCAGTATTTCATTTTATTGGACCGCAACAGTTGAAATCCAGTCCATGAACCCATTAAACATTCTCATCTCAGAGGGTTTAGCTGAGCAGGGACTTAATATAAAGGAAATAACTGTGTGCACATCTTCAGAAATGAGAGGAGCACTGTGTTCCATGGCAAAGCTGCTCAGCAAAACTTCCACTCTTTGTGCCTTTACCTCCATCAAAACCACTTCATTAAACACCCAGGGAAATGCAAAAGCAAAGGGGAAAAAGTGATTTTCTTGATGAGATAAAGCCAGCAGCAGTTACTCATTATCCATGAAATAATAGCACATGCTGCATGTTCCAGGGGGACAAGATGCAAGATGTGTCACCACTGCCATGTTCCTCTCATTTCCTGGCTATTCATCTGAAAGGCTCTGATTCAGCCATTGCAATTGGCTTGTTAGACACTTCAAAATAAAAAAAAAAAAGGCCCCAAAATCTGCAACAAAACCCTTCAAACTTCTGCACTGAAAGCTGGGCTCGTGTGTGTTTGAATTTGAATTTGAATTTGAATGGGAAGAACGGGAGCTTGAATTTTCAGTGCTCTGAGGGGGAGATGAATAGGTGAGCGAAGAGAGAAAGAAGAGTAAATAAAAGAGCTCTAAGTAAAATAAAAAACTTGTGATAAACCTCAGTTTCGTGCACCTCTCTGGAAGCAGAACCATCTGTCCTTTTGCTTCAGATACCTTCCCTTTTATTCACATGCTCCTCAGAGTTTTAAATTAAAATTTTAAAAAAGAGTTTTGAGAGATACCTCATTATCTGTGTTTTGGTTATAGAAACAACTCCCAGAGCGAGCTGATGTTTGGTTTATTGCCTGATTGTCTTGGGTTACAGTGCAGGATGTGATCAAAGGTTTCTGTTCTGTCACCACCTGTTGAGGGTGGGGCAGTGATCCTGATCTCTGTGGGAGATATTCTGCTAATGGGCCATCCATTGAAACCAGCTGGGGCAGTGTTCTTTATTTCCAAAGGGAACATCTCCTGCTAATGGGCCATCCATTGAAACCAGCCGGGGCAGAGTTGTTTATTTCCAAAGGGAACATCTCCTGTTAATGGCCATATTTTATAAACCAGCTGGGGCAGTGTTCTTTATCTTTTCACAACCCATCCTTCCTTCAGGGAGTTCTCTTCTGCTCATGGCCATTGAGTCCCACTGTGGCACTGATAAAATTACTGCATCCCATGGGGAGATGCTCCAGCCAGGGGGAACAGCCAAACATTTCTTACCAAGATATAACCAGGGGTTTTGGGACACTAAGGTAGCCCCTTGTTCCCCTGGACTCCAGAGGAAAACCGGCAAACCAAGACACTGATTCTGTGCAGGGGTGGTCACAGCTCCTCATTTTGGAATTTCTTCCCAGCACAGAGAACAATTCTGGTTTTCTGGGCATCCTGAGCCCTTTGCTCCTGGTGATTCCTCCTCTCTCTCCAGAGGTGCTGGAACATTCTGCTTTTCTTCCATGGGAAGAGCTGAGCAGATCTTGGGAAACCTCACAGTGAACCCTTTAGTAAATAAATTCTGAGCAAACATCAGCACCTAATTTTCCCTCTGTGGGTGGAATGTGAGAACAAGAGCCACAAAAGCTGAGAAACAAATGAATTCCATTCTTCCAACAGCATTATTTACAAGGCTGTGGGGTTTTTTGCAGATTATTTGGGAATCCCAAAGTAACTGGCAGCATGCAGGAGAATGTTCTGAGATCTTCTGAGGTGCAACCTCCCCGACCATGAATTCACTGCAGGGTTTACCTCAGGGTCTGCTAATTCCCATTTTCCCAAATTCCCATCCCCTTTTTTATCCAGCAGGGAGTGCTGGGTGCTCAGCCAGGTTTGCTTCAGAGTGTGTTTGTTACTCAAATGTTTTCTATGCCCTTCTGCACTCAGACTGCCCTTTGGATTCTTTGTTCCCCTCTTTATTCAACAGACAACCTCCAGTTGCTCTGTCCTGGTATTTAGCAAAGATAAATGATTTTGGAAATGGAATTCTCCCAGTCCAGAATAAAATTATAAACCTGTGAGGTAAGATTAATAAAAGCCCGAAGTGCTGGGTGGATATTGCCATTACTGTGTACAAGCCAGACAACATCCTCCTCCACCACTTCCCTGGTTTGAGAAATGCCTTGAGCTGATTTTAAAATGTGTAGGTTATTTTTAACCATGGTAGCAGAGCCATCTGTATTGTATCTGATGAAGTTCTGTGATAGAACAAATTGATTTATTCTATCTCCTTACAAGTTATACTAAGCTTTATGTTATAAATAAGTTGGTTTGAAGTACATGATGTCATTGAGCTTGAAAGTCTCTAGATAAATTTGTGCTTAAAGGGTTTGTGCCTTCTGTATGAATTTAAATTGGCGCAGATTGTTAAATCTCTTCTCTCTCTCTGTCTTGTGGACTGCAGACTCTCTGGGGTCATGACTGCCTCAATAGCTGTGTTTGTATGAAATACACAGGGGCCCAAACAAGGCTGGTGCTCTTATACATTACAGAGATAAAAATAAGCAATCAAAAAAATAAACAAAAACTCGAGCTGTGCATTGGATTTCCCAGGAGCACTGCAAGGAGCTGGGTGCCCAAATCCTGCCCTTTGCTGGGATAAAATGCAGGGAATTAATGAGGAGCTCATTTCACTTGGAGCAGGAGCAGAGCTGGCTGGGCAGGGCTGAGCCTCATCCATGAGCAGTGTGAGCTGAGCAGATTTGGGATTTCAGGAGCTGAGCAGGGACACACCCTGCACTTGTTCCCTTTCCTTGCTCTGGGGGCTTCTCTGAGAGTCCCTGGGAAAGATGAGAGGGGAGAATTACAGTAATTTCACGATTATAAGGCGCACCCTTTTCATTGAAGAATCCAGCCTACCCCAGTAGTGCGGCTAATCATCAGGTGCGGCTTATTTATGGACAAATCCCAGCGAAATGTCATCCTGGAAGTGAGAGCTGGCCGGGGAGGGCGCCTGGGGCTGCCTTTAAAGGCTTGGCTGGTCGATGAAAACTGTTTGCAACTTGAGCACCTGACACCAAACCCCGCGCTGGCACCATTCTGTTACTAACTCATTACTTTGTCGCACATGGATCCTCGCTTAAAAAAAATAATAAATAAAAAATGCAGCTTATATTCAGGTGCGGCTTATATATGGACAAATCTCGTGGTCTACCTGGGTACCCGGGTGTGCGGCTTATAATCAGGTGCGGCTTATAATCGTGAAATTACTGTAATCAAATCTTGGGAAGAACACACTAAATCCCATCTTAGTTATCTGCTTACAGAAGCAGCAAAAATGAGGCAGAACTTGTGAAAGAGATGCACTGAAATCACTGTCCCTGTGTTTAAGGGCAGGTTTTGAGAGAACAATATTGCCAATGAGATGATGCCTTATGAGAGCCATGCACGGTGCAGATTCTGGTGTAATTGAAAAGAAAACGAGCAATGCTTTAATTGAGATCTGAAGAGGAAAAGTGAAAAACTCAGTATCCTCTGTTCCTTCCTGCCAGACAGGAATTTACGTTGCATATGTGTAACAAGCCATTGCATTTCAAAAATGGAACCATAAAGAAGTTGCTGTAATTTAAAAGCAGCCAATTTACAGGGAGTACAGTTTGCAGCTCTGTCACTTGCTAATCAGTCTGTTAAACATAATAGCCATTCTTGTCTGGAGGCAGTTAATCATGTTGTGAATGCACTTATCAGCACATATTAGAAATACAATACAAGGCTTTCCAGCAGAGGAATGGATGCAATTACTGCAATCAGTATACATTTAGCTACGCTCTTATGTTTTTCTTTCCACCCCTTTTTTAATCTCTCTTTTTTTTTTTTTAAATAGTCCAGCAGCGACAGATTTTCCTCTTGGAAAAATTATAAAGGACACACTTGAAAGTGTTGTTAAACTGCTCAAAGGTGACCTATCCCATTCCACGGAGATGGCTGCTGGCTCTGAGAGTTGTGGTGATGCTTTTCAAGGTTTTGATAATTTTGAGCATCTCCCCCATGGGCTGTGGTGCCATTCAGTCAGTGCTGGGGAGCTGAAGTTGCTGCATTTGAATTTCACTAAAGGAGCTCGGCATATGGATGAATTCTCTTTTTTTTTTAAATTATTTTTTTTCCTGTGCTTCTCTACATCTAAATCCATAGAGATGAGGGATCTCAAAGTTTTTTGAAAGGATATTGAAAAAGCATGAAAGCTAATTGCTTCCAGCATGACTACCCAGCAGCCACGGGTGTAAATACAGCTGGCCAAAGAATGCCAGGCTCCACAAAATCTAAGGATTTCAGCAAAACAATTTTCCAGGGCTGAGCACATTCTTGTGTGGGGAGGAAGGGAGTTGGGAGGGGGCGGGAGAAGGGAAGAGATTATGAAATCCTGAGGAGATTCAGAAAAGAGAGGGATAGAAGGAGAATGACTTTGTGCATTTTATTTTGCATTAACCCCTGATGTTGGGGATGTTTTATGTAGTTTAGCATGATTTGCAGCCCTTACAGGAGCCTGCCTTCTTTTTCTAAAAATTCTTTTTTTTTCTGTCTCTTTGTTCTTTGTAGCAGCTGGTATTTTTGCTTGGGTGAAATTTTTGATGGTAGCATGGAAATGAAAAAGCCAAACCATGCCCAAATGGTGTGCCTGTTCCAGTGGGTAATGAAACACCACATCCACCTCAGCAGGGCTTTTGTCACTGCTGAATTCGGCTGGTTTTGGCATTTTTGGGTCATTGCTCAGACTCCCTGAGGAGGGTGGGATGGAAATGTCCTTGCTGTGATTCCTCCCAAGGTGCAGGGAATGTCCTTGGGGTGACTCTTCACAAGATGCAGGAAATGTCCTTGTGTGATTCCTCCCAAGGTGCAGCGATTCTTCCCAAGGCGTGGGAAATGTCCTTGTGTGATTCTTGCAGGAAATGTCCTTGTGTGATTCCTCCCAAGGTGCAAGTGTCTGCTCAGCTTGCACACAGAGCCCCCTCCATCTCAGGCTGCTCAAGGCTTTACTGCTGAGGAAATTCTTTTAAATGGGGTTTTGGGATAATTTTTGGCTTTTACCATATAAACCATGGGTGGGACAGGCTGAGTTGAACACCACTTTTCCCTCCTTCCATTTCTAATTACAGTAATTTCACAATTATAAGCCACACCTGTTTATAAACCGCACCTCCCAGTAGCCGGGCAGACCACGGGATTTGTCCATATATAAGCCGCACCTGAATATAAGCTGCACTTTTTTTTTTTTTTAAATTTTTTTTTTTTTTTAAGCGAGGATCCATGTGTAACAAAGTAACGAGTTAGTAACAGAATCACTGCCAGCTGGGTTTGGTGTCAGGTGCTCAAGTTGCAAACAGTTTTCATAGACCAGCCAAGCCTTTAAAAGCAGCTCCAGGCGCCCTCCCTGGCTGGCTCTCACTTATGGGTTAGCATTTCACTGGGATTTGTCCATAGATAAGCCGCACCTGAATATAAGCTGCACTACTGGGGTAGGCTGGATTCTTCCATGAAAAAGGTGCGGCTTGGAATTGTGAAATTACTGTATTCCTTTCTCAGAGATGAATAAATTACCCTTTTGCTCCTCACTTGTGGGGTGTGACCTTGGCTTTGAGCAGTGTCCCAGCAGCTGCCCTTGAGCTGTCCCTGTTGGGAAATCATTGTCCTGACTGCCCTGCAGAGGTTACGTGCTGCTGACCTTACTTTTGTGCCATTAAAAAAAACAATTGTGGAATGATTTTTAAAAGGTGAAATATTCAATCCGCCCCTCTGCCTTTTGTAGTTTGGGGTTATCTTTGCATGTCTAGGAAAATCCAGATTCATTTTCAGGACAAAAATAGCCTTTTAATGGGGTGACTTACATTGGAACTCTCTTTATCTCCTAATTTTACTTCTGGTGTGAAGATCAGGACTTTAAGCTCAACCAGCAAAGGGTGGAGATCAGAGATTTTCTGCAGATGGTTCTTTCTGTTCATGCTCTGAATGTGGACCCCGAGCCACCCTGTGTTTGCTCAGCTGCATAAATTAATCTTGTTTATTAATTAAAACATGGGAAACTGATGTTTCTGGGCCAGTTTTTCGCTTTCACATTTTTACTGTCTGTTCAGTGGGTACCAGCAGAGAAAGAGCTTAATTCTTTTGTAAAAGATAATTATCAGCCCTTAAAATAGAACAATTTTGTGCACACGATGTGTGTGTCAGGGCACTGGGAGGGAGGAGATCCATTGGCGTTGATGTTCATGGGCTGCCCTGCTCCCTGCTATTTATTTATCATATTTATTATATTATTATATTATTTATTTACTTATTTATTCCTTAGCCCAAGTGGGAATCAGCCAGACTCTGCACATCCCTCTCCATCTCAGAGAACACTAGAGTCAAAGAAAGCCAAGTCTGGTTCATGAGGTGCTTAAAACTTGTTTGGAACTGAAAAGAGTGTAGGAGGAACAAAATAATTCTTGCCATGCCCCTATTTTGATTTTTTCCTTTAATTATTTAATGTATTGGCATCACAGCAGCTTCCACAGCAGACCCGTGAGTTCTTAGCAAGCTGTAAAAATTAAAATATGGACTGGTTTTAATTTCCCATTGCTGCTTGGCCTTCTGTTATCCAGTCATTTACCACTGAGCAAAGGATTAAGTTCAACAAGAATGTTGAATGAGAGATTTTGGATGCTCAGGAGGAGAATCCCGTTTGTCTGGGGTGTCTTCTGCAGCACCTCAGGTGTGCTGGTGGCTCAGGCTGCAGCTTGGCTCCCTTCTGCTCTCCTTCAGAAATTCTGAGCCTGGGGAATTTGCATCTCCACACCTCTGCTTGATCTCCCTCCCCAAGGAGATTCAGCTGCCAGTCGGAATTTGAGTTGTAATTTCGGATTTCAGCTGTAATTCTGAAATCAAAACAGCAATTGGAGCTTCCTTCACTTCTAGCAGGGTTTTTCTTTTCTCATGGGAATGGTGCATCCAGAAAAGCCTGGTCACCTCATTCTAATAATAATTCTAATAATAATATAATCACCTCATTCTAATAACATTATAAATATAAATGAAAAAAATAAAGTGTTCCAAATGTCAAGGAATCTTGCTGGGGATGTGGCCTGAGCTGTCCCAGGTCACTTCCCCCAGCTCCCAGCTCCCTGAGGGCTGGGAAATACAAAACTCCAGAGCCTCACCTGCCATGTAGCATCACCCCTCCTGCGGCTCACAGTAAATCTGGGAGATTTATTTATAAAGATTTATTTATAAATTAAACTGCTGCCTGGGGAGAGCAAGGCTCTGAAGGGAGCTCTGGGTTAAGAGTGGAATTTTTTTTTTTCCTCTGCTTCATTACCTGCAGGAATCTCAGGTGTTTGTCTGTGTGGTAGCAATATGGACAGCCCAGATTTCCAGGGAATATTCTCTGTCTCATGGAGGTCATCCAGGCTCCCTGAGCTGACTCTGGTTCTTTTAAAGATTTTTTGCAGAGATCTTTGTACGTGAATTCCTGCTCTGCAATGACCTTCTTATGCCACTGAATTAATTATCTTTAATTTGCAGTCATTAGTTATTTAACAATTCATCTTTACAATATATTTCAGCTGCTTTCACAGCAATGTTGAAAATAGACCATGTGATTATGGCATGTGAAAATGCAAGAACTTCTCAATAGTTAAAGAAAAATTACAAGCACCATTTGGATATTTATTGACTGGATAGGTTTCAGCACAAGTCTTTCATCACAAAATCATTCTTATTTTTTGAACAACAAAAGCTCCCTCTCTATTTGCATCCAGCATCAGCTAAACCCTGGCCCCAGTTCCTCCCTGGATGTTTTTGTTGTTTCCCAACAAGACGCTTCCTCCTGACTGAGAATCTTTATTTTAAGAAATACACAACACAGCAATAAAGAAGTTCTAAATAGGAGTCAGAAAAACATTCCAGTGCAATCAAAATGCTTTTTTAAGCCCCAAAAGATGGCATGCTGCTCCAAAAGGGGAGAATAATGACAACGGTACAAATGGGCTCCCAGTGCCCAGCAATGCCACCGGAGGAGTCACCAATTACCCCATCCTGAGCTCAGTCCTAAAAGTTGTTTTGTTAAAGCTTGGCTTAAAGAGTGTCTGAGGGCTCTTTTAACAGAAGCATTTCTGTGCACTGTCACAAGGGTGCAAGCAAATAAAAATAATTGAAGCAATTGTCTCGGTTGTCTCCAGGGTTGTCATGATGATGTTGATAAAATCAAATAAAGTGGAAGTTATTGCACATTGTTAGTGAGCAGCACAGTTGTGAATTGGCAGTGGAGAAGCTGAAGAGCTTAAAAGGTTTGCTCATTATCTAGATTTATTGTTTTCAGTTGGGGGAAAATGTTGGCTAAGCAAAATAACATCATAATACCTGGTCTTGGTGGTGTGTTCGGAACAGGAATATTTTCTTGTTGTTTTTATGGCTTTTACTGGGTTGTTAGAACATGCTGTGTCAATCCATACGTTCTTAATGGATTGAGCAGCTTGGGTTTATCCTCTGTAGCCATTTTCTTTGCCTGTACATCTGTGAAGAGCATGAATTTTTATGGCAGTAAAGAAAACCGAGATCAGGCACCAAAAAAAAAAAATTTAGGAAAATACAGACAACAAAGCAAGCTCTCTGTTAGACAGCAGCTTTGTGTCCTCATCAGAATTATTCATGCTGGGAGAAAAGGGTTGAGGTTTTGACATCCTTTATCAAGTCAAAGCTGGAGTGTAACACAGGTGGAACAGAGGTGTTGGGGCTGTGGGGCTGGAGCAGAGGCAGCAAGGCAGAAATTCCTCACAATTCAAATAATGCAAATCATCATCCACCAACTGCAAGCTGCCCTTGGTAGGAATTTGCTTTATTTCCTTCATCTCAGGCTGCTCAGATCTGAATTTCCTCAGGGGGAGAAGGTCAGGACCTTTAGTCTGGGTTTTCCCTGACAGGTCCTGGCCATCTGCTGCTCCATTTGACTTCAGCAGGAAATGAGGATTGAGCATTTCCAATCACTCTCTGAAAAGCCTCCTCTTGCAAGTGTTTGCTCTTCAGTAAACCATATTTACAGAATTAATCCCCTTGAGATCCAAGGAGTGAGACCTTTTTTACTGAAGTATTTTATAAACTAATGTGCCTTGGTAAGAATGTAAGGTCACTGAATTCTTATTGAATTTGGTTACAGTTTGTCAGAGTTAAGAATTGGCCATTATCAACCTGGAAAAGACTCAAGCAACATGACTCCCACATTTATAATTTCCCAAAACCTCATGTCTGTTCCATTTTTGAGGGTATTTACACTGCTGTGGCCTCATAAACAAATTGCCATTTACTGAAAACATTATTTTATGAGTGAATGGAGCTCGTGATTTCCTGTAATAGCCAAGTGCAGTAATGGAAGGGTCTGAATTTATCAGCTCAGTTTTCTGACCTGGGAGTGGGAGCCAGCAGAGCCTTGGGGCGTTGAAATGCCCTGTAATGCCACGCTGCATCTCCTTCTGTCCCCAAACACACAGGGCAGGCCCTCCAGCTTGCTTAGCAATGCAAATCTTTCTTAACAGTGAATAATTCTGTTTATTTAAGATAAACAAACCAGTGGTGCTGCTGCCAGTGACTGAGTATCATTGCATTAATTCAGTAATTCATGTTGGACTCGGACAAATTCAATTCTTTGTTATTTCAGTGCCAGGTGATTTCTTGGTGCTGGTTAAAACCTCTCCCATCAGAGCTATGCTGGACCCTCCCAGTGATCCATTCTTTTGTAAAAATTTTGTAAAAAATTTGTAAAAATTGCTGCTCCATGGAACCACTTAGTGCTGCCCACGTGGATGTGGCTGTTGGGAAAGCTCTGGCACTTTCCTTTATTCTGGATTGTTGTGGCTAAAGTTGTTTTTTTTGGGATGGGTTTGCCATTCTGTGCTCGAACTCCACCCCAGACTGGGATCACAACCCAGCTCCCAATGCTGGGGTGTCACAGAGTTTGGGGCCTGTAAATTAGGCAAAATTCATAAATTTGAGAACAGGCAAGAGGAGACTGTGCAGAAATCTCAAGGATTTGGGCATTCTTCCAGCCCCCAGCAGAGGCAGGATTGTGAAGGTAGCAAATAGGATTATAAATCACCATTTGAAGAAGAGGACCTACTTACAGGAGTTTGTGAGAGGAAATAAATCCAAAAAGACCCATGGGGTTTTTTTTTTCTCCTCCTCTCACCAGAGAGAAAAATGTGTAATGAATGTCTCATGTCTGAAACACTGGGCTGGATTCATCAAAGGGAGTTAGTAATTACCAAATTGAGAGAATCATGAAGCGCTTTTCTAAATTTGAAAGGCTCATCAAGAATAGATCAGGAGCAGGCAAAATTAATAGTTATGAACTCATTTCCATAGAAATGGACTTATTAGCAAGCATGCCAGCTGCCTAAAATTATAAGGTCTTTTCCTTGTGCTTGCAGGAAATAATCTTTTTTTATAAAAGTAATTTTGACTTTTTATTTTTTATTGCTTCTCCAAACTAGAGTTTGGCAAAATCCTAAACCAAGTAAAAACTTTACTGGACAATAGAAATATTTAACTAAAAAGAGAGAAAAGAGATTGAAAGGAGAAGTGATTTATAGTCCCTGGATTCCATCAGACTCTCCCCACGAGTGCAAACTTATTTAAGAGAAAAATGAAGTAAGTCTCCAGGAAAAGCTGAAAAATCTTTATAGGAGAAAGTTTGGTTTAACAGGATTTAATGGCTGATAACAGCATGAGTTACAGTCCTTGTCTGCTTGTGGATTTTCCCACTGGTGGCATTTTGTCTTCACTGAGTCCACAGTGGCCACCAAGACCAAGGTTCTGAGCCCCAGCTACAAATCAGAACAAAAGCTGAAGGTTTTAAAAAGGCTTACAGCGATACAGCCAGGAGAGAAATTTAAATGGGAATTTATCAGCTAACGGAGTAAATGCTGACATTTGAGGACTTGATTATGGTTTAATTTATCTCTGGTTTTACTTTAGCAACCTCCATCAATTTCTGTAGGAAAAGGCAGTGGTCTCCCACATGGTTTTACAGAGGATGGTTAATAAATTGCAAGAATTATGTATGTAATACCAGACTTTCCACCAGGAAACCTCAGTAGGATAAGAGATGCAGCAGGCAGCAGGTGAGCTCTAGTCTGAACATGAAGGAAATTCACTTTTCAGGTTTTAGGAGTTTGTTACAGCTGTAAGCTGGGAAGGAGCTCAGAACAAAGAGGGTGAATTCATTCGTGGTGTCCCAGATACCAGAGCACCTGGCCTTGCTCCAAGGCTGAATCTCTACAGAGGACAAAAGAAGAGAATGGTTTTAGAGAAAATTCACTCACCTGCTGGGGAATAATGATTTACCAAAATATGAGTGTTGATGTAATACCAACACTCAACTGTGACAGATAAAAGACTCTCTAACAATTTAAATTAGAAAGTGTATGTTTATTCAGAGCTGGGCAGCAGTGTGGGGTAACCCTCTAACACACACTGCAAAATCACAGGTGATCACAGAGTTTATTTATTGACAAAAGGTTCAAACAAATCCATGTTCATAACACCAGCCCCTCCCATCCCTGCTTCCTATGGTAATTAGGTTGATTGGCAATTAAGCAGCGTGGTTGGCTTCTTGAATTCAGTCTGGGATAGTTTTTGTGGGGAGGGGTCTGAAAAGGAGGAAGTAAGGCGAGTCTTCCTCGCCCTGACCTTTTCTATCAATGACAATACAAATGGCTTTTGGGGGAATCTCCAGTTTTGCAAAGAATGAGTTAATGAATGAAGTAATTTTATCAGTGCCACAGTGGGACTCAATGGCCATGAGCAGAAGAGAACTGCCTGCAGGAAGGATGGGTTGTGAAAAGATAAAGAACACTGGCCCAGCTGGTTTATAAAATATGGTCATGAACAGGAGATGTCCCCTTTGGAAATAAACAACTCTGCCCCAGTTGGTTTCAATGGATGGCCCATTAGCAGGAGATATCCCACAGAGATCAGGATCACTGCCCCACCTGGTTTTTAACAGCTGACCTATTAACAAGAGATAGCTCCCACTTGGTCTTACCAGATGGTGATAGAACAAATACCTTTGATCACATCCTGTATTGCAACCCAAGACAATTGGTCACTGCAGACTAACCTATTTATTTATTTATTTATTTAATTGCTGTCTCTGTACCCAAATCTTCCACTGGAATTTTGTTCTCAGTTTGAAACCCCTCCTGGGTGTTTTTGTGAGTGGAAACTATTGGCCTGAACAGACTGAAGTGCAATTGCAAACCTAAACACACCTTGACAGGCCCAATATCTAAACCTATCGTTAGTGTAAAGCTCAAATCTAAATTTTAGTTCTGTGTTGTGAGCAAATTAATTTTACGCAATTTAGATAAAACAAACTGCTGGAGGTGATACAGAAAAAACTATGAAGTTGAGTTGATATTTTTAACAGAAATGGTTTAATTACATCCCTATTATTATGTAATAAAATTAATCTTAAAAGATTTTTGCTGATTGTCTGGTTGGCCACCCAAAAGATGTCTTAATAGCTTCTAGTTTTGCCTGGAGGTGGATATTATCTTCTGTCAGCATGGAAAATATTTATCCTCCAGGCATTGAAGCATATGTTTAGGTTGTTTGTTGTCAGAAAGAAAACATGAAAATCAATAATTCCTGCTCAGACTTCTTTTCCCCTTTACAATTCTCCTTCAGAAACATATGGCAAACCCAGATTCTGCCTCTGTGCGTTGGGGAGGAGGAAAAGGATGTTTTAAATCTTTGTTTTCTGCAGCAGCAGCAGCAAAAACTTCCTCTTGGGATGGCTGCTCTGGGGAAGGACACACAGATAATGAATGTACCATGGGCCTGGCACACAGAAAAATCAGGTTTTACCCCCAAAATGAAGCAGTGTTGATAAAATCAGGGATTTCTCCAGCAGCAGGAGCAGCTGGCTCTGCAGTCAAAGCCTTTCCATCCCCTCCCATGCCTGTCACCTCCATCAGGGGCAGGAACTTGAATTCTTTGTAAATATTTGTGTTTAAACTTTGTGTGACTTACAAAACAACTCAATTTTTTGGGGAAGCTGGGATGAGCAAAGGTCTGTTTTCTAAACAGATCCCTGCTGTGGATACACCACCATTGGTTAAATCCTGGTGTCTGTTTGCTTCTCTGTAACACGAAAACAAGATTTGTTTTTCTAACCTGAGGATTAATTATTAATATTTACATAGCTTTGGACTTGAGGAAAGTGATAAGAGTTGTTGTTGAGAAAGGAAGCAGAAGTAATCCTTAAATTCAGTTCTGAATGCTGTGCATTTACATCCATTTCTTTACTTTTAAACTTTTATTTCCAGATGAGGAATATATGATTGCCATGTAATTACAAGTCTGCACCACTGATGAGGAGAATGTTGTCATGAATTGAAAATAGAGATAATCTACCCCTCATTTATTGTCATGTATAATTTCTGCAAATCCATTTTTTTCACAGAGATAAAGACCAGTTTGGGTTTGAAGGACTTTTTTTTTCCCTCCACAAGAGCTCATTTCTGGTAGAACATGAGGAATGGCCAAGTATTCTGCTGTTTTGCAGCATCAAAATTACAATAATGTTATATTAAATAATTTAGCAACATCTGTGCAATGCTTTTCCAAGGGTTTGTGGTTTAGTCTGCAAGTTCATAGTGGTTATGGAGAATGAATGCTTGAGTTTAATGGGAAAAATACCTCCATTTCAGGGAGCTAAAAAATACATTTTCAGCTTCCTTAGAAAGTTCTGCCCATGTGCAGTTTTATTTAGGTTTCTGTCAGTGCCTCAAGTCTGAACGAATTTTTGAATTTAATGAAACTTTTGAATTTAATTTAATGAAATTTTGAATTTAATGTTAAAATAAATTCAAATTCTGGAGAGTGGGAAAGAGAAACGAAAATCCGTTTTGTTATCAACATCCCACTGAATTTGGGGGAATTCTGCCTTGTTTTGCAGGGGAAACATGACCTCCTACGAGATCCTGCAGATGGATTTTGAGGTTGCCAACGGCAGCAGCCTGGCAGGGGCCCAGCAGATCACCTGGCAGGTGGAATATCCCCGGGACGACTCGGTCAGCGAGCTCGTGGTGTCCGAGATCTTCGTCAGCAGGACCATGTTCGTGGGGATCGTGCCCCTGGCCATGGTAAGGACTTGACCTGATCCCTTTTCTGGAGTGTTTTATGGGAATTGTTCCCTGGCCATGGTAAGGACCTGACCCTGATCCCTTTTCTGGAATTTTTATGGAATTGTACCCTGGCCATGATAAGGATCTGATCCCTTTTCTGGAATATTTTATGGGAAATATTCCTCTGGCCATGGTAAGGATCTGATCCTGATCCATTTTCATGAATATTTTATGGGAATTTTTCCTCTGGCCGTGGTGAGGATCTGATCCCTTTTCTGGAATGTTTTATGGAATTGTTCCCTGGCCATGGTAAGGATCTGACCCTAATCCTGAATGTTTTATGGGAATTGTTCCCTGGCCATGGTAAGGACCTGATCCTGATCCCTTTTCTGGAATGTTTTATGGAATTGTTCCCTGGCCATGGTAAGGATCTGACCCTAATCCTGAATGTTTTGTGGGATCCATTTTCATGAATTTTTTATGGGAATTGTTCTTCTGGCCATGGTAAGTTCCTGATCCTGATCCTGATCCCTTTTCCTGAATGTTTCATGGGGATTGTCCCCCTGGCCATGGTAAGGACCTGATCTCTTTTCATGAATATTTTATGGAATTATTCTCCTTGCCATGGTAAGGACCTGCTTCCACTTCCTCAATGATTTTATGGGAATTGTTCCCTGGCCATGGTAAGGATCTGATACTGATCCCTCTTCCTGAATGTTTTATGGAATTGTTCCCTGGCCATGGTAAGACTCTGCTCCCTTTTCCTGAATATTTTATGGGAATTGTTCCTCTGGCCATGGTAAGGATCTGCTTCTACTCCCTTTTCCTCAATGTTTTTGTGGAATTGTTCCCCTTGCCATGGTAAGAACCTGATCCCTTTTCTGGAATGTTTTATGAGGATTTTTGGATTTTTCCCCTGGCCATGGTAAGGATCTGCTTCCTTTTCCTGAATGTTTTTTGGAATTGCTCCCCTGGCCATGGTAAGAACCTGCTCCCTTTTCCTGAATGTTTTTGGAGAATAATTCCTCTTGCCATGCTCAGATCCTGCTGCTGCTCCCTTTTCCTGAATGTTTCCTTTGATCCTCATTAGTATTCCAGGGAATGGGAGCCTTTTTATTATGAGCTGCTTCCTATGCACCTGCTGCAAGTGATTTAAATGCAAAAAATACATTTCAATAATATTTTATTTACCTGATGCTCCGAAATGGCTCCTTGGAAACCGTTTGGGTCTTTTGTAAAAATCCTTTCCCATTTTTGGGTTATTGGGCTGGTGCATGGAAATGGCTCCTCTGGAGCCCTTGTGTGAATGGCACTGCCACGCTCTGCTCTGAGGGCAAATCTTGTCATTAGAGGGGACATTTCCAAGGAAATAAATGAGCATTGCATGGGAAACTTCATTGCTAAACCAAACAACTGCTCTGTTTGCTGCTCTGCATTTCCCCCAAAGAGCCAAAGCATCCATTTAATGAAAGGTTTGAGTCACACAGAAAGGATAAAATGTTCCTGAAGATGGAGGTGTCCAGCAGATGTAAGGTGTACGTGTGCAGAAAGCTTGGAGCTGATGATTTATTTTAAAAATTCAAATATCTCCTGGTTAAAAAAAAAAAAAAAATAAATAAAAAAAAATCAGAGGCACCTTTTCAGGAGGGTCTTCAACCTGTGTTTGGGCCTGATGGACTTTTTATACATGAACATAATTCCAGTGGGGAAATTCAGGTGTAAAACCAGAGGAAACAGCCAGGGAGTCTGGATGTTGCAGCACTTCCCTTTTTCACCTCTTCCCCATGAACATTTGCCCTTCCTTTCTGAGTTGCTCTGTGCTGGTTTTCTTTCTGGTACGCCAGATATTGGTGGTTTCCTCTGCATGATCACAGGCATGACCAGAAGCAAGGAAAGGTGTTTGTAATGGAAACAAGGCCCCAAATAACTTTAATTTCCACTTCCCACTGCCAAAGGCTACACTCGGCAGCCCAGTGATAGGGAAGAAATTTTGTGCAGAAAAGCAAAATCCACAGAGAATTTTCTTATATTCCCTTTTTTTTCTTAAATTTTTTTTAAAGCATGTAGGAAATGAAACAAAACTCTACTTGTGTGGGTAGAATATTGTCAAGCAGTAATGGTGAATTAGATATGAAAATGACAGAATGTGGTGCACATCTTGCACATGGTGTTGTGGTTTCAGGTGTAGAACCCCATGGATAAAAAGGAAAATCCAGTGCAAAATCCCTTTGTGAACCTGGGACAGAGCTTTGCTGCTGGCTCTGCCAGGGACTTGCCAGAATTTTTTCATTTCTTTGTAGATTTGGCAGCTCAGCTGTTGTCACTTCAGCTCCCTCTAAATGTTCTTGCACAAAATATGAGGCTGAGCCTGAATTCAGAGCTGGTCTAATCTTGACCAAACTGCAATCTTGCAAACTGTGGAGTAAAGGAAAAAGGTTTTTTTGGTAGAGATATGACCTGTAAATAAATAAAACTTTTGCAATATTGAGAGAAACTAAACCAAAATTTCATATTGAAGGAGAAATTCCTTTCTGCACCACTCACAGTTCTCTCCAGCTCCTTGAGCTGAATCTTCCAATCTCAGCAATTTTCTGTGACCTGGAACATATAAAATACATAAAGATCCACTGTCCTGTAGCTGCCAAAGTATTTTATATAAAAAAAAAATTAAAAGGGATTGGATGGGCCTGCTTGCACGGGGGAAAGAAATAAATGCTAATTCCTAAAACTCCATGAAAATTAACAAATGAGCTTTTCTTTAAGTACTCTATTATTATTTAGTATTTATGTAGTGTTTTATATTTTTGGAACTCTTTGCAGACATTAATTAATCAGAGCTGAATAAACCAAGCTTGATGAGAATAGAAAATCAAATGGAAATGAAGTCACTCTTATTTAGTTTTACCTGTTTCTGAGCAACTTCTAAGTCCCTCTTTAAATTCTTAAGGGTACTTTAAACCCTTAATCTTACAGTGCTCTTGGTTATTATCTCTATTTTGGTTAGAAAAGAGGTAGAATTTATACCTTTAAGAAGAAGAGACAGCAGGGATAAGTGGCTTTGAAGAATGTAAATGCTGTTTTGCCACCTAAACTCTTGTTTTGCTTAGGCTGACTTAATAAAAAAGCAGGGTTAGGAGGATTACTGAAAGCTGGAATATTTGACTCCTGGAGGTTTCTTTGCATGAGAAATGGAAGGGAGAGTGGAAGGAATATTTAATTTTATCAAAGTTTTTTGTCACAACCTCTTGAAATAAAATGTTGCTGAGAGGTTTTAGCTGTGAGAGCTGCTGAGGAGGGAAGTTTGGAGATCCA
>VRYO01002095.1:4481747-4494365 GCA_009812075.1 Sialia sialis | reverse complement strand
TGTTAGAGAGTCTTTTGTCTGTCACAGTTGAGTATCTATTAGACCAATACTCATATTTTGGTAAATCACTGAGCACCCCTGAGGATCTGCTCAGTTTAAATCCCAGGGTCACTGGCAGGTGCAAAATCAGCCCCTTTGCCCCTGGGAGCTTCTCTCTCTTCTTTTTGGTGATTAACATCTCTGCTAATTGATTATCCCAATCTGTCCAGACGAACACGTGGAACTCACACCCCCCAAAGTAAAGGTGATCCTTTCCCAAAATCACAGACCAAGGTGAGGAAAGCACAGCCAGAGCTCTTTTTGGTTCTTCTGTTTGTTGTGCTACTGAAAAAACAAAAAATCTGATATTTTTCTTCCGTGTCTGCTGTTCCCATTGCTGACTGTAAACACAGCAGGTGATTATTTTAAAATAAGGTTTGTGCCACTGAAATAGGATGGGAGCTGTGAGTCTGGTTGGTGTCTGGTGGAGCAGAAGGTTTTGAGCACCCAGAACATTCTAAAGTTGGATCTAAACTAGACAGCTTGATTTGCCTTAATGTACAAATGTGATATAATCATCTCGCAAAGTGGAAGGGGATGTCCTGCTAATTACAGAAGCTGAGAGCACAGAAAAATCTGTTCTGTCCAGTGATGATAGAGCTCTGTAATTCTCAGTTTTTGCTCCTGATCTCAGTAGACATGATCTGCAATTTCCATAGCTGTGGAAAGTTCTGGTAACAAGGTCAGTGGAGTCTGACACAAACACTCTGAGTCTGTCATCCACGTTTCTGTCACAAACAACTGTCATTTCATTAGTCTGTTATCTAACTAACAGTTAGCAAAAATATAAAGAAAAGGAGGAAAAGATAAAGAAAATTCAGGTCTTTTAGGGAGTTTCTAGGCAACCAGGAACTTAGGTAAAGTAAAGAATAAGACATTGAAGATGAATTTGAACTGGTTTTTATGGAAGGCTCCAGCTGAGGCTGAAGGCTTGAGGAACAAAAGATTTAATATTAAAAAAAAATCTGGCGTTGTCCCCTGGCTTGGTGTGTGAGGGGCAGCCCTGCCCTTCAAGATGTGCTACAAATCCTCTGGTGCAGGAATGGAGCTGTGAGTCCCAGACCATCCCAAAATCAACATTTCCCAGCACTCTGAGCCCCTCAGCCTCAAACATTTCTCCATTTCCTACAAATCTTTGAACTCTGTCTGGAGGAGTTTTGTTTCCTCCCCTAAAAATGGAGTTATTGGTCGAGTTCCCTGAAGTTGAGAATCACTTTCACAGATGGCTGTGCTTGCTCTGCTGAGGTTTCCTTTTGATGGGAGCTTGGAAAATTGCATTTCAGACAAGAACACCTAGAAAAATTGCCCTTAAAGGTGCCCACAGCTGTAAGTCAGGCTGAAATGGGATTGCAGAGTGCAACACTTGGCTCATCTGTTTGAGAAAAAAAAAAAAGAATTTATTTTGCCTACAGTGGTTTGCTAATGGAATTTAAATTCAGACACCAATTAAAGGAGCACACTCAGTCCATGGTGGAAGCTGACAGAACTTAGAAGCTGATTTAGACTCGACCCAGACTTAGAAAGCAGCTTACCTGCACTCAGGCTAAAAGAGGAAATGTCGGGCTTTACCAGATTTTTCTTTGCCTGCTCTGGGGTTGGGTATAAATATATAATAAATATAAATAAATATAATATCCCAATTCCCAATTCCAAATACTCAATTCCCAATTCCCAATATCCCAAATCGCAATGTCCCAATATCCCAAATCGCAATATCCCAATATCCCAATTCCCAATTCCCAATATCCCAATTCCAAATATCCCAATATCCCAATTCCAAATATCCAATTCCCAATTCCCAATCCATGTCCTCTGGCAGTGAAGCCATTCCCTGTGTCCTGCTCCTCCATCCCTTGTCCCCAGTCCCTCTCCAGCTCTCCTGGAGCTCCTTTAAGTACCCTCAGCTCTCCCTGGATCCTTCTCCTCTCCAGGGGAACATTCCCAGCTCCAGGGAGAGCAGAGAGGCAGAATTATCTCCCCTGACCTGCTGCCCACACTGCTCTGGATGCAGCCCAGCACACACCAAATAATGTACAGATATTCTATTTTAGGAGAAAAAAGTGGGGTTTTTTCCTTTTTTAATTTTATTGTATTTTATTTATTTAATTTCTTTTTCTGAAGTGAAAATGTCCCGTTCTGAATGTGGCAGACTGGGAACATTTTGGTAATGTCAGCATTATTCCTCAGTGTTCTTCCAAAAATGAAATTCCAGACACATCTCTTCAATTTCATCAAGTGTTTCATTTTTCAACTGGACTGTGTTTTCCAAAGGATATCACATTTTGTTTTCCTCTTTCAGTCTAATTCTGGGCATCTGAAGCAGGTTTTGGAATGGCTCAATGTGAACCATTATCCCTTTTTTTCCTCTGCTCAGTTAACCATCCTCTACCATTTAATTTCGAGAGTGGGAAAAGAAAGAAACTAAAGGAAAATTTGCTATTGGTGGGACAAAAATAATGGCATTTTGAATGTTTCCATGAAAGCAGTGTGACATGACAAATTTTAAGAAGCTCTGTGAATACTATTAATATTTATGATGCACTCAAGAAAACAGCTATTGTGTGCCACATCCATCAAAGATAAGAATTGTATTCCACTGTGTTGGATGATAAACATTGAATGACAATAGCTGGAGATTATATGAGGTTTTCATCTCGTGTTTTATGCCTGCTTGAGTAAAGCACCATGTTATTCCTCTGTGAACCAATAATTTGCTTTCATGGAACTCGATACACTTGCTGATACTTGTCACCACCAGAGCCCAAAATATTAATGAACCTGCAGAGAGGGCTGGTGCCAAATGCTGCAGATCTTTTAGGATTGAGTCCTCCAGGCAGCATTTCCCATCAATCCAGCAGGGGAAGCCACCCTGAATGTCCCCAAATTGCAGGGATTTGCACACATGTTGTCAGTTTCTTGTAGTTCCTGGAGAAGGTGCAGTTTCCTTCCAATGATCAAGGGATGATGGGGAAAAGTTCGGTTTTCCTCTGGAGTCCAGTAGAGAAAAGGCTCCCTTAGTTTCCCAAAATATCAGTTTTTATCTTGGTAAGAAATGTTGGGCTCTTCCCCCTGGCTGGAGCATCTCCCATGGGATGCAGTAATTTTATCAGTGCCACAGTGGGACTCAATGGCCATGAGCAGAAGAGAACTCCCTGCAGGAAGGATGGGTTGTGAAAAGATAAAGAACACTGGCCCAGCTGGTTTATAAAACATGGCCATGAACAGGAGATGTCCCCTTTGGAAATAAGCAACTCTGCCCCAGCTGGTTTCAATGGATGGCCCATTAGCAGAATATCTCCCACAGAGATCAGGATCACTGCCCCACCTGGTCTCAACAGATGGTGACAGAACAGAGACCTTTGATCACATCCTGTACTGTAACCCAAGACAGTCCCTGATGTAAAATATTAATGCAAAATATCGATATAAAATATTAATTCATGATCAGCCAGGCAAGCAGCACTGGGGACAGACAGAGGGGATTTCTCTCTCCCCTCCTGCTCCCGGCACTACACACTCCTGTGCCCCTGCTTGCACCCAGTGCTGCTCCTGGCATTAATCCCTTTGGATTAATCTCTGTTCTTCTGCCCTGCCTCCTCACTCAAACTGCAGACAGCTCCTTCTGAACATCAGGCTGGTGCTGCCTCAACTCTGCACCACACAGACCTGTCTGGGAAGAGAAGCTGGGATTTGGAATTGATTGATGAGCATCTGGAGCAGCTGTGCTCAGAGGTTTCTAAATTAAGCTGGGCTTGGAAGAGGTAACGTGCTGACCAGATATCAAGGGTAGGAGGACACCCTTGATCTCCTTGATCCATGTGGACAGTTCCTATTCTTAGAAAATCCTCTCCAGGGTTGCACAAGCACTTAATTCTCTTTAGAAGAAAGGTTTGCAGTAATAAATGTGCAGAGGGAAATGCTGAGCTGGGGATACCTCTGCTCCAGTAGGTTTGCTTCCTTTTCTGACAGGTTTTGTGATGGGAGCTCAGGCGGAGGGAGGGGTTTGGCAGGGATCAGGAGTGGTGGGAGCTCCTGCAGGGCAGGACCCAGGGCACAGTGACCCTCCTGAGCCACAGGGATGGGCTGAGCCTGCCAGAGCATCCCCAGCACACTCCACAAGGCTTTTACTTTGCCTAAAAAGCTCTTCGTGTTCCTTAACAATCACCCAATAATTTGCCTCATCTCTGAGTTTTTCCACTTATCCAATTAGCATTCTGGTCTTGGCCCACAGCTCATTGGGCAGTAATTCCAACCCAAGCCCTCATCAAAAGGGCATCATTTGTAAAACAGAGAAGAAATCTCTGAGATATTGAAATTACTGTTAATTTAATCAGCACATGAACATAATGGACACACATGAACAAAATGATGTTTGTTTTTGAGCTGTTCTGCTAGCTGGAGAGGAAGCATTATTAGGAATATTTGGTAGTCAGTCTGCATTTATTAGATGAACAGCAAGATGAGTCCTTTCTACATAAATTAAGTTTTTATTGTGTGTGTATATGTATATATAATACAATATTTCTTATATATGAAAGCTTTCCTTTTTAAACAGTCATTTGTGTTCAAAGCTGTCCCTGACCTCAGTGTAGTTATTTCTGATTTACATGGTCCCAATATAGTTAGGCTTTGGAATTATTTTTCCTGTAATTTCTATTTTTTAAATTAAATTTAAATATAGATGGAGCAGAGCAGCAATCTGAGAGCTTTAGAAGTTGTAATGCAGCCCATAAACAGCGATTGTGTGTGAAGAAATTTCTTCCAAAGGTGCCTCAGCTTTACAGAAAATGCTAAGCTGCAGCTTTATGAACATGATCAGGATACTCCAGCCCAGAGCTCTGGGACAGCTCTGGAATGTTCTGCATTGCTCAGCTCTAAAGTTGGGAATTAGCAGCTCCCAGCTCTGCCTCCTGTGTGGCTGGGAGGCCAAGCTGCATTTTATGCTGGTTGGCTCTTTCAGAATTCTTTCAGAATTCTTTCAGAATTTCAGCATTTCACTTTCTGGTGAGCTCTTTCAGAATCCACCAGAGGCAGAAGATAGGATTCTCTACTGGGAGTGGGAGAGAGCGGGGAGGACAGGCACTGCAAATTCCAGATGTTCCAGGGGGAACAAACAGAGTCACTGCTGTGCCTGGAGGGCAAGGACAGAGCCATAGAGTTCCAGGGGTGAAAAGTTGGCATCACACAAATGTGACAACAAGGACGGGGAGAAGGTGACAGAGTTTTGCATCATCTGTGGGAACTTGGAATTCTGGGCTGGTAAATGCATTGGAATGGCAACACCTCCCAGCAATCCAGCTGTTCTGCACAGCTGGGAATAGCACTGCCCAAAATCTCAGTGAGAGCAGTGTGGGTGAGGCTGCTGAGCTGGTGCCTGGGAGAGAGCCCAAACCTGCTCTGCTAATTCCTTTTCTTCTCAATTCCAGCCTTCCCCAATTCCTGCTCTTCTCAATCCCTGCTCTCCTAACCCTGCTCTCCCAACTCCTGTTCTCCTCAATCCCTGCTCTCTGAATTCCTTTTCCCCTCAATTCCTATTCTCCTAATCCCTACTCTCATGATTCCTGCTCTCCTAATTCCTACCCTCCTAAATTCCTGCTCTGCTCAATTCCTGCTCTCCTCAATTCCTGCTCCCCTAATTCCTGCTCTCCTAGTCCCTGCTCTCCTAATCCTTGTTCCCCTCAATTCCTGCTGTCAATTCCTGCTCTCCTCAGGTCCTTGCCCTGATTCCCACACTCATCACAGCCAGTGTTTGCTGTTGCTGCCTGTGCTATGTCCCTGTAAGATTATTGTAAAAAGTGGAAGGAAAAAGGTAGAAAGTCCAACCCCAAAATCAAACTTTATTCACCACCATTCCTCCACAAACCCTTTCTCCTCCTCCTCCTGTTTCCTTGTGGTCAGGAACAAGATAATTTCTGTGGAATTGGCTTGGTCCTGCAAAAGAGGAGGAGCCAGGAAATTTCAGTAATTTCACAATTATAAGCCGCACCTGATTATAAGCCGCACGTCAGGGTAGCCGGGTAGACCACGGGATTTGTCCACATATAAGCCGCACCTGAATATAAGCCGCACTTAAAAAAAAAATAAAAAAAAAAATTTAAGATAGGATCCATGTGTGACAAAGTAACAAGTTAGTAACAGAATGGCGCCAGCGCGGGGTTTGGTGTCAGGTGCTCAAGTTGCAAACAGTTTTCATCGACCAGCCAAGCCTTTAAAGGCAGCCCCAGGAGCCCTCCCCGGCCGGCTCTCACTTTCGGGTTGGCTTTTCACTGGGATTTGTCCATAGATAAGCTGCACCTGATGATTAGCCGCACTGCTGGGGTAGGCTGGATTCTTCAATGGAAAAGGTGTGGCTTAGAATTGTGAAATTACTGTAGGTTTGATACAAGGAAAAAGTGGGGCCATTTGGACCCTGGAGTGCCAGGCATGGGTTAACAACCCTGATGTGCTTCCTCTTGCTGGGGACTGAAGTGGCAAACAGAGCATTTGATCTCTGCGTCTCATTAGTGTGTCATTTATTGCTGAGTGGAAGGATGTCAAAATGCATCTGATGTGCTGCAGAGCCAAAGCCCCTCATTGTTTCAGCCTCCTTCCTGAAGTGCACCTAATGAAGAGCAAATTTCAAAGGGGAAAGCAAGCTATTGAATTGCCTGTCAGAGCAGGGATGGTGTTCAGTCTCCAGATTGCCAGCTCAAATCCAGCTCTGCCCACAGAAATCAGGAGCATTTACCCTGTGACATTACCTGGTTTCCAGGTTTTTGTTAAAAGCCACCCTCCATCCCTGTGAGGACAGTGAACTCCTTCCCCAGCTCTGCTATTTCTCATTTTCCCCCTTTCCTTGTGGGCTTTTAAACTTGAAATAAAAATCATCACCTTCCCACTTCATCTGTAGTTTAAAATTAAGGATTAGCTGTTGCTTATCAATTGCATAAATTTTCTTAATAATCTAATTTATACAACAAAATGAGCATCAAACCGTTTGGGTTCTCATTTTGTAAAACTTTAGCATTGCTGCTATTTCCATGATGATCTGCCTAAGCAAAAAGGAACAATCCCTGTGGTCCTCATGGTGAGAATTTCAGTCCACCAGTAAGAACAGTTTGTTTTGTGGAAAAATGTTCAGGCCTAGAATTATTCACAGAAAATAACTCTGATAAATGAGTGCATTTTCAAGTTTTCCATGGTCATGATCAATTGACATAGAGAAAAAGGAATGCAAAATTAATCAAATAAATTATTCATTATATTCACTCAACTATAGCTAACAGTGAATTGTCTAGACAGTAATTACTAATTTTTAACCTATGCATGTTCATATAAAACTGTTGTGTGGATAGGTTCAGCGTACAGTGGCTTGAGCTAATAGGAATGGATGTAAGTCAACTAGCAGGTGATTTTAATTGGGAAATTATATTGGATTTTTGCTATTGAACTTCCATAAAACATTACATAAATATTGAATCTTCTCAATGTTTTCCCTCCAGTTGAAAATACAGGCACACAGAGTTCTGTGCTGGTTTGATCCGTGCATAAGCAAACATCATTTTTTTAGTTATTATTATTATTTTAATTCTGCTGTAAAACCCTCAAGAAAACCATTAAGTTCAGAATACAGCAAGAATCCACCAGGGGCCTGCTGCAGGAATATTTTCTATTTCAGTGCTGATTTTCCACCTGCAAGTTGGGTCCTTGAGGAGGGCAGTGCTTGCACTCAGTGTTGCTGAGTCCTGAGTCCTTCCACTTCAAAAAATCAAAATTTTGGGGGCATTCCCTGCACTCCCAGGCAATGCAGGACCTCTGAAATGAGGGATGTCCCCCCTGCCTGGGGAATGTGGCTGCTGGGATTTGCTGGGTGCTCAATTCTGAGTGTGAACATGAAGAAAAGAGGGATTGAGATTTTTAGATTCCCCTGACTTTTATTTCGTATTTTTTTTTTAATTTTATTTTGTTCCCCAGAAATCTCTATTACTGCTACAGTTAATTAGAAAAGAGATTGAAAAGAAAGTGGAAGAATCATAATTTCAGGTGGATTTGTTATTGAAGCTGTGGACTAATTGTGAGTTGGGGATTTTGTGGTTCTCAGCTGCTCTGAGCTGATCAGAATCTCATTTATATAACTCTTCCATCTCACTTCAGGTGACTTGCCTGAGGAGGAAAATAGCAGGAAACCCACAGAAACAATTGAAAATGGTGTAAAAAGTAGGACATTGTGGAAAGATATTTGCATCAAGTGTTGGTTTTGTCACCGCATCCTTTGGGATCTGCATTACAAACCAGCCACGTAGAGCTGACATTAACCCCAAAGCCAGCTCTGATTCTGACTTCCTGTGTGCTTAATGCTACCTGAGTGCAATTAGATTTGATATTTAATTGCAGTAATTTAATTAATGGCTCTGTAAATAAAAAAGGCTGAGTTGTGGCCTCCTCTGTGCAGAGATACGCACAGCAAGCAGCTCCAGGCTCCTGTGAGGCTTGGATTTATGTGAATTAAAGCAGAATTTAACCCTAGGATGTAAGATAAAATGCCCAGATCCCCAAAGGACACTGGAATGGTGTTTGCATTGGAAAAGTTACAGTATTGTGGGAGAAGAGTGGAATTTAAACCCTAACCCAAAGATTTCTCCCTAATGTTTGTCATGGAATTGGTCACCTCACACACAGGAATTCGTCCTTCTGTGATTGCATTACATTTAAAATCGTTCCTAAAGGCTCAGTTATTAATGAAAGCGTTCCTAATTGGATAATTGCTGCTCATATTGTCACAGGATGCTGCTGGCCCAGGGGGATGTTTGCCAGTCAGGGCTCAGAGGTTTTCTGACCCTGCTATTGATGTGCCTGTGACCATCTGCAGCACATGCTGCACACTTCAAATGTCTGTTCCACATCGATTAGTCTCCTATAAACCATTTATAAATAGAGTATGTAGCATAAATGTAACCTAAAATCATTAAGGCCGCATGGTTGTGCAAGTTAATAGGAGCAATGCTGAGAAGTGAGTTAAGGGACAGAACAATTACAGTAATTTCACAATTATAAGCCACACCTGATTATAAGCCGCACATCCAGGCAGCCATCTAGACCACGGGATTTGTCCATAGATAAGCTGCACCCGAATTTAAGCCGCATTATTTTATTTTATTTTTTTTAAAGCGAGGATCCATGTGCCACAACGTAACGAGTTAGTAACAGAATGGCGCCAGCGCGGGGTTTGGTGTCAGGTGCTCAAGTTGCAAACAGTTTTCATCGACCAGCCAAGCCTTTAAAGGCAGCCCCAGGCGCCCTCCCCGGCCGGCTTTCACTTTCGGGTTGGCTTTTCACTGGGATTTGTCCATAAATAAGCTGCACCTGATGATTAGCCGCACTGCTGGGGTAGGCTGGATTCTTCAATGAAAAAGGTGCGGCTTGTAATCATGAAATTACTGTAAGTGAATCCCAAAGAGGATTACAATTGAGAATTAGAGGGTGTAAATGTGATTTAGCACGGAGTACTGAGCATGACAAATCACTTCTCACTTGTTGTGAAAGGGGTTTCATTGGGAAGCGTGGAGCAGGTTCAGCCGTGCTCCAGTGCCAAGTGTCAGCTCTGGCCAGGCTGCAGAGCTCTCCTGAAGCACAAAGTGCCACCACGTCTGCCAGCTCCTTATTCATGGCAGGCAATCCAGGGACAGGAACGTGCCAGCCACACTCCCAGGTTATTTCTTCTCTGAAAGTTTGAGTGTAGCACAAGGGCACGGCAAGGTGGGCTCAGGTTCTGTGTTGATGTGGCTGGAGGAGATCTTGATGCAAAAACTTCCCAAAACGTGTGCTCTAAGCCTCCAATCCAAGAGAAGAGTTTCTTGAATGCTTTCCTGCTGTGAATTCCTCTGTGAGAAGTTTGTCTGAGTCTTTCACTCCTCCAGAAGCTGTTGAGTGAAAGTTTCATTGATAAGTGAAGATATTCCCCCCAGCCAGAGGAACATTAATAGCACGCACGTGTTTGCGTGTGTCTGTGCACTGAGTTCCCTTGGAAACAAGGAGAGAAAGCTGAACCAGGACATGCTTTCCCATTTATGGCACACTTGTGCTGCAATGAAACCACATACAAAAATAATCAGGTTCATTCAGTCTCCCTGAGAGGATCTTGCTGCAGGGAGCAGCCTGGGCATGTAGATCCCGGGTGAAGATGACAGAAAACCACTCGACTGCTCCTGAGCCCACTGCTGAGCAAATGAGCTGACACTGGTGAAGCTGCTAATAAGGTGGGAAAAAAGAGGAATGTCTGCAAGTTGTACAGAGCCCTGGCAGGGATCCAGGTGTGTTAAAGTCACCAAGACATGAAACAGGCCTTGAAAGTTTACACTGCAAAACAAAGCGGACGGTTTTACCTTG
The DNA here is from genome assembly GCA_009812075.1 of Sialia sialis. Taxonomy (NCBI): domain Eukaryota; kingdom Metazoa; phylum Chordata; class Aves; order Passeriformes; family Turdidae; genus Sialia; species Sialia sialis. Next base: position 4,483,961 of record VRYO01002095.1, on the reverse strand, counting down.
TGTGTAACAACAGCTGCTCCAGCATATTGCCCTCAAAGACAGCATGTTGAAACAGCTGTCCAAGTGTTTCAGAGGTTAATCCACTCAATTAATCATTGCGGGGTTTTTTTTGCAATGTATAATCATGTTTGTGCTGCTCCTCGTGGGCATGTGGGCAGAATATTGAATATAAAGTTTTAGTCACTGTCAGAACACTCTGGGTGAAAAACTCTCTTTAAAGTGGAGATAAAATATTCAAACAATCTGCCCTGAGATAGGTGTGTTCTTCAGGGCTGTTCTGCTCTGAAAATCACACACACAAAGGCTGCACCTCCCACCTCAGCTGAATTTTGTGAATGAAATCCTAAGACCTTGCACATTTTCTGCATATTCACTGCCGTGGAATTGTAGACAGCCCCTGTCAGAAAAATCCTCTGGCAATCCATTTGACCAGAAGTAAATAAGATCTAAACATCATTCCCAACCTTTCTAAATATCACTGCACATGTAAAAATAGCAGTCCACCTTTCATGTCAGTGCTATTTTAATGAAAGGCAGGGTTTCTGCCTTTGTTTACCCAAGAGAATATGCAGAATAAGTGGGAAGAGCTATCACAAAACTTAGTGAAATACACACCACAGCAGCTCCACACAGCTGTGCTCTATAGAGTCTGAAGTCTTTTCCCCCGCCTTGATTTTCCCAGTTAATACATTTATTCCTCTCTGGACTGAATTGCAGTGCATGTTGGTTTTTTGGATTAAAATTCTGAGTTTGAGATTCTTGTCCAAGAAAGGAGAAAAACCAGACCAAACCAAACCAAAAAAACCCAACCAAACCGAACCCAATCAAACTCAACCCAACCAAACCTAACCCAACCAAACCCAACCAAACCCAATCAAACCCAACCCAACCAAACCAAACCAAACAAACCCAACCACACCCAACCCAAACCAACCAAACCAAACCCAACCCAACCAAACCAAACCCAACCCAACCCAACCAAACCAAACCCAACCCAACCCAACCCAACCCAACCAAACCCAACCAAGACAAACCAAACCAAACAAACTCAACCCAACCCAACCAAACCAAACCCAACCATACCAAACCAAACAAACCCAATCAAACCCAAGCAAAACAAACCAAACCAAACCAAGCAGTGCTGCTTCAGAGGAGGAGCTGCTGCCAGCCCTGGTGCCTCAGAGATTCTCCCAGGCTGTTCCTGTTCTCAGCATCACTTGCCAGGAACCCTCCTCTTGTCCCCAGTCCTGCCACAATTTGTCTTTAGGAAGAAGTTTTATTCCAGGTTGGTGCAGTTTTATTCCAGCTTGTTCTCCATAACAGCTTTGGTCAGATTGCATTGGATCTGTGTGCTGGAATTAATTGCAATGCTGCTGGGAGAAAGAAATCCCAAACTAAATCAACCACAACTTGCACAACTGCCTTCATTAACAGAGAGGAAGGAAAACAGCCCTGGAGCCACTTTTGAGGGAGTGTGGCTGGTGGGCAGGTAGCTGAATGTCAGAGTCATTTGACAAAAAAAATAAAAACAAATAGAAAGGTGAGTTTGATGACTTCAGAAACTTGGCCCTGGTTGACCACTTTGTGTCACATTGAAAACAAACTTGCAGAAGCACAAGAGATTGCAGAGGGAAATGTTTGATTACCTTGCTTTGCTTTTTGTTAGAGCAGTAATTTTGGAGCTTTTGGAAAATTCTTGCACTGTAACAAAGAACAGAGAAATACAAAACCATGATTTTTGTTTCAAGGTCCAGTTTTTCCATTGCCAGATCATTCCTGTTGCCTGGAAAAATTGAAAATGCAGTAGTTTAAATGAGATACTTTAATCAGTGTGTTTAATTTGATTTAGAGAAGAGTCTCCCTTTTTGGAGGAGCACTTTGAAAATTGAATTACTGCCCCACATCTGTGAGTGCATTTCAGCACTGAGAGGGGGAAACATCACCGGGGGGAGGATGTGCCTAAATATTCCAAAGTGGGGAAAAAGAAGGAAAAAAGCCAAGGTGCTAAGAAGTGGAAGGTGAGGAGAGCTTGCTCTTTTCTGCCTGCTGGAAGCACTTTGCAGCTGGAATTTTGTGTCAGGTTTATGGTGGCCTCTAAGTGCAGCACTTTTCCCACCTTCTGCTGAAATGATGTGACAGAATGCCAGAGTTTCCACAGGTTTCCCTCAGCTGTGTTTCCTGCAAGAGGATCTCGTGCTGTGCTCACCTGTGCAT
>VRYO01002095.1:4461924-4474493 GCA_009812075.1 Sialia sialis | reverse complement strand
GGGGAAACTGGGATTGGGAAACTGGGATTGGGGAAACTGGGATTGGGGAAACTGGGACTGGGAAACTGGGACTGGGGAAACTGGGACCAGCTCCTGGTTGTGCTCTTGTGAGATGTACAATGTGTGGAAAATATGTTTTATTGTCTTGGTAAATTTAAAAGATTTTATAAAAAGATAATTGGAGACACACATAAAGCCAAGGGTTAAAATGGTTGGGTGTTTGGTAAGTTGTTAAGAGCACACGGCTGCTTTGGGAATGATTTTTAAAATACATTTTACAATACATTTATTTGTTGCATATTTATAGTTTTTAATGTATAGTTAAACTTTTTTTGGGAACTGTTTAGTATGGCTACTTTTTAGGTTTGGTTTTTTTAGAGTATGTGTATTTTTTGGTTTGTGGTTTTAATTTTTTTTTATTACTTTTAAATTTGGGTGGTGATTTTGTTTTTTTTGCAGTTGGTGAGTGTTGATAATTGTTGTTTTAGTTGTAGGGTTTTTCTTATATGTTTATGGGTTGTTATTTTAATTAAGTGGGTAGTCTAAGCATATTATATTTAAAAAACTTATGTTTAACTTTTGCTATTAGAAGAAAAGAAAAAAACCTTATATTTCTACAGAAAAGCTATTTTAACATTATACATACAGCACTTATTTTAATATTTGGAAAAGCCAACGTGTCATGCACTCAGCAACCCTCTGAGCTCTCTCCTGGCTCCTCACACATCTCCCTTCACTTTTGCTCCACATTTGTCCAAACCCACGAGTTGTCAAACATTTACTACGGCTGTGAGCAGCGTTTATTCATATTTAAATAAAGCCATTATCCCAGCCTTGATTTCCAGTAGTTTTCAGCTCTTCCTCTGGAGTATTTCTCTCAGTAGTGCCATCTAATCAGCTTTAGGTTTTAATTAAACAGCTGTCATTTGCTTCCTAGTTCTGTTGCGACCTGATGTTGTATTAAATTTTAATTTAGCCTGGGCTGCATGAGGAGTAGATTCCTTCAGACAACAAAGAAATGCTATTAGCAGGTTACAGTTGTAATTAAGAGCAGCTCTGCTGAAAGTGCTGGTGCGTTCAGGTACAGAGAGGGCTGCAGATAAACCCACACATTATTATTGATACTATTATTATTGTTATCGTTATTATTATTATTGTTATTATCGATATTAGTATTAGTATTAGTATTAGTATTAGTATTAGTATTAGTATTATTAGTATTAGTATTAGTATTAGTATTAGTATTAGTATTAGTATTAGTATTATTAGTATTAGTATTAGTATTAGTATTAGTATTAGTATTACTATTATTCAGGGATGGAGACAGGGATATCAATGTGTAGCTCCCACCCAGACCTGAAGGAATTGGTCAAGATCTGGCAGGTGAAACCCTCCACAAAAGAGATGGGAAATAATTCCCAGTTTTTCACAGTTTGAGGATTGTGCTGCTGCTCCCCAGGTGCTGATATTTCACCTGCCCGTGTAAATCAGCACAATCTCCACATCCTCTCTCATCCCAGATGCTTCAGCTCAAGTTGAGGAATTCTTTTCCTGCACTAAACCATGGAAATGCAAACCAAGCTCCACAGGATTTAGATGAAACGTTATGACTTGTTGAAGAAGCACTAAAAAGTCTGTTTATAAATCTGCTGGACAGTCAATTAGTTCATATTTCTTCCTCAGAGGAAATCTATTTTTGCAGTCTATAAATAGCCAGCTCTTTACACAGCCCGTTGTATTTGTGTAACACTCACTCCAGGAATCTGAAATATTGATTTCTCTTTGGGATTGCTTCCCAGAGAAGTGCAGGGTTTGTGGGGTTTCAGCAGAAAATGAGCAGGGTGGGTTTGGGACAGCTCTGCTGCTTCATGCTCATCCTCACCAGGAGTTTAGGAGAGGAATGTAAATGCTTTTATAAACTTTGTCCTTCAGGGCAGCAAAGCCTGACTGCAGCTTTGGCAGCTGAAGAGCATTTAAACTTCAGAGGAGGCTGCAGGTTTGTGCTTTGGCACTCAGGATGGTCGGAACAAACGGCACAAAAAACAAATTATTTCTCACAAAAATGAGAATTAATAGATCAGGCCTGTTGAGGAGCTGGTTGAAGGCCACCGAAGTGCAGAGAACCCTTTAATCCTGGCTTGGCAGAGCTTTGGATCAGGCTGGGACTGACCTGGAGGAGCTCACAGCTGAGCTAACAGAGTTTGAAATTTGTTGTGTGCTTGGCCAAAACAGAATTCCCCACATGCACTGAAGACTGTCTGTTGTTGGAGAATTGGAGAACTGCTCTTTATTTGACACAGGACCACCATTTCTTCATCAAATATCTGCTGTTTGAGGGCTTAGGATGTGTGGGATATTTGCAGTGCTGAAATCCAGCCACCCCTTCTCTGCCTTGTGGATGAATTACCTCCAGATCCTCTTTAAATCTTATCAAACCTTTTTCCACCTGAGCTGCCCCCAAGTGTTTTCTTTCACCTGGCAGCAGCGCATTTTGTGCTCAGCCTTGCTCCAATCTCACTCTTTGTGAAGGGTTCTCTGTTGTGTTTTCACACTTGCACTTCTCTCTCTGCCAGTGTGCCTCTCTCCTGGCTGGCAGCTGGTTATAAATGAGCCCATTCAGCAGAAACAAAAACTAGACAGTCATTGACTGTGTAAAACATCTGGTCTGTGCCTGGCAGAGAGCAGAACAAAGCCTGCACTTATTTCCTGAGGTGTTATTCCGAAATGAGCACGGCTCTTCACTCACATCGGAGCTGAGCACGTCCTTCAGCGCTGATCAGAAATGCACTCCAGATTGTGCTCAGAGCTTTTTTTTTGGGCTGTGGCTGCCCACGAACACCTCGGGAGCAGCGCTGCAGCTCATTTAATTCAGGCAGCTTTTTGTGGAAGGTTCTGAATATTGATTAATAATACATCTTACTTGCAAGTATTTATTGGTCTTCTGCAGCTGTCCTTAGCTTGTGGTCAATGCCCATTATTCCCCATCAATCTAGCCAGCAGACAGAGCAGATGATAGTGAATACATCTCCCCATGCAAGCTGCCATCAGATTTTTCACTAAAATCCATTCCTCCTTCCACCAATTCTATTAATGGAATTTAAAGTTTGATTAGTTCGAAGCAACTTTTTTTTTTTTATTTTCCCCCCCCCTCCTCCTCCCCAGCTGGCAAACAATTAGTTTTATGAAGTTGAAAAATGAAAAGGGCATTGATTGGGAGCAGTATTTCCTATCCCAGGCTCTTCCAGAGGGCTGGGATGATTCCCTGTGAAATCCCAGATCATTCCTTGCCCCGTTTGGGTGTCAGATTTTGGGCTGGCACTCATCAGATCCTGCTCCCCTCCAGCCTGCACCTGCTTGTGCCAGACAGGGCACTCTGTAGCAGCTCATTTGGAATAAATAATCAAAGTGCAGCCACACCAAGGCACAGAGGAAGGCTGTGTTAATGGAGTCATTAGAGTGCCAGGCTGCGAATTCATCAGGATTGCAGATAACGTGGTGAAGTCTCTAGGTGGGCTTTTGATGGGGAAAGACCAAAAAATAAATGTATATGGATGCATAGTTGTTCTGCTAATGTATTTATGGAAATAAACGGTCAACTCACAGCAGAGTTAGCCGGAACAGGAAGAACAAATTATTGTCATGGTGGAAACTCTTCTCCCAAAGCACTGGCATGATCTGGGGAGGAGCTGCTGTGCTTACAGACTGCACTGCCCTCAGCCAGACCTGCAAATGGGCTCAAAAGGAGCAAACTCGTGTTTATCAAAACCAGGGCTTGGAAGTCCTGATGAACTTTTGGCTGGGAATGAAATACTAATCTTAAAGAAATTAGGATTTTAGTTAAAAGTTAGAAGAAGCTGGGCTTGAGATAGTTACCTGAAATTTAAATAATTGATTGCCTATCAATTTACGTTTGCTCAGCTGTGCTTGCAATGGGAAAGGATGGAACCAGTAGGGAGGGCCAAAGAACACAAACAATTGCAACCAGAAACTCATTCTTTGCAAAACTGGAGTTGCCCAAAAGCCATTTGTATTGTCATTGATAGAAAAGGTCAGGGTGAGGAAGACTCGCCTTACTTCCTCCTTTTCAGACCCCTCCCCACAAAAACGACCCCAGACTGAATTCAAGAAGCCAACCCTGCTGCTTAATTGCCAATCAAGCTAATTACCAGAGGAAGCAAGGGATGAGAGAGGCTGATATTATGAATATGGATTTGTTTGATAATAATTTTGTCAATAAATAAACTCTGATCACCTGTGATTTTGCAGTGTGTGTTAGAGGGTTACCCCACGCTGCTGCCCAGTGTTGAATAAACATACACTTTCTAATTTAACTTGTTAGAGAGTCTTTTGTCTGTCCCAGTTGAGTATCGATGTTAAACCAATACTCATATTTTAGTAAATCAGGAAAGTTGCTAAAACATTGCAGGGAGCTGGGAGGGCGAGTGCAAGGGAGGCTCCCATCCCTGTGCCATGACCCTGCGCCATCTCTAACAGCCCTGCTGTGTTTGTTTGTGCTCCAGGACACAGAGATCCTCAACACTGCCATCCTGACGGGCAGGATGGTGTCTGTGCCAGTCAAGGTGGTGGCTGTGCAGGAGGACGGCTCCGTGGTCGACGTCTCGGACGCTGCCGAGTGCAGATCAGCCGACGAGGACGTGCTCAAGGTGAGGCCCTGGGGCTGGAAATTGCACTGGGGACATTTATTTATTCCTCCTGGACACTGCAGTGGTGTCATTTATTTGTTCCTCCTGGACACTGCAGTGGTGTCCCTTATTCCTCCTGGACATTGCACTGCTGACCTTTATTTTTTCCTCATGGACACTGCAGTTGTGTCCCTTATTCCTCCTGCACAGTGCAGGTTTTTTCCCCAAATTCCTCCTGGACAGTACAGTTTGTGTCCTTTATTATGCCTCATGGACAATCCAGATTGTGTCCCTAAATTCCTCCTGGACAGTGCATTTGTGTCCTTTGTTCCTCCTGGACAGTACAGTTGTGACCTTTATTTATTCCTCCTCTGGACAGTGCAGGTTGTATCTCTAAATTCATCCTGGTCATCGCAGTTGTGTCCTTCATTTATTCCTCATGGACAATCCAGGCTGTGTCCCTAAATTCCTCCTGGTCAATTCAGGTTGTGTCCTTTTTTTATTCCTCCTGGACAATGCAGGTTGTGTTCTTTATTCCCCCTGGAAAATCCAGGTTTTGTCTTTTATTCCTCCTGGACAGTGCAGTTGTGTCCTTTATTCCTCCTCTGGACAATCCAGGTTGTGTCTTTTATTCCTCCTCCAGCACCTCCTCACATGAGACACCAGCACTGTTGGTTTTCCTGGGAGACTTTTTCTCTTATCTTATATTTACATATAAATATATATACACACAAACAACAAGACAGGAGTGCTGGAGCAGCTGACCCAAATCTTTATCCCACCACACTCAGCCTCATTTTACAGAGCCAGGCAGGGGAGATGGAACAGCTTCAGCTGCTGGCACAGCAGAGGAAATTCTCCTTGTTACAAACTCTTTAACAACTTTCTACCAATAGCAGAATATTAAAAGCTGATGAGTTGTGGCTCAGGCCAATTAATAAAGTACATCTTGGTTTGAACAATGCTTGCTTGGAATAGCTTAAAACAATGGATAAAGTTTCATTACAAGCTATTGCCAGTCAAGAGTTTCTTACAGTGAAAGATCCCGAACTGTACCCACATCTGGAGGAATAAAAAGCAACAACCAGATTGCAAAAAGTCTTAAAATGAGAGCTGGAGGCTTTTAAACAATGTTGTGCTGTGTTTTAGTGCTTTTTGGGTTTTTTTAATGTTATTTTGAAGTGGCTCTGTGTCCCTGACATTGCAGTGAAAATTGTGTTAATGTGACTTTATCAGGACTCTGCCTGCCTGACCTCTGACACATTGCAGGGCTCTGAGCTTTTAGCTCATTATTATTATTTTTAGGCATAAAAGAGGTGCTTTAGAATACCTTGAATGGGTTAATTTGTTTTATTGTGTGGTTTGAGGGTGCTCTTGTTTCAAATGTACTTAAAAATTGACGACAGAGGATTTTGTATGGGAGATTTTTAGTGTTATTTATGGGTTCTATATTTTTCCTTAGGTTTCAGAAAGGAAAAAAAAATCCCATTTTCTCTTTCTGGAAACCAAATTTCTTTGAAGGAACTAACCAGAGGAACGTGGATGAGCATCTTTATTTATGACTAAATTAATTGTCAAAGGAAAAGACTGCCTGGATAAATGTTGCTATTATTTACATTTTTTCTCTGTGCAGCACACAGCTATTATCTGATTAGTGGCTATTATTTATCAGTGGATAAACATGAGCAATGAATTGTATGTTATATATTTAATGTATCATCAACATATTGCTGAGACTTTCTTCTTGCACTTCAGAATTCCAGATCCTGATCCAAAAGATGGTGTGTGGGGCTTTTATTTTTATTAATTGGGTTTCTAAGACTTGCTGTACTTTGACAATACTGGACTGAACCAAACTGGGTTTACACTGTAATTTTTGATTTTTAATTTTTTTGGGTTTTTTTTTGGTAGTGACTTGAAAAAAAATCAGGTCTTCATTTGCCTGCTTTAGGAAATTATTTGGATCTCAAATCACTGGCAATGCCCCTGGGATCCTCTCCCAGACCTGGTACCTGTCTCTCAAATACTTTTTACATAATGAACAAACCCTAGAGGTCTTTGTTGAGTTGATATTGCCTCTTCCTGGTGATAAAAACTGGGAGTAATGTTATTTTTGTGAAAATTGCAGCATGCTTGCATGATTTCCATCACAAATTACTGAGACCAAATGCTGTTCAGGCATAATTTTTTAACTGCAAATATATGTATTGGTTGCAAGATTGAATCCATAACAATTAATTAGCTGAGTTAAAATTTAGTACAGGGTTTATGTGCCTATATTTTTTCAGAAAAATGCATATTCCATTTACAAGCCCCTTTGGTAAAGTCAATATTGACTTTGCTTCTGAGTTTCTGTTGCCTTTTCCATCTAGGCTGCAGTGCTAAACCCTCTAATGAGAGTTTGCAGGCATTTTGGATCTAATTGCCTTATCTTAAGCTTCTTTTCACTGTTAATTCTGCCTTTATTGTTTCTTTGATACTGGAGACATCTTCCCATTCTTCTGGGCAGGATGGAGAGTTGCATTCTTAACCTTTTATTTCTGTTTAATAGCTAATGATTTAATAGCCAATTAATGAGACAATTCTTTGATCACTGCTCTAACATCATTATTTTCAGCGAACTGAAGCTAGATTAAATAAAACTAGGCTTGCACCCGGGCTCTGAGGTGTTTATACAAAATGTGTTTCCCTGGGCAGCGACCTGATGCTGCTCAGAGACGGGCAAAGGGATGAACAAGGGATTTATTTGTGTGCCAGATGTGAATCCTCCCTGTTCTTTAATTCCTTCCCAGTGAGAGAATATTTCACCCTCCTTTTTCCAAACCCTTCCTAATTAGTGGTAAATACAACAAAACCCACCCAGGGCTTTTTGACCTTGTGTTTTTAGCATGAAGTGATCCTCAAAGGAATCTGAACTTGCTTTAGTCCATCCCAATCCCTGCTTCCAAGATTTTGGACATACAGTAATTCCACAATTATAAGCCACACCTCATTATAAGCCGCACCTCCCGGTAGCCGGGTAGACCACGGGATTTGTCCATATATAAGCTGCACCTGAATATATGCCGCACTTTAAATTTTTTTTTTTTTTTTTTAAGCAAGGATCCATGTGTAACGAGTTAGTAACAGAATCGCTGCCAGCTGGGTTTGCTGTCAGGTGCTCAAGTTGCAAACAGTTTTCACAGACCAGCCAAGCCTTTAAAGGCAGCCCCAGGCGCCCTCCCCGGCCGGCTCTCACTTCCGGGTTGGCATTTTGCTGGGATTTGTCCATAAATAAGCCGCACCTGAATATAAGCCGCACTACTGGGGTAGGCTGGATTCTTCCATGAAAAAGGTGCGGCTTAGAATCGTGAAATTACTGTAATCCTAATATTGGCCAGCCCTTCCACTGGAACTGGCTGCCCTCTAAAGTATTTTGATGGAAGCATTCCTGTAAGTCAATGAAATGCTCATTCCATTATTTAAAAGGAACATTTAATGATGTTGGCATTTGAGGGAGAAGATTGGCTTGAAGGCACTGAAATGCTTCTCAGCATTCATTTCCCTATCTCCTGCTGATTTTCTGCGTGGCTGTGGGTAAATCACTCGTTCCCCTTGGAATCTTGCTTCTTTATCTGCTGACAAGGACAGAATTTTATCCTTCTCCCCTCCTCCACGCTCATTTGGTGGTTTCTAAACCTTCTGTTGACCCTGAATGCCCCAAATCCTCTTTTTCACCTCATTAACCTTGCCACAGACTCCTCTATTCCAGGACTTCTCTCCCTGCTTTTCCTGCAAACCCTAAATAAATACATCAGGTTCTGAGGCAGAAAATGAAGAAGCTTGGCAGAAGTTGGTTGCAGAAGGTTGATTGCAGAAGGAAATGCAGCCTGAGGGGTTTGGCCAAAGCTCCAGGCAAGGGTCACGATCCCCTTTCTGAAACTGCCTTTAACTGCAGCAATTCCACAGCAAGGGAAGCTCTGGAGTTTGATGGGAGTTGTGAACAACACCACCAGCACCAATTGAAGAAATTCTGATGAGGACAGCTTCTTATTCCAAATGTTTATCTCACTAGTGCAACAGCTGCCCAATTAATTCATCCTTCCATTAGTCACAATTCCATGTCCTCTGCACAAAGCGACTGATTGTTCCAATTAATCTCTGCAGTCACTCACTGCCTTACACCATGGACTCATCTAGCCTAATTTTTTTTTAATTTTGGTAGGAGAAAAGGCTCTCAGTCGGAGCCAGGGGCCTCCCCCTGCCCGTTTGTGCCCTACATGAGTGCAGCAGGAGCAGGCATGGCACATTGAGGACAATGGTGTTCAATAAAACCCCTGAACTCCATCTGGGCCACAATGTGCCTTCCTTGTTATCTTGCTGGAGGAAAGCTCTTCAATGAATTATTTTTCACCTTTTCATAATTTCCTGTCTAATTATAATGAAAGAAAAAAAAAATCCAAACCGTTCCTGCCCTCTCCTTTTGGAACACAAACCTCATCTTGAACTCTCCATAATTAATGGTAAAACAATAGAAGATCTAATTTTCCTGGCAGCAGCCAGCCAGGCTTTATCTAATGTGCAGCAAAAACCAGTGTAACAAAGGCAGGAGAAGTAATAGCTGAGACAGATAAAATCTGAAGAGAGTTCTTCCCTCTTCCAGACACAGAGATGAGTGACTGAGGAGCTTGTCCAACAGCTCTGGGCACAGAGATCTCCAACCCCAGCACAAAAACTGCTCCAAGGACACACTAGAAAAAAAACAAACAGAGAAACCAAGGGATCCTGAGTTTCTGACTGAATTTTGGAGAGCAATTCCTTGCTGGAGACTCACAGCACATTCTTGGGACAATTTACAGAAAGAAGAGCCTGCCTGGAGTTGTTAAATACAACTATTTATGCAGCAGCTCTGAAAACAAAGCCAGAGCTTGTAATTTGCAAGTTCTGCAGCTGCTTTGCCATTAAAGTGTGTGATCAAGAATGTAATGGGCTTGTACATAAAGCAGAGCCAATCTTGTTCCTCCATCTATCACATTTTTGAGTGCCTGTCCTGTGCAACCTCACAGCTTTATTTTGTGGTCACTGGTGCAGGAATTACAGAAATTTCACATGTAAAAGGTGCATCCTTTTGACTAAACTTTTGGTCCGAACCTGGAAGTGCGCCTTATACTCTGGAGCGCCTTATATATGGACAAAGTTCGGAAATTTGCCAACCTGGAAGTGTGATCTGCGAGCTGAACAGCGCGGGGCCGCGGGGCCGCGGAGCTCAGCATGCGTCCCGATTTGGAGGACAAGTGTCTGCTAAGAAAGGCAGGAGCCTCTCTTTGAAATGGAGAATGTAAACCCCCTCCCTCCAAATTATTATAATTTTGAAATCAAGGGGCTCTCAGGCAAAGATATGGGAATAGGAATAACAGTTCTTTACTGGGAAAATTAAAATAGAAACACAGTACTACAAAGAAACAAACCCCAAACACTGACAAAGTGTCTTGAGTTACAATACAGGATGTGATCAAAGTATCTGTTCTATCACCATCTGTTGTGACTAGGTAGGGCAGTGATCTTTATCTCTGTGGAAGATACTCTGCTAATGGATCATCCAGTCAGTCACACAGTGAGACTCAGTGGCCATTAGCAGAAGAGAACTCCCTGGAGGAAGGATGAGGGGTGCAAAGATAAAGAACAATGCCCTACCTGGTTTATAAAATATGGCCATTAACAGGAGATGTCCCCTTTGGAAATAAACAACTCTGCCCCACCTGGTTTCAATAGATGGCCTATTAAGAGGAGATATCCCCTTTGGAAATAAACAACTCTGCCCCAGCTGGTTTCAATGGATGGCCCATTAGCAGAATATCTCCCGCAGAGATCAGGATCACTGCCCCACCCGGTCTCAACAGATGGTGATAGAACAGAGACTTTTGATCACACCCTGTATTGTAACCCAAGACAGCATGGCTGGTGTGATTGTTACAAATTCGTTACTTTGCTGCATGTGGATGCTCGCTGGGAAAAAAAAAAAAAAAAAGAAAAAGAAAAAAGTGCGCCTTATATGCTGATATGCCTTATATGTGGACAAAGTACAGGGACTTGCCGGCAACCCGGAAGTGCGCCTTATACTCCAATGCACCTTATGAGTGTGAAATTGCTGTGTCTTCCTCCAGGAGGCCAAGCTCCTTCTGGAGGCAATGGAAATCCTCTCTGCTTGTTTGTGTGATGGATTTACTTTGGTGCCACTTGGCTCGTTGCACTGTTCATTTTGAACTGGATCTTCTTTTCCAAGTGATCTTCAGTGGAATGGTGCAGGATTGGCAGCTCCTGAAATCATCCCTAGAGTCTGGCTGAGCTTCATGGAACATTCCTCAGCTGGACAGGAGCATTGCAGGGAGCTGAGGACTCTTTCTGAGGTTTTTTTTTTTTTGGAGTTTTTTTGAGTTTCGGAGTTTAACTCTCTGCTTTGTCTCTGTCTCAGCAGTGGTGACAGGGACACTCCTGTCCCAGGAGGATTTATTGGCAAGGAAGAGTTGTCTTGTTTAACATCTTGCCTTTTGGATCTGTAGGCAGATACGCCTAAGTCAGGGCAATAATGAATTATCATCGAGCTGCTTGCAATTCATCAAACTTATAAATCAGATCTTCTTGTGAATTCTGGTTGTTTAGTACAAAATCCTCATTCTCTTTGTCCCCATGCAAAGTTCATCTTCATGAGTCATTAGGGATGGGCAGGAGAGCACATCAGATCTCTCCACAATATGCCTGATGTTGAATTAAGGATTTTGCTCTTTGTTGAAATATCAGAGGTTCTGACACCCAGGTCATCAGATTCTGCTAATTAGTTTTCTAGCTTGTTACAAAGGGTGATCAGAACAGAGGACCACAGCCACTCACCGCATATTAAAGATTCAGCTTCAAACCCTCTTGTCACACAGCAACAGGTGGAAATCTATATTGTTTGAGGCTTGTGCCAAGCTCCAACTTTGTGTTTGGAGTTGTATTTGCACACAAACCAGCTCCATGTACAGCAATAACCATGCCAGCGAGGCAGTTGCACAAAATCACATATTGAGGAATTAATATTCTGTATACAGCACACGTTGTACACAGTTTATGGCAAAATATATGTGTGTGCCTTCCTGAAGCTATTTTTGAACACACACAAGTCTCAAAGCCAGCTTGAGAAAGGAGTGTTTTGTCTGGGAGAAGGATTTGCTCAGAGCAGACCACACCGACATGTGCAATTACAGATTTCAGCAGAGATGCTCGTGGTGTCTTCCAAGGCACCAGCTGCTCCTTCAGAGGAAGAAAACAATTCTATGGCTCAGCATTTGGCTGCTCTAAGAGCAGAAATGCAAAGGGCACGGATCCCAGTCCTGGGAAAGAATCATTACCCAAACCATATCACTGCTTGGGATAAACTGGGAATATTTGATACTAAGAAATGCAGAGTAAATAAACAGCTCAGTCCAGGCAAACAAAGGCAGCAGTGAGTAGCTGATGTAGAAAATCACAAACTTTTACAGGCTTTTTCTCCTGATTCGGTAGGACATGAACTCGACTCTGTAAACTCCACCCTAGCTGGCCATTTCAATATTATAATTGCAGCTGTGTGGAGCTCATGATTCTGAGGCTTTTACACCTCTGGAACGCTCATTCTGGCTGGGCAAATTAATTCAGATTCTTTGTCATCCAAAGCCCTGGGGCCAGGCTATGCTCTCAGTTGAAGTCATGGAATGTGTGACAGGCACAGAGTGACAGAGGGCAGAGTTTGCTCTGCTTTGTGCGGAAGTTGAAGCAGCTGGGACAGCAGGTGAGTGATTTCAGCTCTGGGAGGGAAGCTTTCTGTGCTGCCCTTCCTGGTGTGGGAGCTGAGGGGAGAGGAATTGGGCAGCACACAGAGCATCCCATCCCATCCCATCCCATCCCATCCCATCCCATCCCATCCCATCC
>VRYO01002095.1:4436145-4455485 GCA_009812075.1 Sialia sialis | reverse complement strand
CCTTCAGCTTTCTGCACTCGGTGCTCCCACACCTCTGGAATTTTGCATTCCCCAACAGGCACAGGAGGGTGCTTGGCTGCAGCAGTTGCAGCTGATCTGCTGCCTTTCCCCAGCTCTGCTTCCCCCTGTTAAGATTTAGTTGGAAAACTCGAAGGATAGGCAATACACGGAATGGAATGAATATGCATGTAATTGTTCCTTTTTCTTTAATTTCATGGAGCCTTAGATGTCAAATTTCAGTCACAGGGATTAGAGCCATGAATCATGAACACCGAGTTTACTTAGTGCTCAGAAAATGACTTTTAAAACCCATTATTTTACAAAGAGCATTACATGTGATGCTGCCTGAGTGTTTTCCCCTCTCGATTTTCTCACCCATCTGCAAACGATTCTGTCAGTTTTATAACCCCACTTGTGTGAGCAATTCAGTTGGGGGAAAACAGAGAGGGGGGGAAAAAAACCCACCTCAGCTTGTAGCTCAAACATATGTGCTATTTTCACCTAATTAACAGCTTTTACAGAGCAGGTTCAGTGTTTGCAATTAGCTGGGTGCAGGAAGGAGCTGGTACCATCTGCTGGGGTTTCAGCACTCAAACAGCTCCTAAGCCCTTCTGGGATAGCAGCTGATGAATATGAAGAATGTGGATGTTTACATAAACTAACAAGTGTGGTAATGCCTTATCTGCACGAGTGGAAGGATCAAATATTTCAGCAAATCCACCTCAGTGGGGAGAGCTGTGCTGGTGAGAGATGCTTTATGAGAGCTGGGATGGAGATGTCTGTGTGGAGAGAGGCAGCCTGGCTGGAAGGATGCTGGCCCAGGAGCCAGGCTGGCACACGAGGCTGCTCTGAATAAACAGGAGCTCACGGAGCAAGAATGGTTCTGACACGGTTTTGAGCACAAGGAAGAAAGATCCTGCTCTAAGCTCTGCTCCATGTGTTCTCATTATCAACCAAAGTAGTGATTGAATGGGGATAAAAGTATTGCTGAAGCTTTCCCCAAACACAAACTGTGCTGAGACTGAAATGAGCTCCAACTTTCCTTGTGTGCACCTGCTCTGCTGCATCCTGGCAGTGGAATTGCTGCTCCATCGAGGGATAATTGCAGTTTGTCCAAACAACTTCAAGTGTGACACAGCACAGACCTGAGCCTCCAAAACCACGCTGCCTGCAAGACTTTGTTCCAGGCTTGTGTCACATTTGGCTGTCACTGTGGTGCAATAGACAGTGAAGTCCTCACAGCCTTGAAAACTCCTGGTCTGGGGCCAGTAAAGCAGGAGAAATTCTCTCATTTCCTTCAGCAAGGTCTGACTGGAATTCCAAAGGTTCCTCTCCTCTCCTCTCCTCTCCTCTCCTCTCCTCTCCTCTCCTCTCCTCTCCTCTCCTCTCCTCTCCTCTCCTCTCCTCTCCTCTCCTCTCCTCTCCTCTCCTCTCCTCTCCTCTTTCTCTTCTCTTTCCCCCTAATGCAGCTGATCTCTCCTCCTCACTCTGCACATGCTGATGAGAAATCAGTGGGCACAGTAGAAATAGTAACTTTTAATTCCAACAGAATTCCTCAACTTGAATTATTTGTGGGAAAAGTGCAATTAAATCTCAGCTGATGGGTAAAGATCTCTTTACATGAATCAGAGAACATTTTGGCAGCCCCCATGTGCTCCTTTAGCTTCTTGTTTTCAGTGTTCCCTCTCCATGATCAGGAGGAAAAGCTGGAATCCAGCAGCAGGCTGGAGTGTGAGTGCAGATCCACCTTCCCTCCTGAGCTGTGCCCTCTCCAAACTTCTCCTGAGTACACATCCACCTTCCCTCCTGAGCTGTGCCCTCTCCAAACTTCTCCTGAGTGCACATCCACCTTCCCTCCTGAGCTGTGCCCTCTCCAAACTTCTCCTGAGTGCACATCCACCTTCCCTCCTGAGCTGTGCCCTCTCCAAACTTCTCCTGAGTGCACATCCACCTTCCCTCCTGAGCTGTGCCCTCTCCAAACTTCTCCTCTCCAGCAGGAACCCCCCTGCTCGGGGCTGGGAAGGGAACAGGAGCAGCTGCTCTGCACCTGGGACTGCAATCCTGTCACATCCCGAGGCTCGTTTGATAATTGTGCACAGATCAACAGTTTTTGAGTAGTGCAGATTTTTAAACTCTCATCGTGCATTCATGGATCAGTGCTCCTTTTCTAAGCCTCAGCAATTGTCTGCATTGTTAAACCCAAATGTTCATGCTGCTGTCCTTCCCTCTAGTTCAGTGCATTTCAATGGGGGTTAAATGCTAAAATCATCTAAAATTTCCAACTCCCATTCACATCATCACAGGCTCTACCTGGGCTCATCTCCCTCCTCCCCAATTTCCTGCTCCTCCTCCTCCTCAGCAGAGTTTGACAGTGATGCTCAGGGGAAAGGAGCAGAGATTTCTTCACAAACCAGGTTTCAGTTCCTCTGAGATGGACATTGGGAATCTCAGTGTCCACACAGAGCTCCCTCCCCAAACCCTGCTCACTCCATCCAGATTTCTGCTCTCTTGAACACACAGCACTTCAGTAAATTATCTGCTTTTCCAGACCTCTGCTTTCCAGCATGAAGGATTTCCCTTTCAATCTTCTCCTAACTCCTTGTTACAGTCAGGGCTGAGTGTAAATCCCAGCCTGCACTTTGTACCCCTCCAGAGGAGCTTTTCAGGACAGCTCTGTGTGACAAACACACTTTGTACCCCTCCAGAAGAGCTTTTCAGGACAGCTGTGTGTCACAAACACATTTCTGGTGTTCTGGGATGCTCCTGCAGCTCACTGCAGCCATGGGGATTTTTTTGGGGGATTATCTGGAGGCTTTAAGCTGGGTCTGTGTGTTAAGCTCCCCCCAACTCCTCAGTGTCCAGTCTGTGCTCGTGTCTCTCTTAGAGACACTCCGAGTCCAGCTGTGAGTTCTGGATCTCCTGCTTTACTCCTTTAGAACAATAAATCTGGGAAGAAAGACCATTGCAAAATGAACATTTCAAAATGGCCTGGACTTCCCAATGGCTTTGATTGTAGTTTTGGAAATGCCAACTGACCAGTGAAACTCTGGTCTGGGTCATCCTCCACTTGATTTGTTGGGATTTCAGTAGTTTTAAGATCAAGTTTTTGGGTAATTAAAAAAAGAACAGAGAATTATCTGAGAATAACCAAGCCCTGTGGTGCTGGCAGATGATGTGATTTCACAGGACACCACCATGCTCAGGGGGCTGAACAAACTTCCCTGCCTCACTCAGGGACTGCTCTTGTTGCAGTGCACAGTGTGTGATTTAATTCTTGGGGGATGTTGCAATTAAAGACTACTTAGGATGAGGAGCACTGGAACTGCTTCAGGCTCACCTGGACATGTCTCATTTTTTACCTTTTCTCCAGTGAAAGCTGGGAGAAATCATTCTAATCATTATAAGTGCAGCTAATGGGCTGCTGTGAGTCAGTTTGTGTCCTGTTCCTGTGTAACATTATTATTCAATGATAAGATGAAAAACAAACACCTATCAAATACATGGGATGGGGAATACTCGACTCAAACTCTTCCTATCATTTCTAAGTAGGAAAGAAGCCTTAGAATATATCTCAGGGGATTCCTAAAGCCTGCACTTCTATCTGAAACTACAGCAGCTATTTCAGAGAACAGTACTTGGAGAACTGATTTGCCAATAAAAACAAATTAACGGGGAAAGAATGTTTCAAAAATGACACTTCCAAGCCTATTCTGCACATGAGGAAGATTAAAAGGGAATAAAACCTCGTGTTTTATTAGCTCGAATTCCAGCATCATGTCATTTGCCATCCTTTACTCTGTATATTCTCAATCTACCATTTGCCTCAAATTGCTTGCAGGCAATATCTGCAGAGCCCAGTGCACTGGAGGAGCTGGGGCAGGGGGAGGCAGAACTGTGGGGAGAATTATTTGCATGGAAAAATGAGATCCTGGCAGGAATCCAGGGCTTGGATCCAGCATGGTTTGAGAGGGGTAGGGGCAGAGGTGCCAGGGCAGGGACAATGGATGTCCCTCACCTGGCTGGGTCCTGCTGGGCTCTGTGACACCTGGGCAGGTGGGACAGGAGCCTCAGGATAAGCCCAAGGAGCCCCAGCGGGTGACAACAGCACAGGGTGGCACAGGGCAGTGGCACTGCCACACACCTGGAATGGGACAGGGTGTTTGTCATCTTTGGGTAGAACTGGAATTAAAATGGGACAGAGTGTTTGCGATGATTGGGTAGAACTGGAATTAAAATGGGACAGGGTGTTTGTGATCCTTGGGAAGAACTGGAGTTAAAACAGGGCAGGGTGTTTGTTTGTGATCCTTGGGAAGAACTGGAATTAAAACGGGACAGGGTGTTTGTTTGTGATCCTTGGGAAGAACTGGAATTGCAACAGGACACTGTGTTTGTGATCCTTGGGTAGAAATGGAATTAAAACAGGACAGGGTGTTTGTCATCTTTGGGTAGAACTGGAGTTAAAATGGGACAAGGTGTCTGTGATCCTTAAGTAGAACTGGAATTAAAATGGGACAGGGTGTTTGTGATCCTTGGGCACAACTGGAATTGTAACAGGACACTGTGATTTTCATCCTTGGGTAGAACTGAAATTAAAATGGGACAGGGTGTTTCTGATCTTTGGGTAGAACTGGAATTAAAATAGGAGACTGTGTCATCCTTGGGCTGAACTGAAGTTAAAACAGGACACTGTGTTTGTCATTCTTGGGCTGAACTGGAATTCTAACAGCACAATGTGTTTGTCATCTCTGGGCAGAACTGAAATTCTAACAGGACACTGGTATTGTCATCTCTGGGCACAACTGTCATTCAAACATGGCCAATTCATTTTAATTTTAAAAGGCCAACAAAATCTAATGAAAAATTCTGATTTTATCACTCAACACACAAAAATGGGTGAGTCCTGTGCACTTGGAGAATTGTCATGTCATGATACAACACACAGCTGCAGCCAAAACAAGAAGCCTGACATTTATTAGACTGACTGCTGTCAGGCATAATTCTGAATTTAAACAAACCCAGCATTTCTTGTCTGGAAAGGGTTTGGGAATACCCTTTGTTTGTTTTGTCTCAAGACATGAGGCACATCTTTCTGCCCTTGCTGGTGCAGGAGAGAATGCAGCAAAATTTTCAGGTGCAGAAGAGGAGCCAAGGCAGGCCTGGGGGTGAGCAGCTCTTTGTACAGGGAGAAATAAAAGGATGGGAAGAATAATTCTTCTTTTTGTCTTCAATTATTACCCAAACGCTAGGCCAGATTCCTCAGGCAGGGGAAGTGATATCAGAGATTTCTATCATTTCTAAAGCAAAAATAGCAACAATAAAAATAAAGTAGAAAATTATCCAAACCGGATAAAAAAGTCTGATCCAGCCATTCTGCATTTTCCTCTAAATTACCTGGTATGCTTGTACTAAATAAACTCAAATTCCAGATAGAGAACTGAGACAGCAATGGCTCCCTTCAAGTTTTCTCATGCAGGCTGTGTTATTTTCTGGAGGTTCACTCCAGTGAATCTGAGTGCTCCAAAGGGTGAGCTGTAGCACAGTTATATATCCTGCTGTGTACTTACCTTTTGGTCACTCTATAAATGACTGGATGTCTCTGTCTAGACATAAAATCTGTGAAATTTGTAAGCCTAGACTGATATTTTTATAGCTACAATTAATGTCCATCTTTCAGTTCCCTAATTTAGCACCTTTCTTGCCTGCTGACAAGAACATTTGATGCAGCAAGAAGAGAATCTGAAAAATTAGCTCTGTCTTGTCAGACATTAGTTATTCCCCTGATCCAGCCTTGATGTTTATCCCTCCCTCTTTGAGTTTTCTTAATTATTTCTGTCTTGTATTAATTCTCACATAACTCCCTAGACGTAAGCTTTATGGTTTAGAGTCTCAACTGCTCATTCAATTAATGGGCTTGCTTAATGTGCTTAAACTTTTAGAGACACTCGTGACACATTAGGAGGGAGGGAAAAAAAGATTCCAAGTGTGCTCCATCTCATTTGTGGTACTCCTGAGCCTGAAGCCCATTTTAAACTCTTTATCAGATTATCTAGATTTATTATTTTTATATTCTTGTGCTCATTAAGCATTTATGTGGAGGAGTATTCTCTCCAGAAGAGTGACTTGCTTTCCTTTGCCCCATCCCTCATCACCTGGCTTAGCCCCTCTGTAAATGAGCAATTGTAGTTTCAGTTTATCGAGAAGGAGCTGAAAAGCTGAGTTGGAAATGGCAAATATGGAAGGACAGATCGTTTACTTCATATCTGAATATTGTGTATTTTTTGAGCAAAACAAAGCATCTGCCAGGGATTTTTCTCTAATTTTTCTTGGCTCAGTAACCCCTGGTATATTTATAAATATATCAGAAACCCCTTCCTATCTGTCAGGACAGAATTAGTTGCTACATCATGGTTTTATATAAAAAAGATTTGTGTTCAGGACCTTGATTTTGTGCCAAAGATCCCTGGAACCCAGAGGGCAGATGAGCTGTAGTGCATGATTTCATGGAATGCCACGAAGCAACCATGAAAACAATTACTGAGGAGTTCTAAAAAATAATGCTTCTGCTGCACTTCTGCTCATGAGCCATAAGGGGATCTTTGTCTTTCAGCATCACAGTGCTCAAGGAAAAGGGAGAGGATTCTGCTTTATGGCTCTGAGTCAGTCTTTTTCTTACTAACATATGGCCCCATTTCTTCCTGGTTCTTTAAGCAAGTTGTAAACATAAAACGTTGATGCACATGGAGCTTGATTCATGAAGAGTTTAATTTGCCTAATATAAAAGATTCACACAGGTTCTGTAACATCATTAAATTATTTTTGTAGTTGGAGTGGTGTCCTTTGAGGAAAGCACAACTCTTTCCCTGGGGTCCATTTATCACTGTTTGCCTCTAATTAGAAAACTGGAAATGCAATATGCATGACTTACATTTGCAGTGTTGTCTTAGCACTGATGTATTATCCTTGTTCTTCCTCAGGATCTTTTATTCTTTTCCTAATTTTTTATGCATATTTTTTTAAGGTTTCTGACAGCTGTGACTCCATCTTCGTTAATGGCAAGGAAATGAAGAGCAAAGTGGACACCATTGTGAACTTCACTTACCAGCATTTCACCACCCAGCTGGAGGTGACAGTCTGGGTCCCCAGGCTCCCTCTGCAGATCGAGATCTCTGACACAGAGCTCAGCCAGATCAAAGGCTGGAGGATCCCTGTCACCTCCAACAAAAGGTATGGCCTCACTCCAGCCATTTCTACAACATTCCATTTAAAAAATAATATGCTTAAACTACCCACTTGGTTAAAATAACCAACACCCCATGCACACTTCGAACAGTGTTGGGTTTAAGCTGCCAGAGCAGGAACTTGTCAGAGAACAGAAAGGAAGAGACAGGCTGCTGGAACTGGAAAAAAACCCAATTCATCTCCCCTGAGTAAGAGCAGCAATACAATTCACCAGATCACCTGCAAATATGTGGCAAATCTTTGATATTATCAAGAGGAGAGCTTGATCTCTGGTGAGTGCTGCTGCAGGCAGGAAGAGCCTCCCTTGGCAGGAGAAATTCAGAAATCCTCTCCTCAGTATTGCTGGGAAAGGGGTGCCTGAGCCGGCACAAACCCAGCCTCAGCAAACAAGAGGTGTATATTTAAATTAAAGTCAAATATTAGAGTGTAGAAGAGGTCCAGGTAGACTCTGCTAGTCTAACAAGAACATTTATTTCTGTTCCTCGTGCATCTGCACAATAATTACCTCCTTCTTGAGGTTCCTGCCCACATATTTACATGGCCTGAGTGGCTTCAGCTTGCATTAATAGGAATTGCATGGCTAAAGTCTCCCAGAACAAGCTGGGAATTTAATTTCAGTAAATATTTGCAGCTGGGATAGGACATTGTTTTCGGGAGAGTTTATTTGGCTCTGACCAGCTCTGCTTTGGTCCTGTCCAGCTCTGGAGACAAAAGAGGAAAAGTTGAGTTGAAAGCAGGACAGAATAAAAATAAAAAAAAAAAAAAGAAAAAAAGAAAGTGCTTTATTTAAACCCTCATTGAGTGCTGCCCCCAGAAGTAAAGCTGCACTTGAAGGCAAATTCGGTGACACGGGATTCAAACCATTCCCTTTGTGGTAACAGCACTGCACGAGGCTGGGACACGCTGGAAATTTGGTCCTTTAATTGACTTTCATGTCCTATGCAGATAAGGCCTTGGAGATTTTAGTTAATAGGTAAAAAAAAATTCAATTTCTTGTTGAACTGAAAGTGGAGTTATGTGCAGCTTATTTCCGTAGCTTCCACTAAATCAACTTCTATTGGTTTGTAATTTGTATCTCAGAGAGATCTTTTTTTTTTTCCAATTAGGGGTGTTGCAAATGTTTTTTAAAATATACAACTCTTTTTGATGAGTATTTAAAATCTAAACCCAGCGAAACTGATTTATTTGGGGTTTTTTTTAACAGAAAATTAGCATCTGGCCCAAGAAGTGATGCTGGTTTGAGAGGGGTGCAGATCAAAGGAGACACCCTTCACCTGCTCAGAGCCAGTGTGTAAAATGTGGAGCTGACAGATCCCTGATTAGATCAGTGCTCCCCTGGAACTGGCTCTGCTTTAACTCTGCTCGCTGGCAAAGCCTTGCTCCCTGTGAAATGGAAATTAAAGATAATTCTGGCAACCTTGGCTCACTCCGGAAAAGCAAAAAAAACCTTCCAAGCAAGTTTGCCAAACAGCAAGAAATGGGATGAGAAGGACTCTCAGATTTTCAGAGGTGACCAAGGGAGAAAAAGCACGAAATGCAGCACAAGCTGATGTTCACCAGGACTGGTGCTCAGCAGAAAATGAGCTTCCTGCTCGAGGAAGGATTTTAAGTTACTGAAAACACTGCAATGAGGAGTTTAAAGGGAACTGTGCCATTCACTGGATCGCAAACGTTTTGTTGCACACATGGAGACAAAACACTCCCTGCCAAAATCCTGATTTTGTGGCTTTTTAAGTAAAAAAATTATATCCTTGGTTAAAAAAACCCCCACAATACCAAACCCAACAAACAAACAAAAAACCCAAACAAAAACAGAAACCCAACAAAAAAACCCCAAACCCAACAAAAAAAACCAAACCCAAAAAACAAACAAAAACCAAAAAACCCCAAAACAAAACAAAACAAAACAGCCAAAAACCCCAAAACCCAAAACCAGAAAGAACTTGATATGAGACCTGGCAAAGCAGATTTGCAAAGCTTGCACTGAAAATTCAGAAATTTTCCCAATGTGCCTTGCTGGCTCTGGGCTCTGGGGAGATTTTCTGACTCCCCCATTTGTTTGCCATAGAAAACACGATTCTGAGGAGCAGTACATAAACATCTCTAAATGTTCCTGTGCTGAGATGGAGCCTTTGCATTTAAGACACCCCAAGGACTGGGCTGGACTTGAATCATCTTTTTGTTGTGGTAAATACCAGCTGCCCACACAGTCCTGGAAACAAGGACAGGAGCGCTCCCCCTGTGCCACAGCCCTTCCCTCTGCTCGTTCCACTGCTCTTATTTATGAGCTGGGGCTCCAAAAGAATTCCCTGCCGTTGTTTGGAATAGATCTCCTCTTGGACAAGGTGCAAAGTTTTAAAGAGTGCAAGCAGAAATAAAGAGGCACATAAATAAACATAACAGTGAGGCAGTGGGGCTGAATAAAACATGGAAGCACAGAAAGGGTTTGGATTGAAAAAAAATCCTTAAAGATCGTCTTGTTCCAACCTCCAGGTTCTAGAGAGGGGATTGTGGAAATGATGCTGAATATGTGAACATTTCCTACAAGCCCCACAGCTCAGCTCTGGGTCTCTTTTCTCCTTCCCAGGCTGGTTCCCATCACTTCTCTGCTCTTTTGCCCCAAATCCCATCAGCGCTCCTCGCCTCAACAGCTTGTGCACATTTTCCTCCAGTTCTGCACAGGCACTAATGGTGCTGCCTGTGTTATTAAGAGAGGGTCAAGTCCCAAAATCTCAGAGCTGAACTTGGTTTTGCCAAAGCCTGAGCTTGTTCAGGGCTGAGCTGCAGAGGGTCAGAGCACAGGAGCAAACTGAAAGTGGGAACATTAAGGAGTTCATGGATTCATTTCCAGCACAGGTGGATCTGGACCACAAAAGCTCAGTGAATTTTCCCCCTTCTAGAACTTTCTCTCTGGCTGTTTTGCCAACTGTGAGCTGACTCCAGACTGACACCAGTGGAGAGAACGACTGAAGGTTTCCCTGAAATACCCAGCCAGTCAAACTCTGATTTCTTTGGGAAATCTAAACCTATTTCAGTAGCCTTTTCCCTCCCAATTCCATTTTTATTCAATGATGTTTCATTCAGCAGGTAATGATGGACACTTGTTTTACACACACAGAACCAAAAGGTACCACATTTTCTTGAGGCTGGATGTAAATATTCAGCTAACAAGTGATGCATTGAAAATGTATTTCCAGTGGATTAGGTTCTGTAACTCTGGGACTTTCAGTCATTTTGAAGAGCACAAGGGTTTTTCTTAGATATGTTTTCAGATTACTGGCTGCCAACTTTGTCATAAAACAATTTATAACAAAGGCAATTCTGTTTTATAATAGTTTTTCATAGCTGCTATTTCAAAGGAGAAGATAAAGGGACACTGTAACCACACAACTACCTCCTGCAATACTTTGAAAAATAAGAGATTTACCCTGTATTCCCCACCCTTGGGACAGAGGTGGCTTCAGGCTCAATAAATACAGGAGGGAGAGGAATTATTTCTGAGCAATGAATCCACAGCATGGGGGCATAATGAGTAAAAGTGTGACCACCTGCTGCTTAATACCTGGCTTGGAAGAGATAAGAGGATCCATGTGTTTGTCCCAGGCAATGAACAAGAGAAAAGGAAAATATGAAATATTAATATTGGTGGTAAACTGGGTCTTTAAGCAGACAAAACTCTGTGAGGTGTGACAGCAGCGTACAAATCACTGATGCCTTCTCTGAGCTTTAGGGAAAGCTGCTTTATTTTCAGGTTGTATTTTGGAAGGGGGGAAGATGGAAAATGTTGGGGATGTGGAAAATGTTTGCTAAGCTATACTTGCAATGGGAAAGGATGGAACCAGTAGGAAGGGCCAAAGAACACAAACAATTGCAACCAGAAACTCATTTTTTGCAAAACTGGAGTTGCCCAAAAGCCATTTGTATTGTCAGTGATAGAAAAGGTCAGGGCGAGGAAGACTCGCCTTACTTCCTCCTTTTCAGACCCCTCCCCACAAAAACGACCCCAGACTGAATTCAAGAAGCCAACCACACTGCTTAATTGCCAATCAAGCTAATTACCATAGGAAGGGGGGATGGGAGGGGCTGGTGTTATGAATATGGATTTGTTTGAACCTTTTATCAATAAATAAACTCTGATCACCTGTGATTTTGCAGTGTGTTAGAGGGTTACCCCACACTGCTGCCCAGCTCTGAATAAACATACACTTTGTAATTTAAATTGTTAGAGAGTCTTTTGCCTATCACAGTTGAGTGTCCGTGTTAGACCAATACTCGTATTTTGGTAAATCAAGGTGACATTGCTGGTGTGTTCACAGGCCCACCCGTGACAGCGAGGATGAAGAGGATGATGAGAAGAAGGGCAAAGGCTGCACCCTGCAGTACCAGCATGCCCTGGTCAGGGTCCTGACCCAGTTTGTGGCCGAGTCCTCGGAGCCTGGAGGCCACCTGAGCTACCTGCTGGGCTCAGAGTGGCACTTTGACATCACCCAGCTGGTGGCTGACTTCATGAAGGTGGAGGAGCCCAAGGTGGCCAAGCTGCAGGAGGGCAGAGTGCTGGCTGGGCGTGAGCAAGGCATCACCACCGTGCAGGTACAGCCCCACACACCAGGGGAAATTCATTGGAGCAGGAAATTCATTGGGCTCAGGGGGAAAAAAGGGAAAAAAGCTGACAAAATGGGTGTGCTAAACAGAAAAGGACGTTTGAATTGTTTTTTCATTGTGAACGTGCTAAACAGAAAAGGAAGTGTGGATGGGTTTTCATTGTAGGTGTGCTAAACAGAAAAGCATTGTCATTGTGGTTTGTCACTCCCATAAAATGCCCTCAGGTGATGCTTTTGAAGGGGTTTATCCATCTCACTGTGGCTGGATCACAGGGAGATTTCTCTGGTTGGTGGAAGAGGTGACAACCAGCTCATTTGAACTCCAGTGGGACCAAATATCTACAGCCCCTCTATGTGCTTGAACAGATTTGGAAAATTAGTGCTTTTATGGTCACCAAGTTCTGTCACCAGGATAAAGATGAGTCTCCTTCTGGGCATGCTGGAAACAAGGTCTTAGAGCAGCTGTCAGGAGGGTTTTGGCATTGAAAAATGCAGGCAGGCGCCCAGTGGGATTTTAAAAGTTCTTTTGCAGGTCTCACTTTCGTTTCATTCAGGTCCTCTGTCCCTGGAAAGGCAACAGGCCAAGTTCCTATCAGCCAGGCTTTGAGCACTTATTTATCCCCTCACTGTGTTTCAGTGTTAATCAGTGTCTTACACTCTGTTCTGTGCTGCTCTGCATTCACAGGGAGTTTTATAGACCCCACAAAAATGACTTTAAAAAAAAAAAACACGTTTAATTTAGTCTATATTATATATGTTTTGTCCAGATCAAGCTGCAGTTACGAAGTGATTTGTTGTTTTATTAAATTATTTTTTTAGATAAAGTAATTTAGCAGCAATTGAGTGTAATGTCTTGGGGGAAACATCAGCTCTGGCTCAGACATGGACATGACAAAGGCAGGATTAATCTGGTGTGCTGGTTAGAGGCCAGCCTTGCTCTGAAATATTTCACTGCTGTTCCATGCAAGGTGTTTCCCTTCTCTCCCCAGGTGCTGTCCCCTCTGTCAGACTCCATTCTGGCAGAAAAGACAGTGATAGTTCTGGATGACAGGGTGACCATCACAGACCTGGGGGTGCAGCTGGTGTCTGGCTTGTCTGTGTCCTTTCAAAGCAGCAAAGGGAATAAAAGAGCCATCGTTGTCACCACCTCTGCCCACGACATCCTGAGGACACCCAAGCAGGTAAAACCACAGAAAATGCATCCAGTTAATTTATGTGTCCCCTCTGCTTTGGCAGAATTTGCTGTAATGAGTACAGTAGTTTCACAATTATAAGCCGCACCTGATTATAAGTTGCACATCCGGGTAGCCGGGTAGACCACGGGATGTGTCCATATATAAGCCGCACCTGAATATAAGCCGCACTTTGTTTTTTTTAAGTGAGGATCCATGTGCGACGAAGTAACGAGTTAGTAACAGAATGGCGCCAGCGTGGGGTTTGGTGTCAGGTGCTCAAGTTGCAAACAGTTTTCATCGACCAGCCAAGCCTTTAAAGGCAGCCCCAGGCGCCCTCCCCGGCCAGCTCTCACTTCTGGGTTGGCATTTCGCTGGGATTTGTCCATAAATAAGCCGCACCTGAATATAAGCCGCACTGCTGGGGTAGGCTGGATTCTTCAATGGAAAAGGTGCGGCTTAGAATCGTGAAATTACTGTACATGGTGTGAAAAGGAGTTACTCCTGGTAGTAAAGAATGTTCGTGTTCCTGAGCAACCCCACGGTGCAAGAGCCTTTAGAGTGACCATGGAACTCTGCAGAGGGGAAGGGACGCACAGTGCCAGACAAACCCTGGATCTGACACAAAAAACCATTTTCTTCTGGGGGAAAATGCTGCAAGCAGAGCTGGGAATGCCATTCCTTAATTGTCTCACAAAGCCAGCTCAGCCAAAACAACCTCTGGCTGCAGGTGCAGAAGTTTCCATGACCTGTGCTGCTGAAAACTGATGAGTTTGTGCTTACTTTGAACCATGCAACCTGAGGAGTTAAACAGCTTTTAATGAGACCACAGAACAAATTCCACATGTGGTTTTTTAATAGATTTTGTAGAATTGAGGTTCTACATCAGTGCAGAAAGTGCAACTGTATTTTTTGCACTAGCAATTTGCAGCAAGAAGACAAATTGGTTGGGTCAAAAGATAAAAATGGTGTTTTTATGAGTGCTTCTACAGTTCTCAGGAAAGACCACCATCACTTTTGCATACTGCAAGTCCTGCATATTTGAAAGCATGACAGAAAATATAAAGTACAGAAAATATGAAACACACTGAGATGCGTTCTGCTCCCAGTTTGTTCCATGGGCTGGATGGCCTGACACATTCCAGCTCTGCTCATTGTATTACACCAGGCACTGAGAAATTCCCCATTCTGGGTCCTTTATAAACCTAATTGAGCGTGATGTTGGAAATATGATTATTTTCATCATGAGGCTCTGGCATTCAAAGGAGGCTTCTCACTTCAGACTGAGAAAAAAGAATTGTCAATTGTCTTTTCCACTACTTTTATTAAATTTAGATGAGTGTTTCTTTGATAGTTCCTAAGGTGAGGTAAATGCCTCAGTGGTCTGGAGAGCACAAGCCTGCAAGAAAATGAGAAGCAGAATAGACATTTATGTTTTCTTTATAAAAACAACCCCCAAAGTTAAACTCTGTATTTTTTTTCTGATTTAACATCCCAGAGTCTGACTTGTGCTCTCTCTCACACAATTTTTTTCCCCCCTCATCCTCTCCCATCCAGGAGGCCGTGGTGAGCGCTTGGGTTTTGTTCAGTGATGGGTCAGTGACGCCCTTGGACATCTATGACTCCAAGGACTTCTCCATCTCCATCACGTCCCTGGATGAGATGGTGGTGTCCTCACAGCACAGCCTGCAGTCCCTGTGGCCCGTGGTGGTGGCAGAAGGGGACGGGCAGGGGCCCCTGATCAAAATTGAGATGGTCATCAGCGAGCCCTGCCAGAAAACCAAGCGCAAGAGCGTGCTGGCCGTGGGCAAGGGAAACGTCAAAGTCAAGTTTGGTCAGAAAGATTTGGACCAGAAAGGGAGCACCAACGACATCGAGGACGTGGAGAAGGAGTTTAAAAGCCATGCAGGCAATGCTATAGAGAAAGCTGCAGAGCAAGAGAGGACAGCACAAGACTGGTCCAAAAACCTCGAGGACATGTTGGGTCCTGAGGACAATGCCAACAAAAGCACAACTTCCACATTTCCCGTCGATCAGGAGTCCCTGGAGGATGGCCAGCTCCAAAATAACCCCACTGCCTTCACAGGTTTCCCTGCCCAGGTGGAAATCCCGGGGGAGAGCAGCCCCAGTGATCTCTCATTGACTCCCAGGGGATTGACAGACCTGGAGATCGGCATGTACGCGCTGCTCTGCGTTTTCTGCTTGGCAATCTTGGTCTTTCTCATTAACTGCGTGGCGTTTGCTTGGAAGTACAGGCACAAAAGGTTTGCTGTGAGTGAGCAAGGCAACATCCCCCATTCCCATGACTGGGTCTGGCTTGGAAATGAGGTGGAGCTCCTGGAAAACCCAGTGGACATTTCGCTCCCGTCAGAAGAGTGCACGACCATGATTGACAGAGGGATGCAGTTTGAAGAAAGCAACTTTCTCCTTAATGGGAGCTCTCAGAAGACTCTTCATAATCATATCCTCAGATCTTCTGAGTACCTTTGTGAAAAAGAAGTTAAAAGTGAACCTATAAATCCTTCTGGGCCAAAGCAGAAGCGAGTAAAGTTCACTTCATACACAACAATACTGCCAGAGGATGGAGGCCCCTACACCAACTCAATTCTATTTGACAGTGATGACAATATTAAATGGGTATGCCAAGATATGAATCTTGGTGATTCCAAGGAACTTAGGGACTATATGGAAAGACTGCAAGACAATATGTAAAACAAACTACTTTCTTATGTTTGTAATCACCTTTATGCCTTCTGTTTATGGATGGTGGAGCAGTCAGTCCAGTCAGCAATAGGAGCAAGACGAGCCTGGAGGTACTGAGATGATGACCTGGTGTCCCAGAGCAGGTCCAAGAGGCTGGCTGAGTTAATCCTGTTTCACCACCAACCAGGATGTGCCCCTAAAGCAGCTCCCTGTAGGTGTTGGAGGTGCCACACGCCGTGGCTGTTGTTGTGCACTGCCTGGTTCTAGCAAAACGCCGATCCAGCTGCGCCCAGACTCAGAGGAGACTCTGCTTGTTTGTCATCTCTCATGGGAAATGGGAAATGAGAAAAGGAAGGGGTGTTTGTTTGCATTGATCTTTTCTAGTCGTCGTCCTTTGTAAAGCACAGTGGACATTTCCTGCTCAGCCTGGAGGAGGCTCACGGAGAAAGGGATTGGAGTGAATCTCACTTATTGCCTGGGTGCAATGCAGCCAAGTATCTGATTCTTTTTTACAGATATAAAAAAAAAAACCCATGTGGTTCATTTCTTCTTATATTGTTTGTGAATTTTATTTGGCTTAGAGAACATTAAATATTTTCTTTGAAGGGGGTTGGGGCATTTTTTGTTGGGTTTTTTTTCTTTTTTTTTGTTGTACCAAAGTGTAGTACAGTAATATTTATAATAATTTGAGTTTTTATTCATCTGCTTCAGCCCCCAGAGATACCTCCTTCATCACTGATTATCTTCCTCCTTTCCACAAGGGCCATTAGTGTTTGAAACATAGAAAGGAATTAGAATTACTGGGAAAGGCTTGTGTCTTCTTACAGGGAACTGTAAATATAATAATAAACCCTGGAAAATAAAGATCAAGGAGTAGCCCTGGGTTCACTTTTGTCATTGCTAATATGAAAAAATAACCTGTAAAAAAAACCCCAGCATATACTTCAGAAGGGAAATGCTTTGCTGAAACAGCAGCTTGGCTGACAATGCATGTTATTATCTGAGCGAGAAAGTCAAACTGGTCCTGGGATGCACAAAAGTGGAAGGAAATTTCCCAGCAAATAAGCCAAGCTTGGAGTCTCTGTTACTGAGGACTAATGAATCCGTAGGTGGCAGAGTTCAGCAGGCCAGAGAAGTTCATGCTCAACAGCCCCAGACCTTGTGTGAAACATCCCTGGCCATTAAAGAGAAAAACTTTACACCATGTTTCATTGAAAAGGAGACAAAAAACACGTTGAGGCTGCAGTCACACAAGGGACTGCCCAGTTTTACTAAGGAAAACACGCTGGGAGTTCAGAGCTGCCATTTCATATGCATCACATGCATTTTTTTACTGAAGGATGACTGAGATGAGCTGAAAATTGCAGCCAGGAAAAACCTGAATCTCCAGAATACTTAAAGCCCTCAGTAAAGCACATGTTCCTGTACTGGATCCTGTGCAATAACCACAAGAGCCAAATCACAGCAAGATTTGAATTTATAGTTGAGCGCTGGTGTTTGAACAAAGCAGGAAATTGTGGGGAATTCTGCATTTGGGTCCTAACCCACAAGTGGGAACACATTTAATGAAACTGCTGCAAAATGCAGGAATTTCTGCATTGGGACTGAAAGTGAGGACACCAGGATTATATAAATGATGGGAGAGTTCCTTCTGCTGCACAGGGAGGGGATGGCATCTGTCAGGATCTAATTTGGAGTGGAGAAAATAATGGAGCACAGATATGACTCTGTTTCATAAGGGATGCAGCATCAGGTGAAGTCTTGGGGTGTTTAACAAATGTCCTCTCCCTTTCACTGATCCAGGAGATGAGGAAAGATGAATTCCTTATCACTGACAACATAAAAAACCACTTCTTAGAATTTACCTTCTCTTCCCAATGTGTTATTTTGCATTTGGCCCAACCAGAGAGTACAACAAAAAACCCCATTTACTATTGTTTGTGCAATATAACTCAAACTGACCCCAAGCTGATTTAGCCCTGAAATCAGAGGAGCCAAGCTGCTGCTGGCAGGGGCACAGAGCCCAACTAGGCCTGAGTGCAAACTTCTCATTTCTTCATGGAAACTTTTCCTTTAATTTCCACTGAGGCTCCATTTCCTCATGGAAACTTTTCCTTTAATTCTGAGGCTTCATTTCCACATGGAAACTTTTCCTTTAATTCTCACTGAAGCTCCATTTCCTCATGGAAACTTTTCCTTTAATTCTGAGGCTCCATTTCCTCATGGAAAGTTTTCCTTTCATTCCCACTGAGACTCCTCATGGAAACTTTTCCTTTAATTCCTGCCAAGGTTCCATTTCCTCATAGAAACTTTTCCTTAATTCCCACTGAGGCTCCATTTCCTCATGGAAACTTTTCCTTCCATTCCTGAAAAAGCTCAATTTCCTCATGGAAACCTTTCCTTCATTCCTGAAAAAGCTCCATTTCCTCATGGAAACCTTTCCTTTCATTCCCACTGAGTCCTGGTCTGCTCCCCTGCCCCACCCACAGAACAGAAATCAGATTTCACTCTCCTGGAGAATTCCCCTTGGAGATCTCAAAGTCCAGGTGCTCCCTGCTGTCCCACTGCTTTTTGTCCCCAAAAACACCTTGAAAAGAAAGATCTGCAGGTTCATAAATTTTTCCTTTTCTTTTCCATCCCATGTCATAACATGAAAGCTCTTACATGGAAAATGGCAATACAACCGTGCAAAAAAAGCAATACAAAAAAAAGAAAAGAAGTGGGAAGAGAGAGCTCTCTATTTTCAGCAAACCTGGGATACCAGCAATGAAGTTATTCTGGATTTATCCTGGCCTGAGCATTTATGCTGAAAGGAAAATATATTCAACATGAAAATACTTGGTGCAAAATAGTTCTGAGTCCATCAGTTCCTTTTAAATGAAATATCTCAAATTTTAATTTCAAAATGAATACTCTAAATTTAGGCAAATTCAATTTTAAATTATTTTAACCCTCCCCCCAACTTTTCCCATTCACCTAAATATTTTTCAGTGACACTGTTAAACACAATATTTTATTCATGGAATATCCAATATGCCACTTTGCTGTTAACTGAACAGCATTTACACTCTGATAAAAGTCTCTGCTTTTGAGAGAACAAAGCAATGGTAGCCATGTGATCAAAAGGCAAAATGTATGTGTGTAAGTATGTGTGCAGGAAAGGAGAATTGTCTGAAAAATAGGAGCTGTACTGTCAGATTAATTAGAATTATGCTTCAGTAGGTGCCTAGGGAAGCAATACCTGCAATCAACACCAAACCATCTCTCACTTTTGTGTGTGTGGAGAGGAGCTCTGGGGTGAGCACATCCCCCAGGCACAGCCTGAGCTGCACTGACGGGACAGGGGCGCTGGCCAAGCTCCCAAAAAATCTGAACCAGTCCCAGCCCTGCCAGGGCAGCTGGGGAGGGGCAGAGCTGCGAGTTCCCAAGTGTGCAGAACGTTTTCTTTTGTTTATTTTATTGACATTCATCCCACAGTACCCAGCTCTGGGGGTGCCTATGCCCCTTCCCCACCCTTTAGGGACCCTGCCAAAATCTGGGGGTGCCCCTTTCCCATCCCTGCCAAACTCTGGGGTCTGGCTGTGCCCCTTCCCCACCTCTTAGGGACCCTTCCCAGCTCTGGGGG
>VRYO01002095.1:4406449-4421458 GCA_009812075.1 Sialia sialis | reverse complement strand
TGTTACACTTTAAACCCTAAAAACTCCTCTTTGGACCCTTCTGTCAAGCCAGCAGGGTCTGCTCTGAGCCTGGGACTGTCTGCAAGCAGAGAGAATTGTTCAATAAGAGGGGATCACTTTCATCAGCCATCGTATTGTTTTCTAGCTATTTAGTAATTAAGGTTTGGTATTTCAAAGATGGCTTTCATTTCATCCTCACTTGTGGTTTCCATATTCTCAAAATCTTTTGCCAGGCAATCATATTTATAAGATTTTCCTGTTTCATCCTCCCCAACACTCACAATTATTGGAATTGGAATATCCGCTGGAATTCCTCCTGACCTCGCTGGGGAGCTGGGGTGGTGCAAAGGATAACTCTGAGCATCCCTGGTGTGGAGCTGCAGTGCCAGAGCTCTCCTTGCATGGCTCAGGGAGTGAGGAGAGGAGAGGATTTCTGAACCCACTGCCCTGTCCTGGGCTGTTCTCCTGCTCTGGGGCACCTCAAAATCCGGTGCATTCCCAAAACTCAAAAACTCAAAACCTGGGCTGTTCCCAAACCCTCTGCTCTGCTCCCAGCCCTCTGGGATCACCCTGGGAGCTCCTGCACTGGCAGGATAGGGAATTTGGGCTCGCTCCAGCAGACAATGAGGAGTCCCCCATAAATAAATAACTAATCAGCCTGTGCAGAGCAGCCCTGTGCTCTCACACTGGCCATAAAACACAGCACAATCCCAGAGGAATAATCTGGGCTGGTTTTTAATCCTTGTTCACAAAGGGAAGGTGTTCCCTCTCCAAAATTCTCCAATTTCTCTTTCCTTTGCTGCCAGCTCCTCTGCTGTGGATGCTCTGGGAGCTCCCCCCTCTTCCCCAGCACAGCTGATCTCACTCAGAACATAGAATTTCATTTTTAAAAAATCAAGAACTCCCTGAAATTGCTGCCCCATGTGCTGCCCTCAGCTCACAGAGCCCCCAGGGGCTGGTGGCACCTTGGTGGCAGCACAGGGGGATGAAGATGCTCTGAGATGTCCTGCAGCACGCATGGACCATGAACCAGCTCCTCAAGCACTTTTTTCATTTATTTTAGCTAGAAGAGCCATCCAAAGCCAGATCACCCAGCCCATATAAAATTCAACCCTTCAGAAATGGATTTTTGTCTCGCAGAGCATCAAAAATGATGCTTCTCTCTGGGACAGAAGTTCAGAGTTGTTGGTATTGCTATTTTTAAAAAATATCCAAATGTTTCTTGCATTTCCCCAATGCAATTCCATTTTATTTGCTGAGATTTTTGAATTGCAAGGATAAAAAAAACCAAACAAACCCAAACCCTATAAAATTAAGAATTATATTGGAATTCTGTAGCCATATAAATTAATAAAGCGATTCAATACAATAAGGAAAACCAAGCTATATTGCAATTATAAAGTCAAACTGATGAATTTACATTTTCCTCCATTAAAAATTCATGGAGAGCAGACATGTGCCGTGAAACGTTTCCATTTCTGCAGAACTGTTTTCAATGGAAAACTTCCATCCAAACAGTTCTGGAGTGTTAAATGCCTTTTTTTTTCCTTTTTTTTCCTTTTTTTTTTTTTTTTTTAACCTTTTTTCCCTTTTTTCCCCAAGTTTCCTTGCAACAACAGTGCCCTCCGCTGGCTGCCGAGCTTGAACCGGGGTTGGCTTTGATTCCCTTGGGGAAAAGGGTCCAGGGCATGTCCTGACCCCCAAATCCTGCCAGTGAGGAGCCTTCCAGAGCCCCTCAGTTTGCCCCAGTTTGTCCCAGTTTGTCCCTGCCCTGCAGAGATGGAGTTTTTGTTGGAAAGACAGATGTCTGATAAGAAAGGCAGGAGCCTTTCTTGAAATGGAGAATATAAACTTTCCTCCTTTTAAATTATTATAATTTTGAAATTAAGGGGCTTTTAGGCAAAGATATGGGAGTTAGGAAAAACAGTTTTTTACTAAGAAAATTGAAGTAGAAATGCAGTATTGCAAAGGAATAAACCTCAAACACTGACAGAGTCAGAATACAACCTGACACTCTGCCAGGCAGGATGCTGGTAGAAGTTTGATTAAATGGTGACTAAAGTTTTTTTGCAGTGACAGATGTGGTTTAGTTGAAGCAGTGGTCTGGAGAAGATGCAGGGTTTGTTTTTTTTTTTTGAAGATTTAGTGATGATGTGGAGAAGTTTGGGGGTTTTTGGAGTTTAGGGGAACAAGGGTTGCTTCAGTGTCTCAAAACCTCTGGTTTTATCTTGGTGAGAAATGTTGGGCTCTTCCCCCTGGCTGGGGCAGCTTCTAATGGGATGAAGAAATTTTATCAGTTCTACTTGATGGCCATGAGCAGAAGAGGACTCCCTGCAGGAAGGATGGATTGTGAAAAGATAAAGAACACTGTCCCAGCTGTTTTATAAAATATGGCCATGAACAGGAGATGTCCCCTCTGGAAATAAAGAACACTGGCCCAGCTGTTTTATAAAATATGGCCATGAACAGGAGATGTCCCCTCTGGAAATAAACAACTCTGCCCCAGCTGGTTTCAATGGATGGCCCATTAGCAGGAGATATCCCACAGAGATCAGGATCACTGCCCCACCTGGTCTCAACAGATGGTGACAGAACAGAAACCTTTGATCACATCCTGTACTGGAACCCAAGACAGATGGGGTTCTGCTAATTGTCATTATTCACCAGCCTCCTCTCCATCCCCACAGCAGAGCAGGAAAAATTTGGTTTTGATTCACATTTTTGAGAGTAAAAATGCTCAGGAGGTTTTATCTTAATCTCTGCTGCCAAAATCTGGGATTTTGGGTGGGATCAGGGAGGCTGGGGAGATTTTGGGAGCAGAGGGCAGAGCTAAGCCAGCACTGCCACATCCCCCAGTGCCACATCCTGGGACAGAAAAATCCCAGAAAATTTCAGGAGTGATCCCACCGCTCCCAAGGCCTCTCGTGGCTCCCTGAATTCAGCTGGAAAATGCCACCAGCCCATTGTCCTGAAAACCCCACCAAGCTCCCCTGGATTTTCTGAGCACCTTGAATTGACAACATCCCCTGGTACCAAGATGTGCAGTTCAATCACAATTTGTAAAAAGAAAAATATTAATTTATCTTTTTAATGCTGGGCAGTGTCACTGGGAACCTGAGCCTTGTGTCACAAAGAGAAATAAAAATAATTATTCTCTTCTCACAGTTTCACACATCTCACCTGCTCCAGCTCCAGCCCTGCCCTAATTCCTCCTCTCTCTGAGCCACATTTTGCCTCTGAGCATTTTCTGTGCCTTGCAGATTTGTGTCCCTGTGCAGGAGTGGTGGCAAACCCTGAGCACAGACTGCAGCCAGGTGTGGGGACACTGCAATAATTTTTTTTTTCCACAGATTTTTGTCTTTATTCCAGATTCTGTGCCTGTTCCACTACAGTGAGCTGTGTTTCACCTTCACCACCAATCACTGCTGGGTTTTTTGTCTCTCCTGGATGAAGTTCAGGACACAAAACTGGAGAGGTGGCCACGAGCTCCAGGCTGCTCCTGTTCCTGGAGCCACTGCCATTAGCACCTCAATATATCCAGGGGAAAAGCAGAACCAAAACCCTGGATAAACAGCAGGGAATATTAATTTCTGCCAACATTTTTAGGCACAGCATTGCCCCAGCCTTAGCTTGAAAAGCTTGTCTGTAAATTCCCCCAGAGATGTCTCTGGAGTTGTATGCTGATGATTTTTTCACTGAACCAGCCCCTGGCTGGGGGCAGAGTGCAAGAATTCCACGGTTTTAAATGGCCCCAGTGTGCTCACACACACCTGGCCAGGGTTTTGTTAAGTGACCTGTGAGAACCTGCAGGCTCTCAGCTCTGACTGGGTTTCCAAATATTTTTCTGAATATTTCCAACACCAGCTCTCGCTCTGTTCCATTCTGCAGGACAAGGTGATCCTGATGAACTTGCTGATGTTGTTATTTGCAGGTTGCCTTGCTTCTCTGCTTTGATGTTGTGTCAGATGTTTTCGTCTCTGCTCATTTTTACCTTTTTTCCTTGTTTATAATATTTTTCATGAAAGGAGGCTCACACCCAAATATAAATCAGAATTCTGATGCAGTTACCCACGGATGTCAGGAGCATTTTCTCCTTATCTTTCCCCCTGTGCTGTGTCCTCTCTCTTCCCTTATTCCAGCATCTGTGCCAAACTCCAGACACTAATCTGCATTTTGTCTCCTCCCCAGAGCTGTCCATATGTGCCAGAGCCGTTTCTGTGCCATTGCTGGGCTGCCCTGCCCTGTTTGTGCCAGCAGCTCCACCACAAGAGTTGACTCTGGAGAACTCCTCAAAGTTACAGCCTCCTCTTTCCCACTCCCCCCAGCACTAAAATGACCTTGCAGGGCAGATTCACTGATTTTCCACCCCTCTTTGAGTCACAGAGAACACAAACTGGCCACATAAAACATTAAACTCTTTTTTCTGCCTGCCCTCTGTGCTGTTCCTGCCCTGGATTCCCCCAGCTCTGTGCACACCTGTAAAACACAGCCTGTAACCCTGTGCCCATCACCATCCCATTTTCTGAGCTGCATTTCCATTAATCCATAATTCATGATTAATAGCAGCCCCCTGAGAGCCAGGCTCTGTTATGAAAGGCAGAGCAAACATTGTGAGGAGCAATCCTTGCCCTGCAGAGCCTGGCAATCCAGGCAGGGACACAGAGAACAGGAACTCAGAGTGGGCAAGGATTGTCTGAGCATTTCCAGCAGCTCAGGGCTGGAGCCCAGCCTGTCCCAGCGCAGGAATCTCTGCTTTGCTCTGATTCTCTTTTCCCAAAAAGCCACTTCATGTTTTGCTGCAATTTCTGCAATCAGAAAATCAGCCAGAAAGAGAACTGAACATCTGTGTGTGAGTTAATGAGGATGCACGCTGAGCAGGAGGTGTTAAAAAAATCAAACTTTCAGTGCCCCAAGAGCACACAGGGGGGGTTCTGATGTCTCTGCAGAACTTTGTGCTCTCTGCTCAGAGCACAGACATGAAGGAGGGCAGGGATTTCCTGGGGCAGGTTTGTTTGGTGTCCCCATTTCCTTACAGATGAATTCCACAGGTCAGACCTCCTCAGATCCAGCACACGAGCAAGGGGAAGTTCGTGCAGACATCATCCTCCTGAAGTGCAGGCATTAATGTCAGATATGAACAGAGAGCTCCAGCACTGCCTGTCACAGCAGCCACCTCCAGGGACATTAAGGGACACCCAGCAGCAGCAGCTCCCTCTGCAGCTCTCCAGGTCGCTGGGAACCTCCCAGGTGAGGAAAAATCTCTAAAAGCCACTTTGGGACATCGCTTTGTGCTCCCCATCAATCCATTCAGTGTTAGGAGAGCATGTTCCTCTCACAAAAAAATCATCCAGGAGGAGGCAGGTGTGAAGGAATTGATTAGTGTGAGTGGATGAGGTTAAATTATGAATTCTGCAGGCACAGCTCCTGGTCCAGCACAAACCCTGCCTTTCCCCCTCTGCTCCTTTCACCCTAAAAAAGGAACAATCTCTCATTCCTGCAGCAGGAATTGGTGGTCCCTGGCTCCTCCAAGCCAGGCCAGGTGTGCAGCAGCTCCAGGTGACACCAGGGGATGCTCAGGGTGGTCCCTGCTTGTCCCTCACTGTTAATAGCAGAGACAGGTAATTATCTCAATTATCTCCCTGGAAAACAACGAATCTGACTCTGAAATGTGATCAGCACTCAGCTAGGGCCAGCTTTCTCCAAAGGGGCACAAAATAAGGGACCAGCTCCACACAAAATAAATCTGGATTCTGAGCTCCTTTGAAGATTATTTCCAATTAGACATCATCATCAGCATGCAAAGAAACCTGCCCCAAAATGTTCAGAAAAAAATCTGCTTTTAAAATATATCTGTAACTGGAAAAAAATGCACCAAAACCCAGCCATGCCTCCAGGATCACAGAGCTCTAAATCAGGAAGTGGGTTCAGTATGTCAAAGACAGGAAATAAATTAAACCAAATCAAATCATTATTTTTGAATAAGAAGAAAAGAAAAATAGGTTTTCTATTAGGTGAGGCAGACAGAAAGAGCTGCCTGTATAAATATATAAAAAGCAGGTAGAGTGTGACTTTCAGGGATCCAAGAACCATTTGTCCCCACAAAGTTTAACAGGCACCTTCAACTAGTAAAAGTTTCTAAATCTGATCCACACAAAATCTGAATTTAATTGGGAGCAGCTCTGTCATAGGAAGCTCAACACAGATTTCCAAGCCATTACAGAGAGGATAAATGGTGATGCTTAGGTGCTGCCTTTGAGTCTAGGCCCTTCAATTTGGTTTTATTTCCCTCTTTAAAATTAATGATATATTCCACATGTCTGTGGAATAATGGGACAGGAGTTAAGCAAAGAATATAGCTATTTCTATTTGCTTGCTGTAGAGAGCCAAACCATCCATCTTCCCATAATTGCTATCATGTAAACAGTCATTTAAAAACCCTGAGCTGACTTTCAGTGCTCTCAGGACTGTTTTTATTTTGGGTGTTTAGGGATGCTGGGTGTGTTTAAAGCGCGGGATAAGATGAGATTTTCAGGCTGGCTAAGGAAAAAGTGACTCCTTGCCATTGTACCTGCCTAGAAAAGCTCAGGACAGCAAGTGAAAAATAATCATGTTGAAAAAATAGAATTATCACAGCCACAGGGTCTGGAGCTGCTCTCTCCAATTAGTGCAGCTCAGAAGGAAACCT
This sequence comes from Sialia sialis, assembly GCA_009812075.1. Taxonomy (NCBI): domain Eukaryota; kingdom Metazoa; phylum Chordata; class Aves; order Passeriformes; family Turdidae; genus Sialia; species Sialia sialis. The sequence goes on along the minus strand of VRYO01002095.1, from coordinate 4,414,773 downwards.
GCCCTAAATCAGACCCTAACACCATTTGTTCAGCAGTTCCTTAAGATTAACAAGAGAGGAAAATCTTGTAGAATGGTGGGAAAAAATCATACACTCCTGAGAAAAAAGGGAAAATTCTCTCTTGTTATGGTAACAAGAAAAATTAACTCCTATCTGACAAATTATATGCTAGTGTTCAGCTTGGCACTAACCAAGGCTTTGAAAGCACATAATATAATTACTCTAACACAATGATTAGCCAGTAATTAGCACTGGCCTATCTTACATTAGAATCCTGGCTTTTTGTAATACGTTTTTATCTTTACCTACATTCATTTAGTACAAAAGCTGAGACACTCACATCATGGCAAATAATTAGGGCATGGATTTCAGCTTAGCACTTCGCAAGAGCACACTGCAGTCCAATAACTGGAACAGAATTTAATGTATAACATAAGGGCTAATTCCCATTATCTATCTGCTAATTATTCATTTGTTTCTTTACCATTTAATTAGAGAGCTGGCTGTGACACACTGCCATCCACGGGCACACCAAGGCTCCCTTGTTCCGTGGTACGATGTTTGAGGTGCTGTTTGCCAGATACCAATCAATAAATCTGCAAGGCTGCTTGTTCCTGCTGTGGGGGGCGGTTCCAGAAGGATCCAGTCCCCGAGAAGGTTCTGGCACCAGGGCAGGTCCAGCTCTGGCACTGGGGTGATGGTCAGCAGGGCTGGGAGGATCCTGGTGGTGCCAGGGGGTGAGGAGAGGACAAACTGAAACACTAATCTTAAAGAAATTAGGATTTTAGTTAAAAGTTAGAAGAAACTGGGTTGAGACAGTTACCTGAAACTTTAATTGATTGCCTGTCGATTTATGTTTGCTCAGCTGTGCTTGCAATGGGAAAGGATGGAACCAGTAGGGAGGGCCAAAGAACACAAACAATTGCAACCAGAAACTCATTCTTTGCAAAACTGGAGTTGCCCAGAAGCCATTTGTATTGTCATTGATAGAAAAGGTCAGGGCGAGGAAGACTCGCCTTATTCCTCCTTCTCAGACCCCTCCCCACAAAAACGACCCCAGACTGAATTCAAGAAGCCAACCCTGCTGCTTAGTTGCCAATCAAGCTAATTACCATAGGAAGGGGGGATGGGAGGGGCTGGTGTTATGAATATGGATTTGTTTGAACCTTTTGTCAATAAATAAACTCTGTGATCACCTGTGATTTTGCAGTGTGTGTTAGAGGGTTACCCCACACTGCTGCCCAGCTCTGAATAAACATACACTTTGTAATTTAAATTGTTAGAGAGTCTTTTGTCCATCACAGTTGAGTGTCCGTGTTAGACCAATACTCATATTTTGGTAAATCAAAACTCAGTTATTCCAGAACTGGAAAGGCACAGAGCCATGGAGGACAGGGAGGATCTGTCCCCTGGCTCAGCAGCAGAGGAAATCTCAACATCCCAGCCCAGGAGAGCTCTGCCTTGGGCAGGCTGGGCTGGTTCCATCAAATCTGCAAATTTCCCTCCCAGCCTGCAGGATGCTCACAGGATTTGTCCTGCTGGGTGTCCCTGCTGTGAATCTTTTCCCAGTTGTGTCTCTCAGAGGGCACAAACAATTCTGGCTGCCTGGCAGTCACCTGCAGGAGCTGGCACTGTCCCAGGGTGAATGTTCCCCACACTGCCCTCTAAACCTTCCCAAAAATGAAATGAACTTCCGTCCTGCTCAGCACAAACAGCATGAAACACTTGGATTAACATGTGGGAGCAGCAGCCTGGAGCTGCTTTGTGACCACAGCCCAGACATTGAAAGCCAGGTATCATCACCATTCACAAATCTCTGTTTGTTGGAGCAGGAGAAAACAGAATTTGAGTGTGGCAAGCCCCAAACCTCGCAGAGCAGGGTTTGAGCAGGGTTTGGTGTGGAGCTGTCTGGGACATCCCCAAAGCCTCCCCGCGATTTCCAGCCCTGCAGCCCCTGCTAGGGATGCTCAGGAACATTTCTGCCACGCCAGGGAAGCTCTTCTCAGCTCCGCGTCCTTGTTCAGCTGCTCCTCCCCTCTCTTCTCCAGCATTTGGGTCACAGACGCTCAGCTCCTCGTGGTTCTGCTCCCCATGTGACTGACTGCGAGCAAGGCAGCTCAGGAAAAATCCTTGGCACATCCTATTAATACACGAGGTGACAAGAATTCGTGACCCAGAAGAGGATCTATCATTTGCTGGCAAAGTCTTGGAAACGACTCATCCTCCTCATGCAGCTCCTCTCCCAGAATAGAGCAGTGCTGAAAACAAGAGCTGTCACTCTGCCTTTCCTGGGGGAAATTTGGGATCCAGGAGGGAAGATCCCCAAGCAGGGGCAGGGAGGGAGCACCCACAGGAAAGGTGTTGTTGGTGACAATAAAGAGAATTTTTGGCCCATGTTCTCAGAGCCATCAGATCACACACAACTGCTGCGAAGTGGCTGGAATTTATTTTTGAGGGAGTGTCTGAATATTTGACATTAAGAGCTTCTATTACGGTGCTGAAAAAAAAACAATTTTCACTGTGGTAAAAAAAATGACACTTGTGATGAGAGCTTTTAATTTCCATTCTGCCTGGTGTTTATCTCCACTGCTCATTCACCCCACGGTACGGATATTTTTTTTTCCTGAAACATTTTTTCTTGAACAATAAAATGTCTGATAAGAAGGAGAAAAAAAGATGGCATGGTTTCACTCTAGCATATTGCTGCCCTTGAAGAGCAAGAATAAACCTTCCTTTCATAATTTTGCCATCGAGCAACCCAAATCATTACAAGAAAAACCAGGCTGTCCTCACACAGAAAGAATATGTTAATTCTATTACTCCACCTAAGAGTGTTGCTGCTTTTATTACTTTGCAAATATCACCAGACTAAATCAAGTTGTTTTCTTTTGTGTGTGGCTGGCTCAAGGTATTATTTTGGAAATGTGCACGATGTCAGCCACCTCAGAAGGACAAAAAACAACCATGTTCCAGATAGTGACACTGCCTCCACATGAATCTGAGATGCCCTGTGCTGATGGTGCCTCCGGGAGCCTCCTCATCCCTGAAGAACCCTGAGCTCCTTCAATGATCCCAAATAAACACGGGGTGAGGCCCCAGACTGGGCGTCTTCTGTGCCCTGATCCTGAGAGCTGGGGCTGGAGCATCCCTGGGTGAACCTGGGCATCCCTGAGTGTCCCTGAGTGCCCCTGGGTAAACCTGAGTGTCCTTGAGCATCACTGCAAATCCCTGAGCCTCCCTGAACATGCCTGAGCATCCCTGAACATCTCTGAGCATCCCCTGAGCATCCCTGAACATCTCTGAGCATCCCTGAGTGTCCCTGAGCATCCCCTGAACATCCCTGCACATCCCTGAGCATCCCTGAGCATCTCTGAAATTCCCTGAACATCACTGAGCATCCCTGAGTGTCCCTGGGCATTGCTAAGCATTCCTGAAAATCCCTGAGCATCCCTGAGCATCCCTGGGAACGTCCTGGGCATCCCTGAACATCCTTGCATATCCTTGGGCATCCGCCGAGCATCCCTGAGCATCCCTGAGTGTTCCCTGACCATCTCTGAATATCCCTGAACATCCCTGAGTGTCTCTGAGCATCCCTGAGCATCTCTGAACATCCCTGAACATCCCTGAGTGTCTCTGAGCATCCCTCCACATCCCTGCACATCCCTGGGCCCTGTGCTCTCCCTGCCCTGGCTGCAGTAGGGCAGCTCCAGATGACAATTTGGCTCCTGGACCCCATCTGGTGTGTAATATTTTTGTTATGAATCCCCTTCCATCAGTTCTCTAATCCTTGAACTGCCTCCCTCTGCCCTTCACCGTTTCTGTCTTCATTTCAGCCAACAGAGAGGAATTGGTGTGAAAAAAATAAAAGTTATATATAGACACACACACACTTGGCTAGGCAAGCACTAAATAATGCAGTATGTTGTGGTGACACCACTGCTGGTTTTGGGGACACTTTCCTGGGGAGATTGAGACCCCAAAGGTGGAGGTAATTTGGTGGAAGGCAGATCTGTCCTTCCAAAATGCCAGCTGCTTTTCCAAGGGAACAAAAGGGAGCTGCAGCAGCCCAGGCTCCTCAGCCCTTTTCAAACCTTGCTTCATGCTTTACTGGTCAGGAAGATCAGCCTGGAAAGTTCTCACTCTCAGATTTCAGAAGTGGGAAGTGTTCTGCTCTGCAAGGAGGTGGTGAGAAATATCAGCAGCTCCCAAAAAACACATTTGCAAATTATGATCTGGCTGCAGCACAGCTCAGGCACAGCAACACTTCTTGTTGCAGTCCATTTAGCATGACGCTGCAAGCTGGAGGAAACAGGCCCTGCAAGTTCATTATCATCAGGTTCCAGCTAAAAAATATTTGGAAGAGATCCTGAAATAATTACAAGAGCATGTGAATGATATCACAATTAACAGGAACAGGCTGCAGAAGGGTTTCTTCCTTGCTCACCTCCATAGGAAGAGAGATGAGGCTTTTCTGGAAAATAACATCAGCCTTCCAAATCTGCCTGATGATGTCATGAAAAATTAAATCTGAGATTCTCATTTAGACATTACTAAAGCAAATCCATACATCCCTGTCTCTGTGTGGAAGCCTCTGCCACACTCCCAGTGGTGACATTTCTCCAGCACTTCCTATTTCATCTCTCCTGACACTGCTCATTGCTGTGGAGATGACTGGCATCTCAAATACAGTCCAGTTAATCTCACTGAATTTTACCCCATCCATTCATTGCACAGCATTGTTTAATGAAATCTCAAATTATTTTTTTTCTTTCTTTTTTTTTTTTTTAAAGCAGGGCTGCAAAACCATGACTGATGAAATCTTATTGGAGTCTCAGCAGTGCCACACGTGGTGCTGAATGCTGAACAGAGAGGGGATTTTGTTCTCCAAGGGCCACCACACTCCTGCTTTAATTCCACGTGACGATGCAGCCACCCAAAATAAATGCAGGAATTTTATTTCCAGGTGAGGCTGGAGCAGCACTGAGGCTCTGTTTGGGCTTGCACAGTGCCCCAAAATCGAGGTGCAAAACTCAGCCCAGGTGCGGCAGGTCCTGCAGGGCTGGAGCTGCCAGGAAAAGGGAATTTTGGATATCCCTGTGCAGAGTGACAGTGGCACAATGACAATGACGGTGACAACCCCGTGGGGTGGCAGTGGTTGGAATCAGCTGGAAACCTGGCTCAGCACCTTCAGAATTCGTGCAAACATCCCAGGCAGGGTGGGAGGGCACTGAGATGGCCTTGGGAATGCTCCCTGCAGAGGGGACAGAGCACAGAGCTGTGCCACAGCCACTCCTCAGAAAATCCAAACAGTTAAAGCCACACTGGGAAGTTTCACTAATTTTTAAAAAATTTATCAGCTTGCCACGCAATCCATCACTTAAAGACTAAATCCCCTGGCAAGAAATCGATGCAGCATGAGTCCTGACCTTGAACACATCAATTCCTCCTAAGGAGCAGAAGAAATTGGGGTAATACTTGTTTAAACAATCCCAGTGCTGTGGCGCACTTTGGAAGTGAATCCCAGAATTACAGACCAGGAATCTTTGCCTTGTCCATACACATGTACAGTAATTTCACGATTATAAGCTGCACCTTTTTCATTGAAGAATACAGCCTACCCCAGTAGTGCAGCTTATATTCAGGTGCGGCTTATTTATGGACAAATCCCAGCAAAATGTCAACCCGGAAGTGAGAGCCTGGGGCTGCCTTTAAAGCCTTGGCTGGTTGATGAAAACTGTTTGCAACTTGAGCACCTGACACCAAACCCGGCTGGCAGCAATTCTGTTACTAATTTGTTACTTTGTTACACATGGATCCTCGCTTTTTTTAAAAAAAAGGTGCGGCTTATATTCAGGTGGGGATTATATATGGACACATCTCATGGTCTATCTGGCTACCGGGAGGTGCGGCTTGTAATTGTGAAATTACTCTATTCAGAATATTTCAGAGAATATGCAGGCAGCTCTTGCAGCCTCAGAGGGCACTGGGAGTGTGCAGGAATTTGTGCCTGGAGCTCCAGCAGCAGCACAAAGGCTCTGGCAGAACAAGAAGGGTCAGGCTGGGGTGTCTGAGTCTCCTGTGCTCAACTCCTCGTTGCCAGGGTGTTTTATATCTTAATTCCGTGTACAGCCTTAGGGATCCTCACTCCCAGAATGTTTAACTCACCCACAGGAAAAGCAAATGCCAAGGAGACCCTGCAAGGGCAGCCAAGTGCCACCACCCAGCTGGCTGAAATGGTTTTATTTTAAATAAATGACCTGCGCAGAGGCAGGGCAGGGTGGCACCGGGCTGCTCTCTGCCCCTAGTCTGGATTTTTGAGTGTGTGTTTCAGGTCTGGCTCACTGATAATAACAGAGCTGAATGGGGATGGGCACGGGGGAAAAGCCAAACGAGGAGTTTGTGCTGCACACCTACAACCTTCCAGGCCAAATTTGCAAACTGGGAAGTGCAAATAATACTGCGGAAAAATAAAAATAATAAAAAAATAAATACAACACAATAAAACACAATAAAACACAACAAAATAAAATAAAATAAAATAAAATAAAATAAAATAAAATAAAGGATTTTTTTTCCCCAGTAATGCTGAGATGGCAAGGAAAGCAAAGTGAGCTGGGACTGGACTTTGAGGATGTGCAGCTACTCAGTCTGGCAATGCTGAGCAGGGCTGGGACCTGTCTCACACCTCTCCCCGACAGGCGTTATCCTCTGCAGGAAGTTTTGAGCTCTTTAACTAATGGAGTTTTTATTAGTGGAAAGTAACTCCAACAACTTTATTAACTTTTTTTTTTTTCCCATCTCTACCAATTACTGGCTACCTCTAGAGCAGACTCCTTGAGTCTCCTGAAGAGCTGTTGAGAGAACCCTGCCATTTGCTGCTGTTGTTATGGCTGTTCACTGGTAATAAACATTGCAGGAGCATTTTATAAATTGTGACAGTGGAAGGTAATTTTCCACACTATGGCTGAGATAAAAGGCAATGATGATTATCATGCATTTCCCTAAGTAAATATAAATCATGGCAGTTGTTTTGGATCTTGTCTTGACTGTTTACCAGCTCCTGGAGCAAAATTCTCTTTCTGTTTGGATTAAACTTCCAGAAGAGGCCCCACCAGAGCAAGTTAATTCTCTCATGTGCATCATGGATTTTTGGGTTCCTTGAAATTATTTAATTTCTTATTTTTTAACACAAGGATATACACTAGCCCTGCCCCAGTGAAGAAAATTAAGTTATCCCAGGTAGAATCTGGGCCACCTTCCAAAATGCTTTTAAAAGTTATTTATTAATTTAGATGGAGCCCCTCAATATATGCTGCTGCCAAGATGAAAAGTTATGCCAGGGGAGATGTTCTCAGACATTCCCTTTCATTTCTGCCCTCTTCTCATGGCACTGGATGGAATTCTTCTTCCCTCCAAGACAGAAATTAATATCACACACATACAATAATGGAAACAAGAACCAGGATATGAACTGGAGACATTTTGGCCTCCAAACAATAACTTCTCTGCACCAACTAAACGCCTTTGACTGAGGCAATAGAACATTTCTATCTACAGAGGATAATCACAGCCTGCAGCACAAACCAGAACTGATGTTATGTTTGAGCTGGGAAAGGACACAGCACTAAGGTGGACCCATCAAATTACATTACTGCTTAGAGTTAGCTTGGAAAAAAAAGACAGGGCAGGCTCTCCATGTGGCTGGACCTGTGTTCTGAAAGTCACAACTCCTGAAGAGGCAGGGTTGGTGTTTTGTTACAAAGGCTCTGGTGTTCTCTGCTCATTTCCTCCCACCCCTGTGCTCAGGGATTCACTCTTGCAACAAATGCTGCCTGAAATACAATTTCTGGGACAAACCTAACAGCTAAAATGCCAGTTTGGGCTCAACCTTGATCACAGGTTCAATACAAGCCCTTTAAAAAAATTTATATAAGTATTATTTTCTTTCTCTAAAGCCCTCTGAAAGGCTGTGGGCCTGTGCTTTCTGTTCCAGATGTGTTGGCTGTGGATGAACAGACATTTTGTCTTGGGTTACAATACAGGATGTGATCAAACGTTTCTGTTCTGTCACCATCTGTTGAGGGTGGGGCAGTGATCCTGATTACCATGGGAGGTATTCTGCTAATGGACCATCCATTGAAACCAGCTGGGGCAGAGTTGTTTATTTCCAAAGGGAACATCTCCTGCTAATGGGCCATCCATTGAAACCAGCTGGGGCAGTGTTGTTTATTTCCAAAGGGAACATCTCCTCTTAATGGGCCATCCATTGCAATCAGCTGGGGCAGTGTTCTTTATTTCCAAAGGGGACATCTCCTGTTCATGGC
>VRYO01002095.1:4392754-4405449 GCA_009812075.1 Sialia sialis | reverse complement strand
AGTAAAGAACTGTTATTGCTATTCCCATATCTTTGCCTGAGAGCCCCTTCATTTCAAAATGATAATAATTTGGAGGCAGGGGGTTTCCATCCTCCATTTGAAAGAGAAGCTCCTGCCTTTCTCAGCAGACACCTGTCTTCCAAACCAAGACATATTTCCAGTGCCCTCAGTGTTCCTAGTTCCAGATGTGTTGGCTCTGGATGAACAGACATTTCCAGTGCTTGGTGCTCTCAGTGAATTCTGAGTTCCAGATGTGCTGTGGATGAACAGAGATTTCAAGTCCTCTCAGTGTTCCTGGTTCCAGATGTGCTGGCTCTGGATGAACACACACATTTCCAGAATTTACTGTCCTCAGTGTTCCTGGTTCCAGAATCTGCCCCAGCTTCAGAACTGGCACTGAGGAATCTCCTCCACATCTCAATAATGAATAAACAGTAAATTGGTTTCAACTAGGGCATTTGGCCAGGTGAAACTCCAGCCTCTCACCCCAGTCTTTCCTCTGACATCTGCTGGAATGCAGCTGATAATCCGCATGCAATTCAGATATGCACAGTGCAAAATCTCCTGACAATAAAAAAAGGAGGGTGGCAAGGCCGCTGCTCTAAGTCTGCACCAGACACACCTCAAGTCACCATCCCCAACTGTTTTTAGGCAGGAACTTTTCTAGGGTAGAGATTTTGGCTCATTTTCCAGAGTTTCAGATCCAGATTTTTCTCTCAGTAAGGTCAAAGGAAGCAGAGATGGTTTCTATGGAGTGTGATATTCAAACACAGCATCCTGAAGGTTCAAATTCCCTTCACAGCTGAAATTTCTCTGGGTAACATGTATCAAATATTGTGACATTTGCAAAATGTCCCCCTCACATTTCCCCCTCAGTAAAGCACACATGTGGATCTGTGACTTATGTTTTAAACTCCACCAAAAATCCGGGTACAAATATCTGTGACAAATACAACTGGGACAGCCAGACCTTTGTGGGAAGGTCTTGATAAATTGCTGCACTTAAAGGTTTTGGTGTCATCATCTCAGTTACCTTTTCATGAACTCATGAGTTCATAGACACCTCCAAGGAAATCAAATTCATTCCCTTACAGGAGCAGTGAAAGAGGAAAGGAAGATTTTTCAAAATCCTTTTTTTTTTTCCAACCAAAATGAAAACATCAATTATTTCAATTGAAATTTTGATTCTTTAGGACCTCATTTGTGCTCCTCCTCCTCTCTTTGTTCTCCCAAGCCTTCCCAATAAATCTGCAAGCAGTGCTGAGATGAATGCTCATTGTGAAGGATGAAACAAAAGCAATAAGGTTAAAAAAACAGAGCCCAGGACTGCAGGGCAGAGAGCCTGGAGAGCTCTCAGATGTGAGATGATTTCAGCACAAATTGGCTGGAGAGTGGGTGGACCCTTCACCTCTGCAGAGCACCAGGAATAAGAAATTCAAACACTTCTCTCCCAGCTGCCACGAAGCCCAAGGATTGTCCAGCTAAGACCTCGCCATCCATAAAGCTCCAAAAATGGATAAATTTTGAATTTCTGCCAGGGAGAGAAATGAGAAATCCAGCAGAGCCATTTACTCCTGACTCCAACAACTGAAAGAACAGCAAAGAGAATTTCTGCTGGTGTGAATCATTCTGAATCATCCTGAATCCAAATCCTGAGAGGGATTAAAAAAAAAAAAAAAAAAAATTCTGCAGTTGTCTGGCCCGCCAGGAGCCCACACAGAGCAGCTGACTGTCCTGGAAGGGAATGCAAACATCCAGGACAGAACTTTTGTTGGTCTAAATATCAAGGAAAACAAAGATTGTCAAGGACAAACATACCAAGTCCTTTTAACTTATTCAGATTTTGACACACTATATTTTTGAAGCACTTTCCCACTTTCCCTCATCCAAATTAGATAGGAAGACCTGAAAATTTGTGTATTAGCCAACTGAGAATGCTCCTTTTTTTTTTTTTCCCATTTAAAAATAACTTTCCAGACTGAGATGTATTCCATTTTCTGGTAAAACATCTCCCATTTGAAAAGGTTAGGCTCAAAACAAAATTCCTCAACATAACTGAAATGCTAAGCCTTTTTTTTTTTTTTTAATTTTAATCAGTATGCTGTACACTGCCACCAAAAATAAACAGTCTTTTTCAGAAATGAAGAAAACTCCTAGGAAGTAGAAAAGCCACTTTATACACAATTCTGCTTTAAGAGGAACAGAATTAAAATATTTTTTCTCTTCATTTTCTGATGTTGCAAATCCAGCAGCTCTACAATTCTCACCCTTTTTTCCCAAAAATAAATAGGAGAGGGTCAGACCTCGATTTCTATGACACAAAACAAGGCTTAAAGAATGAAATTCTATTTTCAGGTGGAGCCATCAGAAACTTGTGTTTGCAAGGATCCTGGAGAAATAAAAAACAGGTTTTTTTCTCATCAGAAAAAAATCCTAAAACTGTGCCAGTTACACCTGTAAAAAATATCCTAAATCACTAAAAAATAAATACAAACAATATCTAAAAAGAAACACAACACAAAAAAAAAACCTCTGATGTGTTTGTAATTGATAACTAACCAAAGTAACAGCTGGTTACTAACCAATTAAAAATAAACATCATACTTTATTGATCCTTACATATTTAAGCATAAAAATAAATCAAAGCCCTTCTTTCACTACATAAACAAGAATATATCTTGTCTCATTTTTATCTCTAACATAAAAATACCAGAACATCCCAGCTGAGTATTGGAAGACTATTTTGTGGTGGAAAAAAAATTTAATATTTTTTAAATTAATTAAAATTAATTAATAAATTTTAAAAAAGAGAAAAATTTGTGCTTGCACTCAGAGCATATCCCAGCCACAATTTCCTGCTCAGAACGATGAGCTCAGCATTTTTCCAGCTAATAGAAAATAAAAAATAAATTTAGAAAAGGTTTGGAGGAATGGCAGAGGCAGGATCCAAGTGGTGCAGGGGATTTCAGAGTTTTACTCTAAATGTGAAACCCAGCCCTGCTGAACTCCATTCACTCAGAAATCTCTGCCTGATCAGAATGGAGGATTGTGCTGCCAGGATTACATCAGATGTCACCATTTGGACAGAGTCCACCTCTCCTTTCATGGACTGAAACGTGTGAAATTCAATTGCTCTGCTGAAGTCTTAATTTTGTACCAATTTACTCACAAGCGCTGAAAGGAAAATCAAATGTGAAACGTGCAGGAGATGAAAGCACCTCGTGCTAATGAGAGCCATCTGTTTGTTTGCTTCCCTTTGAAACCCTTTCCATAGGTGGGAATGAAAGACTTGAGACACCTTCTCATGTGCTCAGCCTCAACAACAACAAAGAAATAAAACCACAGACTCATCATCTTCAGTCACAAAACTTGGGCTGAGGAAATAAACCCAGTCCAGTTCCTCCAGGGGAGTTTTGATGTGGAGGTGACACCAGGACTGACACCACGTCCAGAACTGCCTTGGTTTGACACTGAGTTATTTCTGAGTTATTTTATGATGCTGTTTCACCATCTCCTGCTATTTCACAACCAGTTTATCCCAGTTTGCTTTGCCCAGAGCACCCCAAGCACAGCTTTTATCTACCAGCACCATAGCACACACACAAACACATAAATATATAAAATAAAACAAAATAAAAAATAAAATAAAATATTATATTATATTATATTATATTATATTATATTATATTACATTACATTACATTATATTATATTACATCATATTATATCATATCATATCATATTACATTTATTATATTATATTTATTATATTATATCTATAACCACACAGCACACTGGGCAGTGCCCACACACAGCCAGGTTTGAGTGGAAAATGAATCCTCTGAACACAAGGACTGGCAAAAGGAAACGAAATTGGAAACTCACCACCTCAAAAAAAACCCTTTGAAATGCCAGCCATCCATGAGACATCTGGATAAAATCAGATTTATGGCCCTGCTGAGAGCTGCACCCAGCAGATAAATGCTAAACATTCAGCCAGAGGTGTCTCTAATCAGATCCAGCTACAGAACTACACAAGTCTCAGCAATCAGCTGAGCCCAAAATGACTGATTTTGGGGGGAGGGGTTATTTCCCAGTCAGGTCTGGCAGAATTTAGGGAATGGTGCAAACAGGAGGGATGGGACAACTCTGAGGAGCAGCACCTCACACTCTGACACCTTCTGCCCTACAGGCTCAAAAGGGTTAACTGGTTCCATAGCCAGAAAGGCATTGCTCAGAAAAAAAAAAAAAAATACAGTAATTTCGTGACTATAAGGCACACTTTAAAGCCTAAAATTTTGATCGGAACCCAGAAGTGTGCCTTATAATCCAGTGTGCCTTATATATGGACAAAGTTTGGAGATTTTCCAACCCAGAAGTGCGAGCCCGCGAGAGCTGTGAGAATCATGGCAGCTGGCGCCGGGGGCGGGCTGGAGTGCCGGGGCCCATGGCACGGGGAGGGCGCCTGGGGCTGCGTTTAAAGGCTGCGCCGATCCATGAAAAATGTTTGCAAATTGAGCAGCTGCCAGTAAACCCCGCGATGGCACCATTCCGTTATTAATTCGTTACTTTGTTGTGTGCGGATCCTCGCTGCTAAAAAAAAGTACCCCTTATAGTCCGGTGTGCTTTATGTATGGGCAAAGTTCGGAAATTTGCCGACAATCCAGAAGTGTGCCTTATACTCCGGTGCACCTTATAGTTGTGAAATTACTGTAAACACAATTTCAAGTGTTTTTTTCATATATAAAGGTTCTTTTCTGTCCCTACAGCATTTCCTAAATTTCAAAAAACACCCAAGCCGCAGAGATTAATGAGATTGGGGGTCTCTTAAGAATTCTGATGTTTTGTACCAACTGCTACCTGCACTCAGGACTATTGCTATAAAATTCTTAAATCATCATTAGAGCAACACGTGCTCAGTGCCCGGTGCTGATTTAGGGAGGATTCCCAGGATATCATTTGGAGCCTTTTAGGGCCCATTTCCTGCACAAACCCATCTGGGCAGTGTCACGGTGCTCCCCAGGGACTGGCACCACAAGAACATTTCCCAAATTTTAATGCTGGATTCGGGATTCCTGGGAATTGCCTCACATGTTTTTCACCTGGCTGCAGCCAGTGGTTCTTGCCAGGTTTGTTAGTGAGCACAAAAAAAAAATCCCAAATCCTTCCTAAGAGGCTGAAAACAAACAGCAAATTTCAGTCCATTTACAAATATTAATATTGTGCTTAAATTCAATCCTATTGAAAGCATTGCTGGAGCTGAAGGGATAAAACAAAGTTGTGTTTTTAGGAATTATGGCTGGAACAAGAAGAAGTCATAGCCCTGCCAAGCTGGAATCTCCTTCCCTGGGTGCTGAGCTCAGTCTGACCTTGGGACTGTGCTGGATGTGAGGGATCCTCAGGTCTGCAGGGAGAATTTGGAAATTTCTTCTGACAAGAGCCAAGCTGGACAGAGTGGGAAAGGCTCGTGGTTCATTGGAGTGGAAGCCCAAACTGAGATTTGGCTCTGTAGGGTGAAAAACTGAAAATGCAGTGTCACTGTGAGAAGGGCAGTGTCACTGTGAGAGGGGCAGTGACAGGAAACAGGACCTGGAACAGAAGTCAGGAGGATTAAACGACTGCATTCCCAAAATTTTAAATCCACACAACACTTCATATTTTCAGTAGCTTTTCACCTCTTATTTTTCCTCCCTTTTATTCAACTTGACACAAATGGCTGCCTAATAAATTAGCAGCACCTTGATTTGACAAGCTTCTCCCCAGTTGCATTACAATGTCAAGTACCAGGGCCACTGCCTTCAGCACAGCCTTGACCATTTGTCATTTCCCTATAATTAATTACAGCTGTCTCAAGCAAGGCTGTACAGGAATGATAAGACTATTATGCAGCTTTCAACATTCATTGTCTGAGGGATTTTCACTCTCTTCATTGTTCTCCAGGGGGGCACTGTCCAATGGTTTGGGCATAAAATTAATTTTATCATTAATAGGAATCCAAAGCCCATTTTCTTTCATAACTTAAACTTTTTCTTTCTTCGTATTTTGCTAATAGCTTGGGTGGTTAAGGATGCACCACACGCTGGGAACGTGCAGTGCTCACCCTCTGCTGGGCTTGAGTCACACTCCAGAATCCTCAGCTTGCAGAAAACTTTGGGATTTCAAGACTGGCTTCTAATCTGCACCTGAAATTCTTTCCTCCTTTAGGGCTCTCAGGTCAGAAACATGTCAAGAAAATAAAAAAGAAAAGAGTTCTTCATAATTTCGTAAACTTCGTAATTTGAAGTTTCTTTATGGATTTCGCTTCACAGGTTGCTGTTGGCCATACCTGTGATCTTTTTTACATAATCTCATGAGACAGAACCCAAACTTCTGCCAGCTGTGGAGTTAAAGAATGGCAAACAGGACTTTGGGAAGACCCTTTACTTCCTTTCCCAAAAATCTATCAAATACTTTGAAAACATTTTATCTCACTTGCACATATTATTTTGATAATTGGACAGATCTTTCAGGATAAAGAATTTCCTTTCCTTTTTCTCTTTTCCTTTTTGTTTCCATTTTCGTTTTCATTTTCCTTTCCCTTTTCCCTTTTCCCTTTTCTTTTTCCTTTCCTTTTCTTTTCCAAAACCAAAACACATGCAAACAAACAAACAAACAAAAAAGAAACCCAAAAAACCCCAAAAAACCCCCAAAAAATCCCTCCAAAAACCCCCCAAAAAGTGGCAGCCCCACTTTTTTTCCCCAAAACCGAGCAGCAAATGGCATCCAGTGACATCCAGACACTCAAGCTGTGAGAAATCAGCAGTCAGAAGTTCAGAGCTCATCCCCAGCACCCAGAGCTGCTCCCTCAGATTTTCCTGCACTGCTGCTGAAGCCACTGCTTCATGAAAAATCCCCTTTTTTATTTTATTTTTATTTTTTGGTTCAGCATTCAGAATTGCACTGCCTCTCTGATCCCAGTTCCGCTTGGATCCTGCTCCCTGCACTCAGGAACATTCTGTGCCGAGTTATTCCTGAGATTTCAAAGATTTCTGCGAACAGATTTGAAAAGTTTTATCTCCCCTACACTTTTTTTTTTTTTTCTGGTGTCAAGCTACAGCTGTGGGTGAGGGGGAAATGGAATTTCAAACCCAAATCTGAGAGGGTCAGAAAAGCAAGGAATGAGATTGGGATGACATTTTTGTCAAGGATCTCTCTTTGTGTTTCGACAAAATCAGTTCTGGCCACTCCAAATTTTTCATTAGATTTGTTTGAGAATTAACAGCTGATTCCACACCCTGACAGCGATGGGGAATTCTGAGTGTTCTGCCAAATTTCACATGGAAGTTATTTTGGAAAATGCCAAAATGCTCCTTCCAAAAGTATTCTAGTAAAATTTTAACATTTTGCTCTGAAAATTTGGCTCTAGCTTTCATTTACTCCTTTTTTACTGCTAAAAAGAAATAAATTTAAAAGCAAGAAAACATCAGAGAAGGAAAACAAAAGTTTCGATTTCAATAAAATTTAAAAAGAATAAATAAATAAAATAAATAAATAAAATAAATTCACAGATGTGCCCAAGGCCTTTGACTCTGCTGATTCACCATGGCAGGAATTTCAGTGGGGCAGAGAAATCCCAAATCCTCCGTGACAGACACGAGCACAGCCAAACTGCCTGGAAGAATGTTCAGCTCCAAAAAAACCACAGGGAACCAAATGCTTGGATACAGAGAGAGACAAACACTAAAAATCCCCTCTCAGACATAAAACAAGAATGTGAACGACCAAAAAAAGAAAAATTTCTTCCCATACTCACTAAACCTGTCTAGGACATGGTTTTGAGTCATTTTTCCTTCAGAGACTGAACCTGAATTTATTTCTTCCTCCCCACATTCCAGTGAGACCCGGTTTAGAAAATAAAAGCTCATTTAGCACTCAGGGATGAGCTGAGAGAAAAACTAGAAACCATTTTTCCCTGGAGGAGCCACTGGGAATTTTTATTTCTGGGGAAGAATAAAACCACAGCCAGATTTTCAGGGGCTCAGTTTCCTCCCTTTGCTCTCCCAGCTTCACAAACCCAAGGTGGTTTGGTTTTATTTTATTATAATGGGAGAAACATTTTCCAAAAGCTGCTCTGCTCAATCCCCAGGCACTCTGAGGATATTTTTATTTCTTTAATTTTAATTTTTATTTTTATTTCTTTAATTTTACACCAAACACAGAGGAGATCCCAAACAGAGCCACAGCCCCAGGCAGCATGAGCAGGAAAACCACAGTAATTGATAAATTACTGCAGGTGAATTAGGTGGAAACATTTGATGTGGAGCCTGTTCTGGCTCAGCTTTTCAGGACTGATACCTTGCACTTTAAACTGATATGGTTTTGATGAGAAACAAAACTGAGCCCAGCTGGGCCAAGCTTTACCTGTCAGGACAGCTCCTCCCTCAGGGTAAGGATGTAAACACCTTTTTTTCACTTTTTTTCTTGCAAACAAATGTTCTTCATTGAATATAACTGTGTGTATATATATATATATATATATATATGCGTATATTAATAGAGAACTGGAAATGAAGGATGAGGGAATTCTGGAATTCTGCATGGAAAGGGAAATCTCGGCACCAAACAGCGCCAACTGCAGAAACTCCAGGGGAGTTCAGGAATTATAGCCTGGATTTAACTCCTGGGGAAAAATTGGGATTGTTCTCAATCATTGATATGAGTGAGCTTCATTTCTCTTCATACATTACACAATCTGGCTTTATTTTATTTTATTTTTTTTTCAGAATATCAGGATAGAAGACTATATACGTGTTCTGAGACAATCTCCAATTTCCTTCTTTCTTGACGGCTGTGGCAAAGAAGAGACGGGGTCTTCATGATTTGCTTGCAAGGAGCCATGAAGCATTTATTGATTCACAAAACAAAGTTTATATACTTTTTCTATTTTTACTAAAAATAGCGCACCAATAATATTCGTGTAACTAAGGTATATTGCTTAATTGTAACTAGATAGCATTGCTCAATCTAGGCCTCCTTTAAGCTAGCCAGGTAGATACAATATTTCTCACAAATCCTCATAGAAACTGCATGCTAAGCACTCTGTACCAAGCACCTTCTTATCTCTTACATTCCTTCTCCAAAATCCCGCTTGCTTCTGCCAAGGCTTGGGCCTGCTCACTCCCGCCAAGGCTTGGGCCTACTACGGCTCACAGATCCACATTGGTTGGGACAAGTACTAGCAGTTCTGCTCTCCAGTTGTATTCCCACACTTTGTCATTGTGATATAAAAAATTAATATGGAATAAACTCCAGTAAGAGGGAATTTCCACATCTCAGGTCATGCACACACAAATTTATCCATGGAAACATTTGTGGGAGATGAGCAAATCAGTCTGATCATCCCAAATCACCTTGAATTTCTCCTCTGACACCACAAACTCTCCATGAACTTTGAAGACAAGTACTGGGCGGGAATTTAACCCAAATAAACTAATTCTACAGCAAGAACAACATTCCAAAAACAGTAGTCTATTAATATCCAATGAATTAGCTGTTATTTTTGTGAAAGGATGGAGAATATTAAAAAATAAAGCCCGACAAATATCTATTTTAGTCATCACTAATGCACTGCTTCTGACCCAGGATAATGAATAATCAGATTTTGGAAGCCTCACACACGTGCTGTCGAGTTTCTTATTTGGGAATTATGCAGAGAAAGTGTCTGCTAAAATAATAATTTAAAAAAGAAGCACAACTGGAGAGTTTTACCAAGAATAGATCTCACCATACTCTATTCACAACTCGCTGTGGGAAGAGGAAGGAAGGAAGGGAAGTAATTGCTATTTAATTATATCATAAAAACATCAGCTGCCATTGCCAGTAAATGCCAGCCCATGAACAGCTCCCAGAGTTTGGGGCTCCTGGAAACCTAGCCCAGGGAGGCAGGAAAAGGAAAAATTCTCAGTTTAATGCAGCCCCCATTCCCATCCTCTAAACTATGCTCATTTATTACATTTATCATTTATCACATTTATCATTTATCACATTTAGCATTTATCATATTTATCATATTTATCATTGATAAGATTTAAAATTTATTATATTTATCATTGATCATATTAATAATTTATTACCCCAGACATTCCCATCCTGGCTCAGCCCAGGAGCACACCTGGGGCAGTTCCTGACCCCAATCCCATTCCTGATTTCCCTCCCCATCCCTTCACCTTCCTATTGCCCCAGCCTTGTTTCACACCAGATGTGATCCCACTCAAGGATTCTCCAGCCCTAACCAACTGCACAATTCAAAATTCAAAGTTCAAAATCCATCAGGAATCAGGCTGGGAGCACAGGGGACGATGTAAAATGGAATTACCAAACCCTCCAGAGCAGAATTCCCTCTCAGGGGAGCAGGGAATGTCCTGGGCACTGTCCCAGAATTTCCTGCCATTATTTCAGTGGCCACAGTGGCCACTGATTGCTGCAGCATCTCCTGTTCCTCTCATTCCTGCTGCATTCACTGCCTGAACAATCAAAGTTTCCTTTTTCTTGTTGTTTTTCATTTATCCAGAGGTACAGGAGTGTTTTTTGCTGCATCTCTGAGTGCATCCCAGCCCAGGAGTGACAGCCATCCCCACCCAGCCGTGGCAGGAGGTGTTTGCAGATTTGGGGCTGTAGACGGAGTTTTGGTGAGCTCGGGCTCAGCAGTAAATGAGCATTAATTACTGTGTGAAAATTAATTACTAAGTGAGCAGCTTTCCCAGTCTGCTGCCTTTCCAGAGCTCCCCAGCACTCCCAGAGTGTTCACAGCCACACTCTGTCAGCCCCCCTCATTTCCAGCAGCCAAACCTGTCCAGAATAAATAAAAAAATAAAAAAATGTTTCTCCAAAGTGCCTGGCCATCCATGGAAAAGCAGAGATCAGGATGTCACACACATCCAGGGAGCCCAGACATACCTTGGGCTGCTCCAGCTCCTGGCTGGAGCTGCTGCAGGCACATCAGATGGCAACTCCTATTTTTATTCTCTTGTGCCAGATGTGCAGCTTTCTCCTCTGTTCATTCAGCTTCAGAGGGTTGTGAAAAAAAGAAAAAAAAAAAGAAAAAAAAAAAGAGAAAAGCTAAATTGCTCTACCTTGCTGCAGACTCTTCCCTTGCAAAATATCTGGATCCTTCACCCTCTTTTCTGAGTGGCAGAGGCAGGAGAAAATTGGTTTTTTCACTCATTTCTGCTGGGATTTGCAGGATGAAACAGCACTGGCCACTCCTGGGGAAAAAGGGAAATGGACAGGAGGGAATCAGAACTTTCCACTTTTCACTGCATGTTCTGATAACAGCTTTGAGATTTGTATCAGGACCTCTTAGAAGAGGATTTGGGTCTGGAGCTGTGGGGTTTTGTTCAGTTCATACCCCCAAAGCAGAACCCCAAAAACCACCAGATTATCCTGGAGCCACAGGGCAAGTGCAGTGCAGGCAATAAAAGGCAGCTCAGGGTTTTTTTTTTTAACTCCAATTTATGCAAATGGTGTGATAAACTCCCGGAGAATTCGCACATTTTAGAGTTTGTTTTGGAAGTTTTGTGCTCCTCTCAGAAACAACTACCAGTACTCCATAATAACACCACTTTCCCCTGAAAATAAGTCTCTATAATGAAAGACCTTGGATCCTCCAGCCACAAAAATTATGTTTATGGGCCTCTTTCTATAAGCATGTGAGAGGATGTGGATGTGGGATTGAAATCCTTTTCATTTGGTGTAATAGTCAATAGTGCCTAATCACATATTGCATTTTTACTGAGGGGAAATGATCTCATTATATCAGTTTTGGATCCCCCATGATTCTTGAGAGTGAGTAAATGAGAAGTTTCCAAGTGAGTAAGTGCATTCCTGATGAGACTGAATTCTTTTTATACAATCCCATAAAGGACATCTCTCCTCATCTCCATGCTGAGCACTGTGTAATATCCAGTGTTTCATCATTAGCCAGCCTAAATGGACATTCATTGGATTAACATTATCATGTTTAAATTCCTCCTGCAAAATAATACATTAGAGATTATTGCTGGAGTTTTTGCTCCGAGGCACTGGTGCTGGTAATCAAAATCTCATTAAAAGGAATTCATATATTCTGTACCCACACGATCTCCATTTCATTCCTGTCCCTGGGCCCTCCATGCAATAATTTATTTGGGTGTTTTACCTAAGGAGAAACTACCCAATTTGCCTTTTTTAAGAGCAAGTGTCAGAGGTACAAAGGGAATCAGACACTGAGTTGTTTACACACACTCAGGAGCTTTGGGAAAAAAATAATTTCTTTCTTTCTGCCAATTTCCATCAAACTATTACAGGAAGGAGAAGTTTATAAACAGGCACTGCTGTGATGGAAGGTCAGACAGGAACATCCTCTGACACTGCAATCTGGTTCACTGGAAGGTAACACAGCTTTAGAGGGAAATCTGCCTTTTAACCACATTTTTAGCTTTGCCTCTTCACTCTGACTAAATTTCTTTCAAACCAGAGATTCCTTTAAAGGTTAACTCTGTGGTTACCACAACCAAATCCTCTTGCAATGAGGTGTGAATTTTATGCAGAGTGGTGCTTTCCTGTCACCAAGCAGAAAAAATAGAGGACAGTTTTCAGTGATCACAAATTAATTAATTTATTTTGCTTCATAATCACGATTATCATGAGAATAACTGCACTGTTTAATTTTTAAAAAG
>VRYO01002095.1:4281501-4322384 GCA_009812075.1 Sialia sialis | reverse complement strand
ATTTTGGGGCAGCAGGAGTGAAAGTGGGACATGTCACCTTGGCAGAGGTGACACCTATTTGTGTCTGCTTTGAAGCACAGCCCTTCCTGACAACTTTGAACGAACTTTTGTTTTTATTCTTGAGGCACAAAAGAGAATAAATACATATTCAAAGCCAGTAATGAACTCGTGGGCAAAACTCTTTAAAAGCCATCTCTTATTTTTGTGCTGTGACAGTAATGGGTGCTGCACCTTCTCTGCAAGGGGGATTCTCTGGAAATGATCCAGGCAGAAACACCCAGCCAGCATTAAATCCATCCACCGTGGGAATCAGCTGAAAAATGGGATTTCCATCCCTGAACCCAGCATTCTGTAAAATGAAGGAGCAGGAGCTTTTCCCTGTTATGGCTTGCACCAAAAGGAGCACACAGGTGCTGTTGGCACAGCCTCCAACCCTCCTGGAGGGATTTATCACTCACCTGAGGCTGCAGGAATGGAAACAGGAGCTGAGTTACTCACAGCACTGCCAGAAAAACCAGGGAAGGGAAAGGGAAAGGGAAAGGGAAAGGGAAAGGGAAAGGGAAAGGGAAAGGAAATTAATTTTCTGACTGCTCTTCTCCATCCCCTGTACATACGCTGGGGAGGGACAGGATTCACCTCTGCTGGTGACAATTGGATAAAAGTGTTGCTGAAGCAGGAATTTTGAAAGGAAAATGTTCTTGCACTAGTGGTGAGGACTCTGCAGAAATATTTTGAACTGGGTGATGACAGATTCTGGAAGAGGAGAGCAGCCCTGGAGCCCTGAGAGCACAGGCAGGAGCTGTCCCCGCACCTGGAGCCCCGTCTGGAGCAGGACAGTCCTGGCTGTGCTGTGACCCCTGCAGGGAGAAAGGCTCACAGCGAACAAGCCAAGGCTCCCAGCAGAAAGGAGGAAAATATTAACACAAAGTTCTACATTTACCATTGGACAGCATTAACAGCCTCAGAAATAATTTCCAAAAAGAATCCAGTGTGTCTGAGAAGTGAGAGAAGCAAGGACATGGAAAATGAGGAGAGCTCCTTGAAGGACCACAGTGATTTCAGCTTTCAATGATTTTAGGTTTTTATTTCTCAAAGAGAGCTCCAAATAAATGAGCCCACGCTGCTGCAGGATGGAACTGATGGAATTAATTATGTTTCTCAGTTAATGGTGAGACCTGGCAGGTTTCATTCAGCCAATTAAGCTCAAGCGCAGGGGAGAAACATCAGAGGATCCATTTGTTGTTCAGAGCAGTGACCAGTCACACAATTACACAACCTCAGTGCTCACCTGAGGCACTGCTCACCTGTGACACTGCTCACCTGTCACACTGCTCACCTGAGGCACTGCTCACCTGTCACACTGCTCACCTGTGTCACTCCTCACCTGTAACACTGCTGACGTGTGACACTGCTCACCTATGACACTGCTCACCTGTGACACTGACACTGCTCACCTGTGACACTGCTCACCTGTGACACTGAGCAGAACCTGTAACACTGCTCACCTGTGACACTGCTCACCTGTGGCACTGCTGACGTGTGACACTGCTCACCTGTGACACTGCTCACCTGTGACACTGACACTGCTCACCTGTGACACTGAGCAGAACCTGTAACACTGCCCACCTGCCACACTGCTCACCTGTCACACTGCTCACCTGTATCACTGATCACCTGTATCACTGCTCACTTGTGTCACTCCTCTTTCTGGCACTGCTCACCTGTCACACTGCTCACCTGTGGCACTGCTCACCTGAGGTACAGCTCACCTGTAACCCTGCTCACCTGCAACACTGCTAACCTGTAACACTGCTCACCTGTGGCACTACTCACCTGTCACACTGCTCACCTGTGACACTGCCCACCTGAGGCACTGCTCACCTGTGGCACTCCTCACCTGTCACACTGCTCGCCTGTGACACTGCTCACCTGTCACACTCCTCACCTGAGGTACTGCTCACCTCTGATACTGCTCACCTGTAATGCTCCTCACCTGTGACACAGCTCACCTGTCACACTCCTCACCTGTGACACTGCTCACCTGTCACACTCCTCACCTGTGTCACTCCTCACCTGTGGCACCGAGCAGAACCTCACTCTGGCAGCCCCAGCAGCAGGAACCCTCCAGAGCTCCCTGCCCCTGGGGATTGTGCTTCAGAGCTGCTGCAGTGCCAACCCAGCACGTCAATCCCGTCAGAAATGATTTCCAGCTCTCAGGAAGCAGCGCCCAGGCTGCAGAGCACAGGTGGAGCCCAGGACACCTCTCCTGCGAGGACAAACAGCCAGGAGCAAGCAGCCCTGCACTGTCACTGTTGTCATGGAAGCTTTTCCTGTTCTGAACTAGTCCAAATAAAAACAAATTTTCAGCAGCTCTACGTAGTGGCAATAATCAATATTTAAAGGGTTGTGGAACACTGCAACAAAGGGGTTTGATTTTAGTCCCTGACAACTAGAGAGGGAACTTGATTTAATAAGGGGATGCAGCAGCAACCACGCTTCTGAGCCATTATGGCTAATTCCAAAGACCCCATAGTGACAAAAGAACAATAATGACTGAGGACTAATAAAAACAAAATCAGTGAGGGATTAATCACCGGCAGAAGGACATGAATTGAGTGTTAGAAAACATCTCCTGTTTAGAGAGTTAAGCTGTTACACACACTGAAGCATAATTTGCTGTCACTCTTTTATTGTCATGCAATATATATTGTAGCGTAATCATTTTAATCTGCATGCAGATTATTAATTAGGGAAAGAATAATTTAGCCCAGAGTGAAAGCACAGGCAGGATGAGGAAGCAGCTGCTTCTTTCCCCGACCTTTTCTATTTCAAAAGCTGCTCCATAATGACCCAGATGCTGTTTGGGGACAATTTTAATGTTAACTTTGTTGTAAAAAAGCCCTGGGTGAGTTGTAGGGCTGAGTTCTGAATGTGTCCTTACAAATATTCTCTATTTTTGTGCCAGGCTGAAGAACTGCACCTCACCTTCCATTTCAGGGCACAGCCACTGCTGAAAAGTGCTTTTCTCTCACCAAATTTCCTGGCAGGTTGGGAAGAGGGTGTGCCAGACCTTGAAGCCAGGACAGAAAGATCTTTAATAACAAAATATTAATGGAACTTCCTGCACCTGCTTCCACCTGAGCTCAAATCTAAAGCAGAGTGCTCCAAAACAAAAGCCATGACCTCCTCTCTGCCTGGATTTTCCTAGGGAGGCTGTGGCTCATTGTGCCATGGTGGCACAAAAAAAATCCATTCCATGCTGAACCCCAGAGGCAGGGGGCTCAGAACAAGGCAATATTTCCATTATTTCCCATTTTGTGAGGAAGGACAGCACCCAGAGAGCAGCACAGCTCCTCTGAGAGATTTCTCCTCCAGCCCCAGCTGAGTGAACTCTGTGCTCACTGCCCAGCCCAGCTCTGCCACTCCACGGGTTCTGCAGCAATCCTGAATCCTTCAGAATCCTCAATCCTGAATCCTGCAATCCTGAATCCTTCAAACCAGAATCCTTCAAACCAGATTCCTTCAATCCTGAATCCTTCAGAAACCTCAATCCTGAATCCTGCAATCCTGAATCCTTCAAACCAGATTCCTTCAATCCTGAATCCTTCAACCCTGAATCCTCCAAACCAGAATCCTGCAATCCTAAATCCTGCAATCCTGAATCCTTCAAACCTGAATCCTTCAGAACCCTGCAATCCTGAACCCTGCAATCCTGAATCCTGCAATCCTGAATCCTTCAAACCAGAATCCTGCAATCCTGAATCCTTCAATCCTGAATCCTGCAATCCTAAAACCTGCAAGCCAGCACAGGCAGCTGTGGGCAGCCACAGGCAGCACAATAATTAAGGGATTTGCTGACTTGAGTGCAAGCAAAACGGAATGGAAACCAAATGTGAATATATGTGTGAAAATCAATGCACGGTGTGCAGGGGGGCTTAAAAAGGCTTAAAGAAGGATTCCCAAAGCTTGTGGTGCCTCAGGCAGCTTTCATGTTCACCTGAGTCAATAGCAGAACACATCTGGAGAGGGAGGAAAGAGTGATCTCAGAGATTGCTGCTGTATCTCAGCCTGAGATTTTTGAGGAATGGGTTTTGATTTCCAAGCAGCCAGCCTGTTCCATCTCTGGGAATTGTGCCTGGTGCTTAGCAATAAAATCTCTTTAATCTGCATGTTCCAAAGGAGACAAGATTTGTCGAAGGCTTAAGTGAAAAAAAACCACCCAGTTTCTTGAGGCCTGCTGCATTGTACATTTTGTGGATATATTTTCCCTCCCTCAAAGGCTTTTTTTCCCTTCATCCAAGCAGGCTGAGATGATGAGGGCTCAGGATCTCTCTGAGAACTGCAGCACACCCACTCTCAGCCAGCACTTTTCTAATTATATCAGCAGGTCTTTGAATTATTGCTGGTTAAACTCTCCATAAACACCTCTGAGCAGAGGTGAGCGGGGATGCTGCTCCACCTTCATCAGACAGCCTGCACAAAGCAGCCCTTTTCTGATGCTCTAAAAATAAAAGCTTTTCCTTTCTTTGGTAAAGGACTTATTAAGAGACTCCAGAGCTCTGCTGCTGCAGGGCAGAGCAGCAGCAATTGAGGGGGAGAAGGACTGGAAGCTGTTAACAGCACAAGTTTGGATTTAATATCTATGGAAAAAATAAGGTGGGCTCACATCACTGCCTAGAGTGGTAAGTGTCCAGGAAAACAAGATACCTTGGGAGTTGCTCCTTTATTTTCAGCAAAGATTTTTATAATTGAGTCCTAAAAATCTTACTCACAGGACTGTTCATTAATTCAAAGCAGAGTCTTTTCTACGGTCAAGGAAATAATCTAAAAATAAAAGTAAACCCATGACAGAGGATGTCTTGTTCTTTTCAACCTTCTAATTTATGGAAGTTTGGGGAAGCCAAAGGCTCATTAAATTCATTTATATGTGGGAATTAACCCTGTGCTGTCAGACTCAACATCTGTATTTAAACAGCAGCTGGCTTTTTAAAGGAATGACACATTCCACGAGGGAGCTGTGCCCAGAGAATCCTGCAGGGCCACACCAGGCTCAGTGTTTGTGTGCAGGCTGTCACTGATGCTGCTCACAGAAAGGGGATTTGCTCTGCTGCAATCCCCTCAGGGCTGTCCCTGCTCCTTCCAACACACCAGTGCATCCATCATTGGCATTGGTGTGAGCTTGTAACACATCCTGAATTCAGAGATCTCCATCACTGGCATTGCTGTGAGCTTGTAACACATCCTGAATTCAGAGATCTCCATCACTGGCATTGCTGTGAGCTTGTAACACATCCTGAATTCAGAGATCTCCATCACTGGCATTGCTATGAGCTTGTAACACATCCTGAGTTCAGAGATCTCCATCACTGGCACTGCTGTGAGCTTGTAACACATCCTGAGCTCAGAGATCTCCCCTCATCCCTGCAGGGATCCTGCCTGAGCCTCCTCACCTGCCCCAAGTGAGCCAGCCAGGTGTCGACAGCCTGGATGTTCTGAGCTCCCAAATCCCAGCCCTCCCAGCTGGGTACCTCCTGTGCAGCAGGAGCTTGCTCTGAATCAGTTTTACTCTTCCAGAACTGGGAATGCAGCTGTGAGATCCCACCTGTGGATGATCCAATTCCCACACAGACATCTTCCCCTGGCCCTGGAACTCACTACAATAGATGAGGTCTCCTGGATACCAAGGCTGAACTAAATTCCTTAAGAATTTGGTCACTCTCCTAACACCTTGGAAGATAATTGGTCAGAAATTACTTTGTGCAATTGGTCAGTTCACCTTTAGAACTTTTGACTTAGATTGGATGCTGTTCTTTGTGTAAACTTTTATTGGCTGTAGTTTGAATCCCCATGAACCCATAAATATAAATGTCTCTGAGGATCCCTGCTTGACTCCCTTTGCATGAAATAAAGATTCTTGTGGAATCAAGTAAAGCCTCAGGTCTTTCTCTGCTGGCTGAATGTGAGCTGCTGAGAGTGAGCTGATCCATCCAGCACTCTCCTGTCCTGCCTGGTAAAACACCCAGCAGAGACAAAAAGCAAGTTTGCACAGGAGGGCCATGGGTGCACATCCAAACTCTGCGTGGGAACGGGATGAACTGAATCTCTGCTCTTCACTCACTCTGAACCCTCATATTGAAAATTTACAGCCAAAACAGTTCATGGAACTGTCACACTTAAAAATTAGCAAAACTCCATTAATGTTGCCTTAAGTGAGGGGGAAGCGGGCAGAAAATCTGAGCCCATCACAGAAGCTGACAGCTCAGTGCTGTACATCAGCACTGCACCTTGCTAAGCCACACATAAATCCCCCCAGTGTTTCAAACAAGAAGATAAATAAGCTATACCCTCTGAATTTTTTTGGCAATTCTCCTTGCTTGGGATGATATGTAGACAGAGCTTCTTCATCCCCTGAATTTTAAGGAGAGTTTGAAACAAATGACCACAAATACTCTTTGTGCTGAGCTTCTGTCTGGGTTTGAGCACACTGTTGTGTTGGTGAAGTAAAATTTGTGGGGATCATGGAGCAGCACCTTCCATCAGGTGAGAATTTGGGTTTCTGGGCAGCTATGGAAGGTATAGAAATGCCATTCACTGCTGGGATGTACCACACATTAAAATAAACATCAGAATACTCCCACAAATCAGGTCAAACCAGAGCAGACTCTCCAAGGGCCTGATCAGACATTCATTTTTGGCTTTGCTCTCAGGCCAGGGAGACTCTGCTCACTCCCTGCATGGCTGCAAGAATTCCAGGCAAGAGCACAGGAGATTTTCATCCTGAAACCTGCTATAAACTGCATTTTCCGTCACTAATTACTGCAGGAAATGGCTGCAGGAAGAGGTTGAAGGGTTGGAAGGAGGAGTGTTAATTGTGCCAAACGTGATCAACAGAAAAATGAACACAGAGAGGTTTTACTGAGCCAGAAAAAAGGGATGAAGTGGTGCAGGTAGAGCTGCTCTCACCTGGACACACAGCCAGGTGTGAACCCTCAGCAAATCCTCCCAGCACAGGGACACAAAGGTCTCCAGTGGCCTCTTTCCCCTCAAACAAAAGGAACCACCCAGTCAGGATTCTGCCCAGGAGCTGGGCTGAGCCAGACTGAAATGGAGGCAGGAAAGAAAATTACAATCAGCCAGGGAAAGTGAGTGACTGGTTTTAATTGCTCAGCTTTAATTGTCCATCCCATTCCAGAGGACAAAGCAGCTGGAGCAATCCAGCCCCAGAATCCTCCTGCAGCAGCAAAAGATGATATTTTTTCCCTTTTTTCCTCCCGGCACTTTTGATGCTTTCGGCAGAATTCCTCTCTGATCTCCATTTCACAAATCTCTGTGTCCAGGAGCAGGCTGCCAGGGATTGCTGGAAACCACCAAGTTTTCCTCCAAATAACCCAGACAGCTGCTGTGAAAGCTGCTCCAGGAGAATCCCATCTGGGGAACTGGAAAGGCAAAAAACTGCTGCGAGAACCAGGACCCGAGCTGATGCAGAGATTGAGGGGCTTTTGTTTCTAATCCCTCTCCAATGAATGCCTGCTCCTGCACAGAGTTGCCATAGTTTCACATTTCTGTGGCTCCCTGGCTGCTGGTTACCAGGACGTTTTTGTAAGCCCTGATGATTTTATGATGTGTACAGAGCTGACTTGGTTCTGCACTCTGTGTGGCATCACACCTTACATATTCAAGCAGCTCTAATTATTCTCTGCTCTTAAAATAATCTCTTTTCAGTGTCCTTTGGCAACTTGAAACCTAAAAAAAAAAAGGAGCTCAAATTCCTTTTTAAGTTCAAAATCTAGCTTTCAAAAAGATCTCTTTGAAAACTGGGGCTTAAAGAAAGAAGTAATTAAGTTTATATTCTCAGAGTTTTCTCCAATGCTCATACTAGAGGGAGCCAGCAGTTCATACCAATACAGACAGGCCTGTGCTCTCAGAGAGGAAAAAAACCTGCTGGGAGCTCTAGAATAAAACTTCTTTTCCTATTCTACAGAGATTATTTAATTATTGTTTTCTTTTATCATTTTTGCAGATAACCTGGATATTACAGGCATGAAACTAATAAGAAGTATTTATGGGTGGTTTGATTTTCAGCAATTCAACTTCTACTCTTGTGGATTTGAAAATCTCTCCAACTTGGTGCTTTTCAGCCCCTCCCACATCTGGACTGGCACTCTAAGCTGGGCTCTGTCACAGAACATTTTTGTTTCTGTCTCTCCTGTCCCTGATCTGTGTCTCTGTACAATAATCCTGCATCTTCATTCAGATAATTCTTTCCAAGCCTCTTTTTCCAGGTCTCCACTCCTCCTTTCTTTGTGCCTGGTCTTGGCAAGTTCTCCTTGCACCTCTTGCCCAGTAAGGCCAGGTTTTAGCTTTTTCTCTGCCTCATTTATTTTGCAGCTGCTTTGTTCTCGTGCCCAGGCTATTTAGCAACATGTCCAGTGGAAATGCAGAAATTCCTCCCCAACAACAACCAACATCTCATCGCCGTAATGAGTTTGAATCCAACGCCAATGCTGCTGCCTGAATCACATTGCCAGGCATTTCCACTCATTTATCCCATCCCCCTAAGAAAAAAACCAAACAAACCAGGAAGACCTGGCCAGTTTGGAGTGGGATTTGGAGAGCCAAGCACCATGCCTGGTATTCCAGAAGCTGCAGAGAGCAGCCACTGCTGTCAGGAGCAGGATGTGCTCCTCTGCAAACTCTTCATTTCTAAGCTTGCTTTTCTTGCTGGATTTTTTTTCTCCCTGTGGGTTGATGTTATCTACCAGCCACTCTCTATGGCTGCAGAGCCCTGCCATGCTCTGAGGAAAGATCTGAGGAGGCAGCTCTGCCCTTTCACTGGAACCTTTCTGTGCCCCACCCTCAATCCTTCCTGCCACGAGCCCAGAAATGGGCACCCCGGACAGGTCAGGATGAAGGAGGATGCTCCTGCAAATCCCAGAAATGGGGACCTGGATCCAGAAATGGGGATGTGGGACAGGTCAGGATGCAGGAGGATGCTCCTGCAGATCCCAGAGATGGGAACGTGGATCCAGAGATGGGGACCTGGGACAGGTCAGGCTGTTGTTCAGGAAGATGCTCCTTTATCAGATCCCAGAGAAAGGGACCTGGATCCAGAGATGAGGACCTGGATCAGCTCAGGCTGCAGGAGGATGTTCCTTCAGCAGATCCCTGAGAAATAGACTTGGATCCAGAGATGGGCACCTGGATCCAGAGATGGGGACATGGGACAGGTCAGGATGAAGGAGGATGCTCCTGCAGATCCCAGAAATGGGGACCTGGATCCAGAGATGGGGATCTGGCTCAGGTCAGGATGCAGGAAGATGCTCCTGCAGATCCCAGAGATGGGGACCTGGATCCAGAGATGGGCACCTGGATGGTGTCAGGCTGTTGTTCAGGAGGATGCTCCTCTATCAGATCCCAGAGACAGGGACCTGGGACAGGTCAGGCTGTTCAGGAGGTTCCTCTCTGTGGCTCTGCAGCTGGCAGAGGATGCTCAGACAGCCAGGGCAGGGTGGAAGCTGCAGGGCAGAGTTGGTTTTGCTCACTGCCCCAGGAGCTCAGTTCATGGAGCCCTGAGCTCACTGGGCTGGGTTTGTGTCTTGGTTACAAAAACCAGACTTCTCCACATCATCACTGGATCTCCAGAGGGAAACTGCACCTTGTCCAGGAGCACTGCTCCAACTGAAGCACATCTGTCACTGCAGGAGGATGCAGCCACCATTGAATGGCACTGCTGCCACCACCCTGACTGACTGACGGCTGTCAGCTTGGATTCTGACTCTGGCAGGGTTTGGGGTTTGTTCTTTGTAGTGCTGTATTTCTATTTTAATTTCCCTAGTAAAGAACTGTTATTCCTAATTCCCATATCTTTGCCTGAGAGTCCTTTAATTTCAAAATTATAATTTGGAGGAGGGGGGTTTCCATTCTCCATTCCAAAAAGAAGCACCTGCCTTTCTCAGCAGACACCTGTCCTCCAAACCAGGACAGTTTGTTCAAACCTGGCTGCCCCAGGGATGCTGATCCCTCCCCATGCAATTCCAGCAGCTGCAGGAATGCAGAGGTGCCTGCTGGCCACTCCTGCATGCACAGCTCCATCTTTCCCCCCGCCCAGGGATGGAGTAAATAGGAAATTCTCGGGGGGATGGAGATAAATCAGCCCCTGAATGCCACTCTTTCTGCACCTCCTGAACTGTGGGACTGAGGGAAGGATTGCACAGGAGGGAAAAGGAGGAATTGTGTGTTCATAAAGCCTGATTCTACTCCAGAGATAAATCTGCACTGCATCACTGTCTTATTATATCCTTTCCTTACAAATGGAAATTATTGCATTTCTTTTGCCTCATTTAATTCTTTTTAATCCCTTTTTTTTTTTTTTTTGGCCTTCTGGTGATGGCTTTTGCTTACTAATTGTCCAAGGCTGACACCGAATGGGAAGCAATGTGCTCTGATGCTCACAGAGCCACATCCAAAATTATGGAAAAATTATGGAAAAGAATTTACTTTTCTCCTTCTGACAGGCCTGGGGCATTAGCTGGGCTTATTTTAGGGAAAGTGAAATGGGATTAAGATTTGCTTGCTTTCAATTATTTTGTAGAATTTTGGGATGAGCAGATGCTCACTCCCACCCCACACAAAATAACTTTGAGTTAATCTGGAGCTGTGTGTTCTGACCCACACAGAACACTCAGCTCCCAGGAATTTATGTTCATCCAGCTACAAATATATTTGTGAAGACTCATAAGCATTTCCACCACTGTCCCAAGGTAGTTCTGACTCAGGTTGGTGGTGAAGTGCAAAAACTAAATGTACATTACAGGCACAAGAAGAACAGAGAAGCCCACTTAGAAAAAAAAAGTGGATTTTTATCATCTAAAACTCCCAGCAGCCCATTATGCAGCAGAGTGGATGGCAAAGTCTGAGTGTGAGATAAAGTACAGGAACTAAAAGATGTTATTAATGCAATTAATTAGTTTTTGTTTCTTTGTGCAGTGTTTGAAAAAAAAAAAAAAAAGAAAAGAAAAAAGGCCAGGCAGAACTTTAATACAAAAGAGATCCTCCAGGAGACAAATTAATCAGCATTATGATACCCCAAGTGATTAGGATAAAACACGGGGAGGCATAATGAGAATGGCAGAATTAGTGGAGTCACAATTTCTCACCCCACCTCAAAGTGTTATTAAAATGGTAAAATGCATTCCTGCATTTTATTTCTAGGACTTACAGCCCAGAAGTAAAAATCTTAAAAATCTGGGGTTTCTTCTCCCACTTGTGTTGTTTCAAAAAATATATAATATATAATAATATATGTATATATAATAATATATATATATATATAAAATATATAATATTTTCCTGAGTTCAGAAATGAGGAGTTTCCTTGGACAAAGAGCAGAGAAGGAAGCTCTGATTGACACCTTTGAAGTGAAAAGGAAGATTATCTTGAGCTTCTGATCTATTTTATCAGATGGTAAAAGCTGAATTCAGAAAACCCAGGGTTCCATTAAAAAAAAAAAAACAAACACTAAGGAATTCAAATGTGTCACTGCTCCATTGGGCAGAAACTGTGCTAAGTCAGGGAGCAAAGCATTAAAAAGGCAAAATCTGAGCCCAGCTCTGCCCCTGAGCTGGGAGCAGAGGGAGAGCCAGGGAGAGCATCCAATAAACCAGGGAGGGACAGAGATCTCTGAATATCCCAAAATTAAAAACCAGGAGGGACAGGAGGAGTGCCTGGGGATGCACAGAGAGTTCTAAGCAACCAAAGAAACCCAGAGAGGGACTGGAGGGCGCAGAGAGCTCTGAATATCCAAAGAAAAAACCAGGAGGGACAGGAGGGGTGGCTGGCAGTGCACAGAGAGCTCTGAAGATCCCAAAATTAAAAACCAGGAGGGACAGGAGGGGTGGTTGGGGATGCACAGAGAGCTCTGAAGATCCCAAAATTTAAAACCAGCAGGGACAGGAGGGATGGATGGGGATGCACAGAGCCCAGGCCCCCAGAACAAACCCTGCACTCAGATCTCTCTTCATTGTGCCAAAGCACACAAACAGCAAGTTTTTATAAAGCTAAAATAGGAAGATACAGAAGTATCACAGCAGATATTGTTATTTTAATGGAGAGCAAGAGAGGGACAAAAATAAAACTCTCCACACTTGGGCTGAGATGTTGATTTTCATTACACCCTCAGGGTGTGATTGATGCTCTCCCCCCAAACAACAGCAAAGAAATGGAGCAGGAATGGCAGGAGCTGCACCAGGTCAAATACGAGGCTGCTCCTGCCTTTGGAAAATTGCCAGGAACAGCAGAGGAGCAAAGAGCTCTGCAGCCTTGAAGAGTGTGATGGCAGAGGAGGATCCTCATAAAACATCTTTTCAACCTGAGCAGCCAGGGGGGAGAGCTGCCCTGTGATCCCAGCTGACCTCTGCTGCCAAACGTGAGTGATCTCCACAGAGCTCTCACCTCTTCACTGCACTCATTGCTTCTTAGGTTAACAAATCCCTTCATGTTTTATTTTGTTTTCTTTTTTTAAAATTTATTAATGCTTTTTTCTTTTACCTGAAAATTTGTCTTTGTGGTTCAGGGCTTTTCCTCTAGAATGGCAAAGGAAAGATTGTTCAAATGTATTAACAAAGTCTAAAGGATGTAAGACTGTCCTGCTCTGTATAAATCAATTTGTTCCTGGCTATCAGGACAGATTTACAGACTCATCCCAGCACAGTTTTGCTTTACAAATAAAGAAAAAACGACTCCAAGCTTTGCTGCCACCCACTCCAACTGAGCCAAAAGTGACAACCCCGGTGGTCGTGACACCTTTTAGAGCCTGAGGAAGCTGCTGGGCCAGAAGAGCTGAGGCAGCCCAGGATTTAAGCTGAGCTTTAGGTGGTTGTGAGGCAGAGCTCAGGGGTGGCTGTGGAAGCTGTAGCTTTGTCACCTGAATGTCACCTGTGTCACCTGCAGGCTTTGAGAACATCTTTGGGATGATCTTGCCATCTCATGCCCCCTGTGAGGTTCTGTTTTTTTGGCACGAATTTAACCCAGCCTCACCATCAGTAAAGAGCAGCCAGCCTCTCCTCCCACCCTGGCAGGGGAAATTGCACTTTTGCTCTTCTTCCTCACTTCTGAGCACTCCCCATGACAGAGCCGTGGACAGAAGAAATCCTGTTCCAGCAGGGAGCTGTAACTGCACCTGCCAATTAATGAGGATACAGCAATTTCTTCTGCCTTTTAAATGCTGCTGTGGGAGCTTTCAAGGATTCACACACAGGGCCAAACTCTGCTTGGAGTCACACAGGTGTAAAGAGAGGGGAGAAGAGGCAGCAGCGTGGTGCCAAGGAGCAGCCTGGAAAAATCCCTTTTTAAACCAGCAATCCTGCAGAAGCTGGGTGATGCTCTGGGGGAAGAAAGGGTTATTTTGCCAAGCACTGAGATAATGTCCCAAATTCCTGGAGATCCTGCAGGTGAGGATGCTTTCAGGGCTCTGAGTTAAACCCTCTCAATTCCAGCTGCTTTGGGAAGCCAGGCCAAGGCAGGAGGTAAAAGAGCATTTCCCATCCTGCTGGGATTGTTCTGCATGCACAGCAAACTCCTCGGAGCTCTTTGCCTTCAGAGAACACTTCTGGAGACCAAGGAAAACATTCTCTGCAAGGTGAATCCAGCCCTGCTTCCCTCCAGGCCCTGCCTCACTCAGCTGGGTTATTTCTGCATTATTTCTGGGTTATTTCTGTATTTTAAGTCATGACAGAGCACAGGAATCCTTCACAACACTAATGAAGAGAACAAACTGATACTAACTAAAGAGGAATTGTGAGCTCTGGTGAGGATCTTGGACATCTCTCACCCTCAGCACTGACAATCAGTCTCTGGCAGAGCCAAAATACGGGGATAAATTAAGATATTTCTGTCTTTGAGGTGAATTCTATTTATTACTAAAATCACCCTACTGGTAAAGGCATTTTTGGGTGCTCTGGTGTGCAGGTGCTCTGTGTTCAGCCCTCTCTTGTAAACTGTGGAGTCTCAGCAGCAAACTCCTCCTGTCTGGCCACTAAACCAGGAGTTAAACCAGGGCTTGGTTCCAGCCCAGCATCACCTTAAAATTCTGAAGGTGAACTGAACAAAGCAGAAATTTTGGTGCCCCCAAAGACCCCACAGATAATCTTTTATTGGAACACTTCCATTTAAAAAAGGAATGTGAGCAGGAGAAGCCCTGAGCATGCATCACAGATGGTGGCTCAGGGGCTCAGAGTTAAGCTGAGCCTAGTTCTGAGCTCTGCTGACTGCTGGAGCTGGGCCTGATTAATTGGTTTCCTGCTGTTTATTGTTTGCATCCAAATGATATTAAGATAAGAGTGGAAACAGCAAGAACAGTATTACAAGAATGCCTGGCTGGGAGAACAGGAGGAATAACTCAAGCACTTGTGATCACTGATTATTACATTTCCAGTGCTGCTGAAGGGAATTTTTGAAGTATGTTTACAATCATCTCCAAGTTCTATAAATATTGCTTTATTATTGACTTTGTGCCATGAATCCAGTGCTGATGAAAATATCCCCCCTTCCCCTGCCAATGGCAAATCAGCACTCTTGCTTTGCTTGGCCTCTGTGCAGCTCCAGAATTTGTAGGAATGAGAGTTCAATGGCTTAAAAATAATGAAAAGAGTGTGAAGAAAACAACTTCTGCCAGGATGAAAGAACAGGAGGAGATTTAAGTCTAGGTTGTGTTTACATAAAAGGACAGAGAGAACACAGCTCCCAGAGTTCAGCTGTTTGAAAACTGCCACTTGTAAAGAGAAAACCTTGTTAAATATGGCCATGCAGAAAAAAAAAATATCTTCACCTGTTCATCATAATTACACCCAAACAAAATTTCAAATACTTGTTACAATGCATTGAAATGCTCAGTTGATATTGCTTTTAAAAGAGAAAAAACAAAATATAAAAGGTTTCTATAAACACATCTCCCCTTGAGCAATGGAATGTCATAAAACCCTCTGGGATAGGAACTGAAAATATTCCAAATAATTGCACAGGGGAGAGCAGCACTGCTGGGGCTGAACTGGGATTTCCAGAGCCCAGGGACACAAACTCCTGAAATTGGAACCTTCCACGGGGAGTTAAAGCCTAACTGCAGGCACAGTCACCTTCATTTGCCCCAAATTCTGATTCCTGACAGTTACAGATCAAATATACCAGAAATGCCAATAATTAGAGAAATCATGACTAGCCAAAGTCTTTAAAACAATTTAAATAACTTCAATCCCATACAGAACTGAACAGAATAAGGATGGAACTACTAAAAACTTCCCATTCCTTCTGCAGTTTTATGAATTCATCTGAGTAGAAAACATTTTTTCTGCAAGGCCAGGGCTCCACTGGAGGAGCAAAGCACATCTGTTGGAACTGCTGAGCTCTGGAGATAAAAATTCCTGTATCTGGTGCTCACAGGTGCTTCAAGCCCTGCAGCCCATGCAGGGAACCCCATCCCAGCTTTGTTCCACAATATCAGAGCTTTAACAAGGTGATGGGCAGGCAGGGCAGGGTGCCAATTATCCCATCCTGGGCAAACTGAGGTGCAGAGGGCAGCAAGTGGAACAAGAACCTTCATGGAAATGTGAGCAGAAATATTCTGTAGTATTCCTGTTTGTCAGCTCATTAACAGAACCAAGCCCAGCAAGGAGGGTGTGCTGATAATGCTGAGCTGGCCTAAAAAATATTTATTATCCCTGCTGTGATTCCAATTTTATTGACCAGCTTCGAAATTTCCCTTGCCAGAGTGACTGCGACACTGTGGGAATACAACTGGAGAGCAAAACTGCCAGGACTGCTCAGCTTGTCCCAACCGATGTGGATCTGTGAGCCGTAGTAGGCCCAAGCCTTGGCGGGAGTGAGCAGGCCCAAGCCTTGGCAGAAGCAAGCGGGATTTTGGAGAAGGAATGTAAGAGATAAGAAGGTGCTTGGTACAGAGTGCTTAGCATGCAGTTTCTATGGGAATTTGTGAGAAATATTGTATCTACCTGGCTAGCTTAAAGGAGGCCTAGATTGAGCAATGCTATCTAGTTACAATTAAGCAATATACTTAATTACACAAATATTATTGGTGCATTATTTTTAGTGAAAATAGAAAAATTATATAAACTTTGCTTTGTGGATCAATAAATGGCTTCATGGCTCCTTGCAAGCAAATCATGAAGACCCCGTCTCTTCTTTTCCACTGCCGTCATGACACCACAGCACAATCCCCGCCCTGAGAATCCTCAGTTTGAGTACCAAACACAGCCAGGAGGACAAAAAACACCCAGGGATGGGCTCACTGCTGTTTCCACCCTCACCCCAAGACATTGAAGCTCTCCAGGGGTAGCATGAGAGTAGGAAGGATCTGAGGGACACAAATTGCGTTTTGTGTCTCCTTCCTTCCCTGCCACAGCCTGGATTTGCAGCACTCAATTTCCCCTGGTGCTCAGACATCAGAAACAAATGATTCCAAGTATTCCAGTGCCAGCACGAGGCAAACAGAGACCAAGGCAGAGCCAGAAAACTTTGGGCTTGGCTCGTAGATTATTCAGAGCATGGATCTGAGGCTCAGCTGAGCTTGGAATAAATGTGAGAGGCAGTTCAAGGACAAAAATTCTGTGTGCAATGGCCTGGCTCCAGTTAACCCTGGCAGGAAAGGTGTTCTGGCTGCTGAGCATCGCAGCACTGGGTTTCTCACTGTGGACTTAATGAAAATACAGCCAAGTTCTATTTGGAGAGCCTTGGTGGGAAGGTTTTTATTTTTTAAAGAATTCTTTTCTCATGGGAAGGTTTCTGGAGGTCACTCTGAATTTCTGATTCCTAGCCCAGGAGCAGAGAGCAGCAGAGCAAAGCTCAGGTGGTTTAAAGCAGAGGCTTGGTGAAGTTGAGATGTTAATTTGATGCTAAGCTTGTTATCATTTACCTTAATTCTCCCTTTAAAGATTGAGTTGAACGAGTTGATTTTCAGTGTACAAATTACTGCCCAATCCCCTGCCTTTGTTCAGAGCCATCCCATGGTGGGAGAGGAGGAAAACAAAGATTGTCCTCAGTCCCTCCCTGTCCTTGCTGGATCCATCAGACATTTTTAAAGGTTTTTTAAGAAGAATGTTACCAAATATTATTAGGAGCTCATAAAATATATTAAATTTAAGCAACCTCCAGTGAGAACTCAATGGAGCAATCAGAATAATCTGAAATGAGGGAATAACATTAAAAGCCAAGCCAGGACATGTGAGAATCGTGGTTAGATGAGGGGTCACATTCCCCTGTGGGCCTTCTACTGCAGACAGATGAACTCTGAGCTCTGAAAATCCTGAACCAACCTCTTACAGCTGATACCTCATTAATCACAATAAAGCCACAGCAAGAAAAAATAAAAAATCACAGGAGAAAGAGTTTGCATAGAAGAATAACGAGAAAAACCTCGTTGTATGAGGACACAAAATGAGCAGAGGGGAGCTGCTGACAGACCAGCCTGGATCTCCAGCATGCACAGCCCAGTTTGATGGCAGATGGGAAAGTGCAAAGTTAATGACAGATGAGATGGATGCAGCTCTTGGTTGGGGAGCTGCTGTTCCCATCATGTGAGAGACTCAAGCTCCCAGCCAAGGATAAGCAGGAAAAAACACTTGATAAGGGAGGAAAAAGGAAAAAAAAAAAACCCAACACATAAAAAGGGAGAAAAAGGGAAAAAACCCCACTTAATAAGGGAGGAAAAAAACCCAACCACTTGATAAGGGAGAAAATGACTTTAATAGATTTTAGTGATTGCTCTCTGCTCGTTCCAAGTGGATAATCTGAGTTTTCCCCTCAAAGTGCATTTTGCCAGTGGTCTCACACAACTCCCCACTCCTCTCCCCAGCAATCCCTGCTCCTGGTAATCACTGTAATCACCTCAGCCAGAGGGAAATGAACGGATAAAGCTTTTAAAGAGTCCAGGATGAGTAATTGCTGAGTGCCACAAACCCATCTCATGTCCCCAGGAGTCCCACTGAAGAACATGCAAACTGTGCATGATGTCAAAATTAAAACTTGCCTTTTAAGATTGGCAAATTCCATTGATTTCAAACTGGTTTGCAATTTCCTGATGTTTTTAACACTTGCTTTATGAAATGACCCAGTGGGGCAAGTTTAATGTGCCCCATGCTGATAGCACAGCAATGTTTTGGCTCGTTAATGCCAAGGTCTGTGTAAAAGCAGCAGTGATGTTGTGCACAACACATTTCTGAGCTGTCTCCATCAGGCATTTGGGGCTCTGAGCTGTGAGAGCATCCTTTAGAGCTCAAGGCAAGCCCTTGGAGGGGGTTTGGGAAAGAAAAGCGTTGCCTGCTCCTGCCTAAAACAGCTCAGAGAGGCTGGAATTTCACCTGCAAACACTGCTCCATAAAACCTCCCTGCTGGCTTTGGAGAGGGACAGAGCAGCTCAAGGTTCTGCAGTTTGAACCTTCCTCAGCTGTCCATTAATTAGAAGATGTGTAGGAAATACAGAAACAATTTGTCAGACATCCCAAAGAGTGGAGAATTGTGCCTCACAAGAAGAATTCAGGAACTCTGGTTTGTTCTCCTTCCTCCCTCTCCTGACCATCCAATTTGGATTGTGCCTCTGCTCTGAGGCTTGACTCAGCTACTGGAGAAAATAAGAAAGAAATTTGTCCTGGATATACTTCTCCAAATGTTCTTAATTGTATTTTTTTTTAAGATTTCAAGTGCTTTTAGAGGAACTGTGCCCATTGTCCCTCGTGTCCCTGCATCCTGAGATGGGAACTTTGCAGAGCAGCAGTTTCACATAAAATAAACACAAAATTCTCTCACACAGGCTGTCTACTCAATGCTGACAGATCATGAATGTGAAATAACGCTCGAGAGATCACTCAGGAATCAATAAACTCAATCAGCTGGAATCTCAGCACTGTCGGCCACAGTAATTCAGGGAAGGTGATGAACACTGCAAGGTTATTTGGTGATGTTAAAGTGAAAACAGGAAGGATCCCCCTAAATATTTTTTCTAGGTTGGGGAGTGGAGGGAAAGGTTAAAAACAATACAAAAACCTAAACCAACTCAATCCCAAATTTTGTGGAGAGACAGAGGATGGCCCTTGTCCTCCCAGCCTGGCTGAAATGGATTCTCACTGCCAGTGACCAGTGCCAGCTGCTTCAGGAAAAGAGAAATTGCCAAAAGATTAAAAAAAATCTGCCTCAAACAATTTATAACATTCTAAGTAAGGATGGAGCAATGAAAACATGACTCAGATCTGGCAGCTTCAGAAAACCAAACTCAGACTTCACCCAAGGTAGCAATTAAAGAAAAAACAGAAAAGCTGTGGCTGATGGATTTGTTGGTTTGGACAGACTGCAATGATGGAAATTCAGAAGTGGGATTTGTTCATAAAAACACTGAGCACAGCAGGAACAGCACCTGAACAGAACCATCCCAAGGAATTCTCACCAAATAAGCTCCTCTGTACAAAACTGACATCACCAAAAGAGAAAACATCCCAGAAAAAAACTCCCTCACTCTTTTCTCTGGGTGTTCAGGGGATTGCAGCAGATGCAGGTGATTTACCAAAATATGAGTGTTGGTGTAATACCAACACTCAACTGTGACAGACAAAAGACTCTCTAACAATTTAAATTAGAAAGTGTATGTTTATTCAGAGCTGGGCAGCAGTGTGGAGTAACCCTCTAACACACACTGCAAAATCACAGGTGATCAGAGTTTATTTATTGACAAAAGGTTCAAACAAATCCATATTCATAACACCAGCCCCTCCCATCCCCCTTCCTATGGTAATTAGCTTGATTGGCAATTAAGCAACATGGTTGGCTTCTTGAATTCAGTCTGGGGTCGTTTTTGTGGGGAGGGGTCTGAAAAGGAGGAAGTAAGGTGAGTCTTCCTCGCCCTGACCTTTTCTATCAATGACAATACAAATGGCTTTTGGGCAATTCCAGTTTTGCAAAGAATGAGTTTCTGGTTGCAATTGTTTGTGTTCTTTGGCCCTTCCTACTGGTTCCATCCTTTCCCATTGCAAGCACAGCTGAGCAAACATAAATCGATAGGCAATCAATTATTTAAGTTTCAGGTAACTATCTCAAGCCCAGTTTCTTCTAACTTTTAACTAAAATCCTAATTTCTTTAGGATTAGCGTTTCACAGGGAGGCACTTCATGTACTAGCAGGGCTGGAACTGAGGGGAGGGAATGGGGCAGCTGCTCCTGGCAGGGGGGACAGGCAGGGGACAAATCTGTGCCCTGGCTCTTGGGGAACAGCAGGAATCTCAATTTACAGAGAGGAATTTGCAGGAGTGTCCCAGAGCACATCCTCATGGCACACACATCAGCCCAGCTGTGATCCCACTGCCCCATTCCTTCCAAACACATTTCTACACCAGATCCTCCATCAGGACATCATCCCACACTCCTTCCAGAGCCTCCCTCTCCATTATTTACACTCAAAGAGAGTTGCAGCCCTGGAATAAGGGATTTGCTGCTACAAGAACCTACAAAAG
Organism: Sialia sialis; assembly: GCA_009812075.1. Taxonomy (NCBI): domain Eukaryota; kingdom Metazoa; phylum Chordata; class Aves; order Passeriformes; family Turdidae; genus Sialia; species Sialia sialis. The sequence continues at coordinate 4,301,880 of VRYO01002095.1, read as the reverse complement.
AGCAGCTGGGCCAGTGTCCCCAAGGTGCTGCCACACTCCCAACCCTGTTCTTTCCCCTCACACACAAAATTTCCCCAATTCTGGTGACTTAAAGCCAGTCCCATCATTTACCAAAGGAATAATTTTATACAACAAGTTTTAAGAAGCTGGTAGAGTTACCAAGTGGCTCAGTTTCAATTCTGGAGTTTTTCAATTCCATATGTTCTTAATAACTGCATTTCCACACCAGCTGATATTTGGTTGCTGCAATTCATTTGCAAACATGATTAAAAATTCAGCCAAGATTAATCTTTATTTTTCACTCAACTACCTTCAAACAAAATCACCTACAGCAATGTGTATGGTAATCAACCCACGCTAAAAAGCTTAGAAATGGGAAAAAAACCACATGAGTCAAAGGTAAAGTGATTAAAATTTGAATTATTTCTTTTCTACAAAGTTTTGAGATTTTGCTCTTTAACTTTGGATATGGCAACTTCTCTGCATCTGCTCCACCTGAGGTGAATAAATAATTGACAGTTATTTGACAGCCCTTTAGAAACAGCACATGAAATGTATAAATAAGATGTTACAGGATAATAGCAAGCCTCCATCCCACAGACATGAAAGAGAATTTGCTTGCAATGTGCACTGCAGAGGCTGGGCTGTGCTTGAAATCACTTCAGGAAATATTGGCACAGGGGGGTGGGATGCACCAGGAGCATCTGTGGGTTCCTGTGGGTTTGGAGAGGGAGATCCTGAACATGTGCAGTGCCATCACTGCTGGAGCAGCACAGAAATCCCTCCATGGTGCTGGGTGCTGAGAGAATCCCCAGTGAAATGAAATACTTTGGAAGGATGCTCGCTGTCCTGAGGACTGAGTTCCGTTTTTAGCCATGGCAGAGGCAGAGATACAGAAAAGGCAAAGGTGAAGATCCAGAGTTTCATCCTCTCCATGGCAGCTTCCCTGGGTTCAGCAAAGTTTATTTCCTGCATCTTAAGGTCACTCCTAGTCCTGACCAGCATTCTTGTTGCCACCAATCAGTTCCAATTCCCATCACCAATCTTCGGCCCTACAACAGCAGGGAGAAAGCCCTAAAAATATATTCCCAATTGTGGGAGTGACAGGGAATAAAAAAACCTTCCTGGAGCTTTTCCCTTTGGTTCCCAGGGTGTGCAAGCTGGGGGATAAGAGGCTCAGATAAAATAGGGAAAATGAGAAAGCACAAGCACACGATGCCCTTCCCAAACAGAATTCTACAATAAACCACAGTGCTCAGTGACACACTGACGAGTTGATTGGAAGATACAGAACCAAACAATTTTTATTCCTGGAGCTGGAGAGGATCAGGACTCCCATTCCAGCATGAGAGAGTGGAGAGGGTCTGCAGGGGAGCAGGGAAGGTACAGGGATGGATGGAGAGCTCAGTGTTCAGAGCTGAGATCTGAGGTTTGGATCTGCTTCACCGGCCAGGGAAGATGGGGAAGCTGTGGAGCAGGAATTCTGGCAGCCCTGCTTCTCCTGCACTCCTGTGCTGGATGTCCATGGTCCAAACCAAACCAAACCAAACCCAAAGCAAAGCAAAGCAAACCAAAGCAAACCCAACCCAACCCAACCCAACCAACCCAAACCAAAGCAAAGCAAAGCAAACCAAACCAAACCAAATCAAACCAAACCAAACAAACCAAACCCAACCCAACCCACAGAGGTTCTGTTCCCTCTGCACCCACTGCCAGGGGAGCTCTCCCAGCCAGACCCTGACACCTGGAGAGGCTCCCTGGAGCAGAGACTGGGCAGGGTTAGAGGAATGAAGGAAAATTTATTTAAATCCTTCCAAGGATTCACCCTGGGCAGTGAAGAGCCTGGTTGTGGTTCCACCCAAGCTGGATCCCAGTCAGGAGTTTCACACTTTTATCAGTTTGTTCCATTGCCACCAGGTTCTGCAGTCCAGGTTCTGCAGTCACACCCTCCCAGATTCTCTCCTCAATTCCCTGCTTGCACTTTTTGGGGCTGGAGCTGTAATTTTGTCCTTGGTTCTGGGGTTGGAAAAGGATTGTTGTGTGTGCCTGAGCTGGGAGGAGAAGCTGGAACACTTTGTGTGGAGTTCAGTCACACTGAGGCAGGACAGAGTCTGTGAAATGTGAAATCTGAAATTTAAGGCATCAGCCCACCCTCACAGCTGTCCTGCTGCAGGAAGATGAATTCTAGTTTTAAATCTCCCAGAATTGTGTCTCAACAAGGGGCAGGGCTCTGAGAGCCAACAGCAGTGACCCTGCAGCTCCTGCAGGGCACAGAGAGCTCCCCAGGATGGCTCTGCCAAAAGGGGCACTGGGAAAATCTCTTCATTTTCCTCTGGTTATGAACTGAACACGGTGTTATTTCAGAAGTGATCAGCATCAGAAAGGTGCAGCAGCAGGAAGATGAGATGTGACTCCCTGACTTATTCAGGCTGGAATTTCCTATTGATTCCCCCTTTCATCCCAGACAGCCCATCTGTGCTCTGCTGAGTTTGGGTCACAGCATCTGCAAGCGTTTCATTATCCAGACAAGTTAACCTACTTAAACAAAACCATCAGCAGCCATCTCAGGGTGATTTGAAACGACACAAATCCTCCAAACGCTGAACAAACAATGACAAAAAGCAGACCCTGCTGGTAAGAAGTGTGCAGCATCAAAAGCTTTTCAACAGCAGCCACCATTTACTCATAAATTATTTGTTCCAGCATCTACTAATGTGGATAGGAACACCTCATCAGCAATTGCTGCCTTGGGAGCTTGGAAACTGCAAAAATTCCAATTGACAAACTCAGAGCTCAGCAGCTGTGGAGCAGAGCTGGATCATGAATTTCACTGTGCCAGGTGTGGCCCAGTTTTTGTGCTGTCTCACACACCCCACTGTGACCTGCAGAGCAGGGTGGGAACCTGCCCAGCTCACTGCTTCTGGCTAAACTTGAGAGGGAAAAGGAATTTCTAATTGCCAGGGGAAAAAAAACTTAATTTCTAAGTTTGTTCTGTAGATGTGTTCCAAAGAAAAGCACAAGAATAAGTTGGGATTTTTCAGTTTAATCAAAATATTTCATTATATTTTTGACTTTTTTTCCAATATAGAAAAAATTATCCATTGAAAGGTAATTTCAAAACAAACTTATCAACAACACTCCCTTTGATCTGTGACTAATCACGGCAAAATAAAATAAAAACTAAAATCTGTTCCATGAAACACCCAAATTCTAGAAGAAGGGAGAATCTGGCAGATGCTAGAAAAAGATCTTTAATAAGCTCAGACCTACTGGGTAAAAATCACCTTTTCACAGCCACCTACTTGTTGAGAGGATGAATTTGTATAAATATGAAAGCTTCCAAAAAGAACTGAAGGGGGACATGCAGAAAATGTCCATAAATCCTGCAGACAAATTCCATTGTGGAATCCCAGAGCAAATCGTGATGAGCAGGACACAGAGCTGGGGCTCTGTCCTGAAATGAGGATTCTGAGAGAAACCAATTCAGGGTTTGCAGAGTTGAGATAAAAGTTTTGTCACTACTGAAGCTCAGCTATGAGAATTCAGGAAGTGATAATGGCTTACTTTAATAGAATAAAGAGCATAAAGGTTCCTACTAATTGAACAAGAAGAGCAATTAACCTCGTGGTGCATCCAGACAGCCCTGATTTATTTGTAAATTAGGTAATTAGGATGCTCCAGGTTTTATACAGCAGCCAAGTAAGCCTGGCTTTCCCAGGAGTCTTGCACAGGGCACAATCTTGAGGAATTGTTTGAGTTCACTGACACCATGGAAGTTTGAGGCACGCCTTCTGTCAGCCGGAGAAATCACACGATTAATTGGTCCAGTTTGCAAATGTCCAGCACAGTCTACAATTGCAGACATTTCCTGTGAAAGATGTGTCTTTAATGCTTGGGTTTTTGTCAATATACACCATTTCCTCTACTAAAAGTACTGTAATTTCATGTGTATAAGGTGCACCCTTTTGACTAAAATTTTGGTCTGAACCCGGAAGTGCGCCTTATACTCTGGAGCGCCTTATGTATGGGTAAAGTTTGGAAATTTGCCAACCTGGAAGTGCAAGCTGTGAGCCAAACCACACAGAGCCGCGGGGCTTGGCACGTGTCCTGGTTTGGAGGACAGGTGTCTGCTGAGAAAGGCAGGACCCTCTCTTTGAAATGGAGAATGTAAACCCCCTCCCTCCAAATTATTATAATTTTGAAATTAAGGGGCTCTCAGGCAAAGATATGGGAATAGGAATAACAGTTCTTTACTAGGAAAATTAAGTTAGAACACAGTACTACAAAGAAATAAAACCTAAACAGGATGTGATCAAAGTGTCTTACAATATAGGATGTGATCAAAGTATCTGTTCTGTCACCATCTGTTGTGACCAGGTGGGGCAGTGATCCTGATCTCTGTGGGAGATATTCTGCTAATGGGCCATCCATTGAAACCAGCTGGGGCAGAGTTGTTTATTTCCAAAGGGAACATCTCCTGCTAATGGGCCATCCATTGAAACCAGCTGGGGCAGAGTTGTTTATCTTTGCACCCCCCATCCTTCCTCCAGGGAGTTCTCTTCTGCTAATGGCCCATTAAGTCTCACTGTGTGACTGATTACTTAACAGAGATTAATTATCAGTAATCACTTATCACTGGCCCATTAGCAGAGTATCTCCCACAGAGATAAAGATCACTGCCCCACCTGGTCAGAACAGCTGGTGATACTTTGATACATCCTGTATTGTAACTCAAGATAGCATGGCTGGTGTGATTGTTACTAATTGGTTACTTTGTTGTGCACAGATGCTTGCTTTTAAAAATAAAAAGTGCGCCTTATAGTCCGGTGCGCCTCATAGATGTGAAATTACTGGACGTTCTAATGAAAGGAAAATCCAAGTGCAGCAAAGTGATTTAATTCTATCTTGACCTCGTTGCACCTGGGAAAATGGGCAGGTACAAAGAAATGCAAACCTGTGTGTGTAAGAGGAGGGTTCTCCTGGCACAGAGCTGCCCTGGCATCCTCTGTGCCCTGCTGTACTTGTCCTCTGCATGGTGAACAGGAAGAAGCACCAGGGAAAAAATTCACTGATATTTTCTGGTCGTTTAAGAGGATGCTGCACAAGTTATGTGCCTCAGAATAGCTCAGTGCATGCAAGAAAATGATTTAAAGGCCATCGATTTAAAGGCCACAGGGGAATGGTTTAATCTGAATACCAGTCTTAATATTTCACTTAAATATAATCACTTGGTATCTGACTCTGATAGCTAAGGTGACTTTTTTCCTCCCTCATCTAACTCAATGAAAGGGTCCCTTGGGTTTTTGTATTTTTATATTCCCAGGTGCCTTTGTTAATTGGATAATCCATGTGCTGCTGTTGCTCCTGCACCATTGCTGGCACTTGTGGTATTCCAAAGGCATTTAAACACTTCAGCACTGCTGCAGGAGCTGCTTCTGAAAATTGCTGTGGGCAGCCCCAGCAAAGCCACAGGAAGGAGCAAACTCAGGATTTCGTGGGGATGAACAACACAGAAGGATGAGCAGGGTGAAAGAGAATCCTTTTAAATTTGTGCCAAATCATTTGCAGTGCCTGCCCAGTGACCTTGTGTCGTCTTCAGAACAACACTGATAAAAATTAATGTTGTTCAGGCTGTTCACTGGTGTGATATCTGCAGGATAGAGCTGGGTAGCAAGAAAGCCACCAGCCAATAAAGTAAAAACTGTATAAAAATGAGCTGTGCAAATAAAGAATTTCCTGCTGCAGGTTTCTGGCACAGAACCTGCACCCTCCTCCTCCCTGGGGCTGCAGAACCACGCTGAGCCCTGGGCTGGGCACTGCTCCTGTGCATCCTTTATCATCTCATCCCTGCCCAGATTTCCTCCAGCAGCTCCAGAGAGCAGATCTGAATGTGAGAGCTATCAGATCATTGCTTTCCTGACAAACGGCACAGCAGACAACTTGCTAAATATAGAAGAGGCATCGGTGGAGCACAGACCAGACACACGCCTCAAAAAATTTCCATAGCACAGAGATGATGTGAAGGAAAAATTATGTCCAGCATTGTCCTGGATTTGTTGGCCCACTTATCTCTGCATGGTCAGCTGAGGGAGCTGACTCCAAATTTTCAGCTCCCCACCACCCAGCAGATTTTTGTCCCTTTGAATCCCATGCATGAGATTAGGTGGCTGATTTCCCAGCCTTTGAACTGGCAGTGCTCCTGAGGCAGGGCAAGAGAAGAGAGAAATTGGTGTAATTCAGAGAAGTTTCTCTGAGAGCATGGACAAAAAAAGGAAATGTCACTGCCACGAGCTGGCAGAGTACTTTAACACAGCACCTGGTCCCAGGGGTCAGGTAAATTTGCTGTTCTACCATAAAAACCATCAGCAGAGATCTCCTCAGTCTGTCCACACTGAGGGTTAATGAGGTTCCTTCATTAGCTACAATGGGTAGGGGATTCTGGAATTTCATATTTTACCTCTGCAGTCGAACAAGACCTGAGGGCATTGTCTTTAACAAGACACAGCAAGGTGAACAAATCCACAACAGAACCCAGCCTGTTTGGAAACCTCCATTTCTAACTGCACAGTTCTGCCAGACTTCATCTTCTTCACATCACTGTCAGCACTGAATTTCCCTTCCTGGGCTGCAGCCTGGCAGGAAAAGCCCAGCTCCAGGGAAAACCTCCTGCTGGAGGGAGCTGGGAGAGGAAAAACATCCCTGTCCTGGCAGAAGAAAAAACACTCCTGTCGTGGAAAAGGAAAACATCCCTCTGTCCTGGCTGAGGAAAACATCCCTGTCCTGGCAGGATGGGGATGCTCTGGATCCTCTCTGGAAATAAATCAAAGCTGTCTCAGAGCAGGATTCAGCAGGACAGAGGGGCAAGAGCTCGCTGCCAGATCTGTCCAAGATTCTCTCATCAGGATGGAGGAAACTCTCCCAGGTGTAAGGAATGGTTGCAAAAAGCCTTCTCAACAGTTCAGAGAATTCTCTGCTCTCCTCAAACCTCTGGATTTTCCAATGGTTTCTGACCTGGATCCCATGCTGGTGTTTATCAGCTCACTCTCAAAAGAAAAGAGATCTGAGAGAAGTCAAGCACCTCAGAAAATTCAGGTGAATTCTTAACTGATGCCTTGACCAGGGCTCAGGCATCATCCTCAGGGAGGTACATGGAGGCTCTCTTTTAGAATGTGAAAAAGGATTTTCTTTTCACAAAATTATGGAATAAATCAAATAAAGGGCAGAGTATAATATAGAAAAAAAAATCCTACCGAAGGTGAAGTATACAGAGAAGTTGTAAATACAGAAGAACAGAAAAAAAGGCTTTGTGTTAATTCTGGTACTATCAGGTGGGGAAAAAAACCCCAAACCCAAGAAGTGTGAGATATAAACTTCATTTTTAAATAAACTCCATATGGATCCAGGTCTACCTATTCTTTGCTCCATTTAGAGCAGCATTTCAAATTCTGTTGGAACCTCACATTTCTTCCCAGTGAGCAGAGCAGGGAACGCAGAGCCAGCCTGGCCACCAAACTGCCAGCACAGGAATAAAGATAAGTTTGGGTTCTTTAATACTTTGCAGTGCCTAAATGATGATAAATGCAACACCATAATACAGCATCTAGTTGAATGTAATTGCTTGGACTAAGTCTAGAAAGAAATTCATTTACTCCAAATCAAATTCTTCTGAGGACTTGAGGGGAGTGTTTTTAACTCTTGCTGAATGCCAGAGCTGCAGAGGCTGTGTCAGTGTGGAGTGAGAGCACAGCCTGGGACTGCTCCCTGGGCTGCTTCATTATCAGCAGGAACCAGCAGAGCTGCAGCAGGATTCCAGGAACAGCTTCAAACACACAAATCCCAGTTTCTGCACCGCTCATCCCAGCAGATTTGCTGGGTACGAGATTTTTAGTGAGTAAAAACTGCTCCCTGAGCCAGTCACGAAAATGAGAATTTGTCTGGCTGCAGATTCAGAAATTCCATAAATCAATTTTCTCTCAGTTAAAAGCTCCTGCTACAGGTATCTGCTTCAGAGCCCTGTTCCTGTGAATAAATTATCTCACCTCAGCATGGGCCCAGAGCTCAGTGACACTCAGGTTTCTGTGAGACAACAAGAGGCTGCCAGCAACAAGCCTCAAGTGGCTTTTTCTCCTAATCTTGCCAGGAATTGGAGGTTTAACTGTCTTCTAATCTCATTTATTAGTGATTTTTTATTTATTGCTTGAATGGGCAACAATTCACCTGAACAACCAACAACCAGAGTCTTGGTTTGCTAAATCAAAATGTGAAAGTATTCCAAAGGAAAAACCAAATCAACCACAAAAAACACAACAAACCCAAACAGAAACAAATACTCCTTCTTCAGAACAAGCTGTGCAAAAATCCAAAGGATTTTTTGTAATTGATGTAGGAAATCTAATCCTCTACGAGTCTCCTTTGTGTGTATATTCTATTTATGCACACAATATATGGAAATTATTCTGCTGTTAAGGAGTATTAGCAAATTTCTAGAAAGAAAGAATCCAAAGGTCTGATGCAAAAATAAATTCTTAGAAGTTTCCAAAATTATCTAATGAGAAAAAAACCACTCAGTCCCACTTTGAAATGAGATGCCCAAAGCTGTCCCAAAGCATCAATAATGTGATAAAACAGAGCAGAGTGTGGACAGGGCTTCCCTCTGCTCCTGTGAATGAATATCTGATGGCCTTGAGGGGTTTTCTAGCACAGCCCATCAATTCCTATCATATTTAATTCAGTTTCTCTCAAGAGAGCTGCAGGGAGAGGTGATGATAGCTCAGCAGATAATTCCCCAAAGAAAAAATAAACAACATTTCCCTTCATCCCAGGCCAGTTTAGGGAGAATATCCCGAGCTCTGGGCAAAGCTGCAGAGATCCCAGGGCTTGTTCTGAGCTGGGCACCTTGTGATGTGGGGTAAGAAGTTATTTCTGATGGTAAAAAGTTATTTATTTCTGAGGGTAAACAGTTATTTCTGATGGTAAAAAGTTATTTATTTCTGAGGGTAAAAAGTCATTTCTGAGGGTAAAAAGTCATTTCTGATGGTAAAAAGTCGTTTCTGGTCCTGTTCTGCCAGGAGAGCACGGCTGAGCTGCTGAAGTTTGGCTCCCAGAAGGTGGTGAGGATCTGGATGCCTCTGAAGAGGGAAGCCATGGGAGGGAGATGTGCACAGAAAATAACATTGCTCAGAAAATAACAGTCCTCATTCCCAAATACCATAACACTTGCTAATGAAAGATTTAATATTATTTATAAATTATAAAATATATATTATTATAAATTGGATTGGAAGGAGCTAATTGTGGGAAAATATCCTGATACAACGCAGAGATAAACCAGAAGCAATGAAAAAACAAGCCTTGAGGGTCTTTTTTTGTAAACCACATCAACCTGAGCTTTTGTTCCGTTCTGACCAGCTTGGCTCAAGTTTTGCTTCCTCTCAAGGAGCCTGACTTCTTCCTGCTCGTGGTGCTGGAGGCTGGGAGGAGCAGCAAGATTCCAACACGGAGCTGAAGAGATGAAAAGCTGCTCACAGCCAGGGCTGAGCAGAGCAGGCACCAGAACTCTGAGAGAAATCAAGAGGAGCACAAAGTGCAGCCAATTCCAGCAAGGTCAAAAAGCATTAGCAGACTTCAGAGGAGCCCCTGTGCTCGCAGCTGCCAGCATCCCTTCCTCCATCCAGTCCTTGATGTGCCCAGCAGCCTGGGCTGAGCCTCTTTCAAGTTTTGCTTTCCCCAACACCAGCCTGGCAGAGGTGGATGACAGAGCTGCTGCTTCTCTGCACAAATGGCCTTGGAGAAACGTTTAGAGGAACTCTCCAGCCCCCAGCACCTCCTTCTTCTTCAATAGCTCTCTGAAACGGAGCTCTCTTTAGATTAAGGTCTCAGCCTTTGCCTCTTGCTTTCATCATGTCTCAGGCTGGTACTTGAAACTAAATCCAGTTCTTGTCCTACAAAGATCCTGAAGGAAAGTCTGTAATGATGAAAAAAACTATACAGTAATTTCACAATTATAAGCCGCACCTGATTATAAGCCACACCTCCTGGTAGCCGGGTAGCCCACAGGATGTGTCCATATATAAGCCGCACCTGAATATAAGCCGCTTTTTTTTTTTTTTAAAGCGAGGATCCATGTGGGACAAAGTAACGAGTCAGTAACAGAATGGCGCCAGCGCAGGGTTTGGTGTCAGGTGCTCAAGTTGCAAACAGTTTTCATCGACCAGCCAAGCCTTTAAAGGCAGCCCCAGGCATCCTCCCCGGCCGGCTCTCACTTCCAGGTTGGCATTTCACTGGGATTTGTCCATAAATAAGCCGCACCTGATGATTAGCCGCACTGCTGGGGTAGGCTGGATTCTTCAATGAAAAAGGTGCGGCTTAGAATCGTGAAATTACTGTACTTAATGCTGTATTAACAATTAGATTCAAACTCAGCAAAACTCAGCAAAAGCAACAGCTCCCAGTCTGTTGCTGTAAATCCATTTTTTACACAGACATGAACTCGGAGCAGGGCTGCTCCCTGAACCAGCAGTGAATTCAATACCAGTGTGAGTTCTGCTGTTACCCTGGCAGGATCAAGCACAGAGGCTCAAGGAGTGTAAATATTTAGATACTGGAAAAACCTCAAGGCAGCCTGAGCTGCTTGCTGCTCACTAATTAATTGCAGTAACGAGTGTGAGCTGGGGTGGGTTCTGTGGCCACACCAGGGACAGCAGCTGGGCTCCTGTCCTCAGGATCTGTCTGCTCACTGACAGCCTCAGGAAGAACATCAAGGCTTTTCAGATGGCAAAAATCGTGTGAAAAGCTCTGGAGATTTCAGAAAGTTCCCTCTTTTTTACCAAGTACTGACAATATGGACATTTATATCTGTTTCTATGTAACATAAAGAAAGACTGGGTTTTTTGAGGAGGATTTCCCATTGTTCTCTTGAGAACTTGCAACCTCCAAAACCAAAGGGAGAAAGGGAGGCACAAATGGCAGAATCAAATCATTAGAGGTGGGAAGGCTGTCCCTGAACATTCGGATTTCTGGTTCCTGAGCCTTCTCCCTGCTGTTGAGGGGTGGCTTGTGGGCAGGAGCAGAACTCAGGAAACACCTGCACTGCAGTGAGACAACTAAAACACACAGCAGTGGAATGTCCTCCAGGGGCAGCCAGAAAGGAGATCAGAAACCAGCACAGAGTGAGGAGAGAATTCAGAAAATCCCAATAAATCACTGAGGGGACAATAAACACCTGAAAAAGCAGCAGAGGGGGCCCAGCAGTGCCCCTTGCAGGGGTGAGGGTTGGAGCAGCAGCACTGCTGGCAGAGGTGGGTTTGGTGATGAATTGGCTCCAGGCTGTGTTTGGACATAATTGAGATTCATGGACTCCCCTCTGCTGCAGGATTTGATTTTCAGGGAGAGCAGGGGGGAGGGAATCAGGTGTAACCACCCTGCCAGGCCCTGCTTTAATTGGGCCCATTAAACTCCATCTCTGCAGAGGTGTGAGTAGTCCAGACTCAAAGTCTTGTTAAACACTGGTTTTTTCTGGCAGACAGTGAGCTTGATCTGAAAACTTTCTATTCAACTTTGGGCCTTAGGAATGGAGGCCAGGAGAGGCAGGGAGCACTGTTTTTTTTACTTTTTTTGCATCTAGGGATGATGGCAAACTCTTTGTGCCAGGCACAAACATCATTTCTAGCAGAAGAAGTGAGGAGGATACAAACTCAGTGGGTGAACAGACCCAATCATCATCACAATGCATTGTCTTTGATACCTGGGTGACTGACCCAGTCCTGGCTGTATGTTAATTTTTAACGTTCTAGTGATATTAAAATCCTAAACAGAGTCCTGTAAATCTATTTAGAGGCATAATGAAACAATTTCCAAGTCAGTAGAATTGACTGGAGAATGAATGAATGGAGAATGCATTGATTTGCTCTGTCAGAAATGAAGCAATTTAGCATTTCTTTTACTCAAGGTGCTACTGTTGTGTGCCAGCACTAATTAAATTCTAATGTTTTCTGAGCACAGAAATGATGTAGCTTCATAGAAAAGTAACAATATCAAACCCCGGGGCAGACACATTAATGGCCAATTGGTTGCATTAACATTGCTCAGCACTTCTCATTGCATAAATAAATGTTTCATTAGAATTTATACTTTTGGTCGTGGTTTTATAAACGGGCTACTAAGTGGAGGGGATAGGATTTAAGTACTTTGCAGCTTCAGAATTAGGAACTGCAGAAAAAGAAACTGAAAATTGTTTTTAAAAAATTAAAAAAAAAAAAAAAATCATAGGACAGAAAAAGTTGAGCTGGGCTTTTTTTCCCTTGCACGTGCAACTGGCTGCACACAGTCCTGCAGAACCAAAACTTCTCCTCCCCTGAGCAGTGGTAAAATCATCCTGAAGCTGCCTGGGACTCTGTTCAAAGTACCAAGGAGGGGAAATCCAAAATGCTGAGGTTAAAGAGCCAATTTCATTGAATTCATCAATTTGAAGAACATCTGCACTTGTTACAATCTCCCAATTGAGATGCTTTAAATTAAAAAATCTAGCATGAAGAGAAAAGAAAGTGTTGAATTTAAACACAATTATTTCAGCTGGCTATCTGTTCTTTCATTCTTTTAATAAAAACACAAACCCAGAGAGAGCAGGATTAGGATTTGTATTCATTACTTCTCTTCTTGACTGAGGGTAAGAAAAATAATGAAATGTCAGAATTTGCCACATGACAAAAAAAAAATATTCCTGCTTGGGTTTTATTAATAGCTTGCACCAACTCCCTAAAGGTGTGATCAGAAGGATTAGATCACTTTTAATTAGCTGTGAGGAGCATTCCTGCCTCACCTGTCCCAGGTGAATCCCTCCTTTGGGAAAATCCTCCTGCTGCTTTCCCTCAGATCCTGCTGACATCCCTAAATCCAGCTCCTGCCAGGGGTGCCTCTCCCTGTGCCAAAACTCACAGAATGTCCATGCAGGGGGAATTTCCACCCCCTCTCAACAGCTTTGTCCTGTTGCAGGAGAGGCTGTGGGTTCATCAGTTCTGCTGAGAGCCCAGAGTGCCCTGCCAGGGATCCAGCCGTGCCCAGGTGAGCACACCTGGGCCAGAGTCTCCAAAATCCTTCAGAAGCACTTCTCCAGCTTTTGCTTTAATGGGGGTTAGGTGACTTGAACCCACATTTCCTCATTTCCAAGGCCCAGTCTGCTTAAACCGATTATTGTGGGTATCGTGAGCCTGTGCCCCAGGTCAGCTGTTTGTAAATAGGAAATTTCACCTATTTCTAAATAGGAAATTTCATCTATTTGTAAATAGGAAATTTCACCTGTTTGTAAATAGGTAATTTTACCATTTGTAAATAGGTTTAAAAGACAAATACCTGTATATTACCTATACTCACAACTCTCAAAATTAACAAACTTGGACTCCATGTTCCTTGCCCAAAATGAGCTGAGGAGCAGCAGCTGATGAGGAAATCTGGAGGAGATTGATGTGAGCAGGGCTGGTGTGCAAAGGGACACTGGTGTCACCTGTGACAGATGGGCTCTGTCCTGGCTGTCACCAGCCTGCAGCCACACGTGTGAGCAGCACAGGAACCAGTCTGCGCTGCAGACTGCTCCATTTTTTATCCTGGCATCAGTTTAACGCCCAGCTCTGAGGTGAGAGGACTCCGATTTTTAATCACCACTTGCCCCAGCTCCTGCAACCACAGACCCATAAAGGAATCCCAGCACAGATTGGTTTTGGCTAATAAATATCAGTCAGGGATAAATAATGAAGCAGAGCTCTTTCACCTCTTTATTAATGGATAGTATTTGCTGTGAGGTCTCCATGAAGGGAGCTGTGCCCTCACAAGCAGTGACTGATGAGCTGTCCCTGCTCTGAGTGAGAAATTCAAAAGGCACAACTGTCCCTCTGTTGATAAACACTGCTCTGAATTTCTGCAGGGTCATTTTGGGTGGAGATAGGGGCTGAGAGTGAGCTCAGAGCAGGGCACTGCCACCTCTGTTAGACACAACAAGCTCCCACCACTGCACTGCAAGGAAAAATGAGAATTGCTCGGCTGCTGGGTGATTCCTCTCCTGGCCCAGGTGGAAACACAGGGAAAAGCTCTGCAGGGAAGGCACAGGGTGCCCGGAGATGCTGGGGCTGCCCCTGGATCCCTGGAAATGTCCCAGCCAGGCTGGAGCAGCCTGGAAAAACCTGGGTGTGAGAGGGGACACCCTGCAAGGCTTCTGTGTTTGTCACACAGCAAGGAGAATTAGGAATGATGCAGCGAATCAGCAGCTGGTTTTATACAGGGATTACACAATATTATGGAAATGGGTTTTATTTCCCTTTAATCCTTGAAGCCTTCAGCAGATCCCAAATTCCCGCTGCCCACATTTCATTGTGAATTATTTCATTATGAACTATTTAATTAGGAATTATTTCATTAGGAATTATTTCACTATGAATTATTTCATTAGGAATTATTTCATCACCAACCTGTGCCTCACCCACAAAGGAGGATGAGCTTTCCTTTTCAGCTTTCTCCATTTCCACCTTTCCTCAGCACTCCTCTCATTCAGCTCTTTAAAGAACAACTTCCTCAAGTGCTGAACTAACTAGGGGTTAAATGAAACTTTCTGAAATCTTTCAGCTCTTTGGGCCTGGTTTTATTTGCTGAAAAACCAAATAATCCTTCCAAGTTGTCTTGCTGAGGATGTGATTTTTGCCTTGGGTCTGGAGGCATTTTCTGACTCACACTGGAGGATTTTGGTGCTCCAAGCAGCACGTTCTCCTGTCTCCTCCAAGAAACAACCTTGAAAATTTTTAACTCCAAGATTAGAATTCTGAACTTGCTCTAGAGTGCCTAAAAAAAATAGCTCTGTGTGAAAATAGCTGTTTCTTGTCAGGCTCCTAAAATCCCTCCTGGTTAAACGTAATTTTTTAAAGGCTTTATTTGCTATCAAGCACCTGAATCCTGTATATTTTACAAGTTAATGAGCTCGTTTTTGAGGAGAAAATGTAGCTGTTAGGAATATTAACTGAAGTTATGCTTACTGCCAGAGTGTGTGTAGGGTGTGTGTAAAAATCCTGCTTTAATGTCTAATCTTGGAGTAAGTCCCAGAAGAGATTGATTCAATTTCCATTCATTATGGGAGCAAAACTTAAAATTACTCTGATGTATAGACGCTCACTGCTGGCCGCATCTTCCAGGCAGCAGGAATCAGGGATGTGTGGCAGGAGAAAAACTTAAAATGTTGGTTAAAAGAGTGTTCATGGAAGGGAAAAAAATGGAAATGTTGGTTAAAAGGGTGTTCATGGCAGGGAAAAACTGAAAATGTTGGTTAAAAACGTGTTCATGGCAGGGAAAAAAAATGGAAATGTTGGTTAAAAGGGTGCTCATGGCAGGGAAAAACCCAGTTTTCCCCTCCCACTCCCCAAATTTCTGGTTCAGGCTCCACACACATCCCTTTGTTCCAGGGAGGAATTCCTGCTCCTGGTGCCTTGAACATCCAGGATGAGTTCTTGAATAAATCTCTCCCCCCGTGCCAGCCCTCCACTCACACACTGCACAGCAAACATCTCAAAAAACTCGCTTTTGGGGAAGGGAAGAGTGCTTTGTGCTTATATTTATTTTTATTTTTATTTTTATTTTTATTTTTATTTATTATTATTATTATTATTATTATTATTATTATTATTATTATTATTATTATTTAATAGTTTATTAATTTATTTTATTATTATATTTGCAGTTTATGTAACCAGCTAGATTGGCTTCCTCACAGGATTTCTGGGCATCACATCCTAGCCCACAGGAGGAAATGTTATCAATCCTGCTATTGACAGGGTTGTAAAGGAAGACTGAAGGAATCCGAGAATCTCTTAATTGCAGGTGTATTCGGTGCAATCCCAAGTAAAGAGAAAGGATTAAGAATTTAACACCACAAAGTCCTTTTCCTGATGTCTCATTGACTTCCTTCAGCCCAAGAGGAGCAATTTGAGTCAGTGGGGAGTTGCACATCCTCAGATCCCACCTGGGAAAGCGAGTTTGAGGATAATTTCCCCATTTCCAGCTTGTGGGATTGTTTGCAGATTTGTGTGATCACAAATGAAGTGTTGCTGTAAAGCCAGGCTAAACCAGCAGTGTGAGGATGGCAGTGGGAACTGAATTAAGAGTTCATCTCTTGGTTATCACATGCTTTGTTCATTTTGTTCATTTTTCCAGCACGGTCTAACACAATTACTCCACATCATCCTCATCACAGTCTCTTTACAAAATCCAAATTCCTACTGTGCTCTCAAAACCCTGCAGGAAAACCTGCACCAGGCCGAGATGCATTCACTGCAGCCTTGGAGGGTTCCTGAGCAGTGGAAATCTCCATTTCTCAATCAAACCTCGTGCCCCATCTCGAGATGAGGGAGGGTCGTGCTGAGCTCCTGATTTGTTATTTCAGGAGTTATTTCAGCCAGGCTGGATGAATTCTCTGCCTGCACCAGAAGATTTTTGTGTTTTTTGCAGGCTCAGATGAGTCAGTGACTTTCCAATCCTTTGTGCCCCGTGAAAAATTCTGCCCTGGTGCACTGAGCGTGGCTTTAAAGCCAGGAACACCAAAAGGGCCACACCAAATCCAGAAAAAAAACCAGATTTATCTGAGGCCCAGAGCTGAAACAGCAGCTCTGTAACTCATGGCTTTGCAATCTTTTCTTGGACATTAATGCTTGGTGTAACATGATTGTAGCAATCTTGTTAAGGTTAGAAAGAAGCTCTAGTGATTTGGTATTTTAAAATTTCTAAAGAATCATTATTTAATTTTTTTAAAATATTAAACCCAGAATTAATTATTAATTAAAGTTCTGGAGTGCAAACCAAGCATTCAGCCTCTAGAAGAGTTCAAACCTTGGGTTTTCACCAGTTTTATCAATTCAGCCATGGTGTTTATTGACATCCTGAACGCTCAGGCAACTCTCAATATGGAAATTAAAGGATGGAGTGCTCTGTGCCCTCCTTGCCAACCCCTGTGCACACAATTCCTGCAGGTTCCTCACTCCCCTCCCCTCCTGGGTGTCTCCTTTGCCAGGCTGGGGAGCTCTAAACACATCATTAACACAGGAAACACTCTGACAGAAAACAAAACAACAAACAAACACAAGCTGACAGGATTCCCACACAGAATTTGTCTTCTTGCGGTTTGCTTTTTATAAATGTTAAAATTTCTGGAGAGCCCGCAGAGACATCTTGTGCCTGGATGCCACATAGCAGTGCAGCAGTGCAGGGGGGGTGACAGGGTCCCTGTCCCCCTGCTCCAGCCCCTGGGGACAGCAGGGGACACCGAGCTGGCACTCAGCAGGCACAGCCAGCCCAGGGGAGGAGCACAGCAAGGTGCTGGAAGCTGTCACATTGGCCATGAAGGGAATTTTTTTTTCCCATCAGGTGGCAATTTTTAATATTTTTGAGTCTTGTTGCACAAGGTGTCTCATCCAACAGCTGCTGGTGGCCCTGGGCTCTTCACTCCAAGCAAACCTGCAGATCACTCTGAAAATAAATCCTCAATCCTCAAATGCTCCTTTTCCTGTGGGATTCTTGGCTTTAGGCACAGAGCAGGAGCTGGAGAGCATCCCAGCATTTCAATATTTCAGGTATTTCCAGAGATGGATTGCTGGGAGCTCACAGGAGCAGACCCAGAGTGATTTTGTCACCAAGAGAGGCTGGAGGGAGCCCCAGGCTGGGATGGATTCCTCCTAAAGCAGCTCCTCAGAGCATGGAAACATTCCCCACTTCACATTAAACACCTTGCTCCTACTCAAAACCATGTACTGGCCCATAAAATGGTATTTTTACTGGGCTAGGATGGTGTTGGACCATGAAAATCATCTGACAGTTCACCTAGAAACCCACTGGAGTATAAAGAAAATAAGGGGGGAAAAAATCTGTACTCTTTAAGCAATTTACTGGAGGAGAGGATTGAGTAACCTGTTGCTGTCTGAACAGAAAATATCAGAGCTGAGAGCCAGCACAGGCTACTGGGGTACTCTGCTTGTTTGCCACGTGTCTTCCAGAGCTGTCCCTATGGTGATGCAGGAGGATCCCAAAAATCTGACAGGCTCTACAGATGGCTTTTCTCTTGTCCTTGGGCACTGAAAACCAGGGCAGGTATTCTCCTTTCACTTTTACATTAATGAAGTGTTCTGGCTGTGGGAGATAACATGCCTGGCCAAGAACCTGCCTGAATATCCCCAAAATGCAAATATCCCCCTGCCTGAATATCCCTACAATCCAAATATCCCCAAAATCAAAATATCCCCCTGCCCAAATATCTCTCCCACTGCCCAAATATCCCCAAAATCCAAATATCCCATTGCCCAAATATCCCCTGCTATCCAAATATCCCCTGCTATCCAAATATCCCCCTGCCCAAATATCCCCAAAACACAAATATCCCCAAAATCCAAATATCCCCTGCCCAAATATCCCCAAAATCCAAATATCACTGCCCAAATATCCCCAAAACCCAAATATCACTGTCCAAATATCCCCTGCAGCCACCCTGTCTGGCTCAGAACCTCAAGGAGTTCCAGACACAGCATTCCCACCCAGTGAGGACTCTGGGCTGTAAGGAGACATTTTTTTGTCTTAGAAAAACCCCAGTGTTTAACTCCTGCCTGGGAAGCAGCTCTGGCAGCATTTGCTGCAAGTAGGGCACTCCTGAAATATCTCAGAAGCTCTCAGGCAAGGTGGGAAGCTCCTGGCACGACGAGCAGCGGCTCTGAGATGAGGTAAATGAGTATTTTAGGAGTGAAGCAGGGGGAGAGCCAAGTGAGAAGCCTCAGGCTGCTGTTGTCAGGAGCAACCCCACTTCTCCCCCAGCCCCAGGGCTCGCAGCTCCTCTGCTGCCTGCTCGGGGTGTCCCACACTCACCTGCTGCCACTGCACAGATTACAGAGTGTGCTGATGCATTAAAGTGATTTTCCACCCAAAAACAAAATTCCAGAATCTACAAATCCAACAGAAAGATGGGAGAATTCTCACGGCAGATCCTGGCTCTGTCTAGACCCCAAATGTAAGAATTCAAGTTTTTGTGAATAGCCACGTCCTGCCATGCTCCATCCACAACAGAACACCTGAAGTGCAGACATTGTGCAATCCCCATGTGGAAATCAGCAGATATTAAATGAGCTGACTCTCCTTTTGTTCCCCCAAGCTCACCCATGGAGCCACAGCTGCCTGGAATGTTCTGATGCTCGATGCATTCCTCTCTCTTACTTTCCACCTCTTGCACATGGAACAAAAGGCTACAGAGTGCAGACATCAAGGGGAAAAATCCCAATTCCACTACATTAGCTAAAGCTGTCTCCTGTTGAAAGCACTGATAGGTAATCCATAAAATAATTTCCAAAACCCCACCATGAAAGAATCCCATTGTCACTGCAATCCAATAGTACCAGTGGCTGGAAGAGAATTTATTCTACAATGAAAGTTACTCCACATTAAAAAAAAAAAAATCATTTTTATGGAAACCACATGTGTTTATGATGTGCACAGCAGCATCTTTGGAAATCACTGGGCATGAATTGAGGAAGTTTGATCAAGATCAAAATTTGGGTGACAGCACAAAGTTAGAGATGAAGAGTGCAACTCTCCATAAACAAAAGGAACAGCTGTATATTACATTATATTATATTATATTATATTATATTATATTGTATTATATTATATTATATTATATTATATTATTGATATGATATCATATAATATCATATTATATTTTGCATAATATACAATCTAATATCTTATATTACATATAATATATAATATATAATATTATATATGTTATTTAGTATATAGTATATATTATCTATCATATATCATAATTATATTATATTATCTATATTATATATTACATTATATATTACATATTACATTATATATTACATTATCTGTTACATTACATTATATTACATTTATGACCAAGCCTGTGTCCATGGGCAGCACAGCCCCAAGAGCAGCAGCACAGCTGGACCCTGCTCTCCACCACACCCAAATGAACACCAGGCAAGTAATGAGAGATTAAAGCATTTCTGCTCCTCACGCCCTAGCCCAGGGCTCTGGGCACACAGATTGCAGTGACACAGCCTGATCCCGGTGACAGGAGCTGTGCCTGAGCCACATCCTGAGCTTGTCTGTGCTCTGCCCTGTCCCATCTGCTGTCCTTGCACACCCTGAGCTCTGGGCACTGGAGCTTTGGCCAGGCTGGAGTGAGGAGAGTCATGGAAATCAACAGCAAGGACCTCAGCAAACAGGAATGTGGAGACTTTATCAGGCTGAATCTATTCCATGCTGGCTTGGGTTACAGCACAGGATGTGATCAAAGGTTTCTGTTCTGTCACCATCTGTTGAGGGTGGGGCAGTGATCCTGATCTC